>JAMJXE010000003.1:1200000-1575962 GCA_023634365.1 Tilletia setariae
TCACCATTCCGTGCGACGATGTTCCAGAAGAGAGGGTTGAAGACGCTGGATGTGGAGAGAGAGAGAACGAGGATCTGAGTGTTTTCCGCCCTCTTCTTCGCCGAGCATGGGGCGCAAGGCAAACACTCACACGGAAGCAGCAGCAAAAGCGAGCGAGGGCTGGCTGGCGTCGAGGAGATCTGGGTAGTAGTAGGGACTCGTCTTTGCTTTGAAGAAGGAGGCCATCTTGTCGCTGCTGCTACTCTTGCGGAGGAAAGGGAAGACGATCGACGGATGGAAGGAAGGAAGGCGGAGAACAACACTCGCTCATGATTTCTTCTTGCCTTCTCTCGCTTGGCACGAGACGCGCCGTCAACATCATTTATAAAAAGAGGCCGAACACTTCACACGACAGATCTCAGAAGCAACACATCTCCAGGCAGCCGCGCATGTTCAAAAGGAAGCTTGCCCCAGAGCACAACCGCTCAACTGTCCTTCTGATCTGATTTCCCTGTGTCACCGCACAACTCATACAGGAGGAAGCCGGTTGCCCGACCCATCTTCAGCCGGCACTTCTTCCAGCCGAGCCGAGTCGGGTAGCTCGTGCTCGTCCAAGAAGCGCATACGCTTGCCCTGGATCACAAGCTCGTTTGCTGAGAGATCAATCGTGGCTTGGAACCGCTTCAGCATGTCGAGACCGAACAGCAGCTCCACGCCTTTGCCCTGTGCGCGGTGATCAAGATGGCGTCAGTTGGGGAGCCGGAGAATTAAGAGCAGGCGAAAGATGCAGACTCACCTCCATGATGGTGAACGAGCACGGCAGGAAGAGCTCCGTGCCGAGTTTGAGCTGAGACAACCGTCCGAACCGATGTCAGATATCTAGAATCCGCACTGCACCTGCGCATGAAAGCGTCTCTCTCACCTGTGCACTATGTACTCGTCCTAGGATCTTGGCTGTCCCAACACCTCGGGCGATCCCAGCGAAGCGAGTATCCAGAAGGCGCATAATTCTGTGTAAGAGCCAACTCAGGTCAGCACTCACAAGCCCAAGAGTGGAGCAAGGATTGGGAGCAGGGGGGGTCCATTACGCACCCACATCGCTCTGCACACTCAGGGCTCATGATCGTGGCCTGTGCGCCCGAGTCTACGAAAGCCTTGACAGGCGTCCCGTTGACCTCGGTCTCCACATACAACATCGTCACCCTCCCAAAGCTCTCGGGCGAAAACTCCATCGCATGCTCTAGATTCTCCATCACCCTCTCCTGCCGAATCGCCTCCTCAATCTTCCTCTGCGCCTCGATATCAAACTCGTCCACGTTCCCAGACGCCATCTCGGCTTCGGTCTGGATCCGGGCCGAGTGAGCTGCATTGGTCCGGGCTCGTTCGGCTTCGAGGAGTTGGAGGAAGCGTTGGGGTGAGGAAGTCACTGCTTCTGCGAGCTCGGGCCGGGTAGCGCGGATCTGGGAGAGGAACTGCGGGTTGTTGAGAAGCTGGAGACGTAGGGTCTCAGCTGCGGCCTCGATGCTCTGATGGCCTGGTCCCGCTTGCAACGATCGCGCGCCGGTGGGCGGTGCTGCTGAGCCAGAGGGAGTGGGTGCGGTTCTGGAGGACGATGCAGATGGCTGTTGAGGTTGCTGTGGTCTGCGCTGTTGAAGGAGGAGCAGGTCGCCATCTGCGAAGCCGTAAGCGGCGAGCGTCCTGGTGGGATCGTCGACAGGTGTGTTGTTGTAGATGAGGAGCTGCTGGCTGGTTGGGATGCTTGTGTCCGCCTCGATGATGGCTTTGAGCGTTTCCACGGTGATGCTAGGATCGGCATCGATGTTGAGCGCATCTGTGTCTGTGACCACTGTGATCATCTTGTCGGCAGTTGTGGTGGGTGCTGTGCTTGTGGTCGTGGTCGTGGCAAGGAGTGATGACTGATCCCAGCTGCAGGAAAGTCCAACCAACACCACCATGCCGTGGGTGGTTCCCGGGACACGCGTTGTGGCTCGTCAGGTACGGTGGCAGAACGGGAAAACGGGGTGAGCCGTTCGGTCCGACTTTTGTGTCCAGCCACCGAAACCTTATCAGCCTCTCACACTCCAAACCAGCGAGCCCCAAGTGGAAGTAACCGAGCATTGCCCGGCCGGCGCCAACAGCAACAACGACGACGACGACGACGACGACGGTCCTCCTCTCCATCATCATCATCATCATCATCTCCTCCTGCTTGGGTCACAATGCTGGCAGCTCCCACCGCTGCGGTAGGCGGCAGTGGTAGCACCAGCACCAGCACCAACAACAAGCTAGGCACCGCCCATGACAACCCTTCCGAGTCGTGGACAGCCCCAGAAGACATCGACGGAGCCCTGGTCAGGAGGACATACGCCTACTTTGACTCCCACGGCATCCCAGGCGACGGCATCGAGGACGGCATCGAATACACTCGAGAGCGCACACATCCTCTCCCCTTCCGCTGGACAGACGATCGCCGATCACCTTCCAGAGCCTCCAATCAGACCCAACAGCTGCCCAGGATCAACACCGTCGCCCCTCCTCCTCCTCCTCCTCCGCTCCCTCATGCCCCAGGAACCACGACCACCTCTTCTCTCGATCTATTGCCTCAAGCCCAGACTGTGATCACCATCGGAAACCCGCCTTCCTCCTCAGCCCACAGTCAAAACACCTCAGAGTCAGACTACATGTCTGTCGGCAACGGCCTCGATCTACCAGAAGAAACCTTGGTCTCCCCAGCCCTGCCTCCTGAAGCCGCCGCCGCCATCAGTGCGCAACCAAACTCGCCTTCGCCCCCCGATCTCAACGTCGTTCCCGCCACACCCATTCTGGGATCAACCCCGTTCTCGTCCAAATCGCACCGGTCCCCCACCCCCCCTTCGGACCCGCAGACGGAGCCTGCCTCCCCTCACATACCTTCCTCCCCGACTTCAGCCTCGTCCATTGCTGGTCGGGCAGCGCAGAAGCAAAGAGTGTTTGACATCATCCCTTCCCCTGAGGACGACGCAGACCAGGACCCCGTGGAACAGAGGCTCGAAGAACGCTTGCGCAATACCGACAGGTGAGTTGCGCACCGCACAAGGTTTTCCACATTCCCCCCCTTTCTTTCTCCTTCTTCTGCTCTAGCTGGAGACACCGCAACGAAATCTCTCATTTCGTCCATTTCTCATTTCCACTCTCTCTCTCTCTCTCTTTCTCTTCCAGATACGGCTTCTTCTCTAACTCCCTCTCCACCTCCTCCCACGCCAAAGCTGTGGTTCTGCCCTCGACCGAATCGGACTTCCCCGATCCAGTTCGGACCGCGCTCAAAAGACGAGAGCAAGAAGCCGACCTGCGCGAGCGCGAGAAGATCCGGATAGACAAATGGAGCCGCATGCTCACTATCGCAGAGCATGATTCGGGCGGGAACGGGCTCGTGTACGTGTTCAAGGATCGCGGCGGGATCTCGGCTGTGGCAGGAACGGGAAAGTCGAAAAAGCTGAGAAGAAGGTGCTACAAGGGCATTCCTGACCGATGGAGGAGTGCCGCTTGGCTCGCGTTGCTCGAGCGGAGAGCGGTGGCGACCGATGCGCCACCTTCCTCATCAGCGTCATTATCGAGATCGAGCAAGCGGAAGAAACCGCCCTCGTTCAAACAGCTGTTGGAAAGGTTTAATCGTGCGTTGCACGAGCCTTCGCCATACGACGTCCAGATCGATCTCGATGTTCCCCGCACCATGAGTGGGCATTTACTCTTTCACACCAGATATGGACACGGCCAACGCGCGCTATTTCACGTCTTGCACGCCTTCAGCTTACACTGCCCGACCTGTGGATACTGCCAAGGAATGGGCCCCATCGCCGCCAGCTTGCTCGTCTATCTCGAGCCCAGCCGGGCCTACATCGCCATGGTCCGCTTGCACGATGCTCACCGTCTGCACGACATTTTCTCGCCAGGCTTTCCCGGCCTGGTCGAGAACTTCCATGTGCAGGAAAGCCTGGTCAAATGGCTTCTCCCTTCGCTTCACAGCATGCTGGAAGAGCATGGGATCGACAGTAGCAGCTTTGCAACCAAATGGTACATCACCCTTTTCGCAAACTCGGTGCCCTTCGAGACACAGTTGCGGATGTGGGACGTCATCTTGCTCGACGGACAGGACGCGCTCGTAGGGATCGCGCTTGGGGTGTTGTGGGGTATTCAGACCCGGTTGAAAGGGGCGGGAGAGGAGGTCACTTTTGATACGGAGCCGTATTATGAGTCGCCGCCTACCTCTGAGCTCAATGGGGAGGGTGGAGGAGAGGGTCGGCTTGGACTTGGGACCGGAAACGGGAACGGGATGCTTGGGACGCTGGCTCCTCCGCATGCCGATGGCAACTCAGAATCTGCTTCTTCGAATCGACGCCGCGAGAGGAAACAAAGGCGACAGGACCGTCGCGACCGGAGGCAAAAAAACGGCGATGATGATCCGGATGTTGTCACGTCCACCGGCACGAATGCCTTGCCGAGTGTGGCGACCCGGATGCTCAGGAAGCAGCCCTCCGCGCTGTCCGAACGGTCGTTCCGAGGTCGGAGGAACGCTGCTCGTAAGGGCTCTGCCACAAGTGGACTGTCGGTACCCAACGGAAACGGCAACACCTCCATCATCAACGGCGGAGGAGCGGGAGCGGTGCCCTCGTTCGAAGCTGTGCTCGGTGCACTGACTTCGTACATCATCCCTGCGAGCGACGGCTCGTTGATGGGCTGGGTCAGCGATCTCATGGCGCGCCAGGATGTGCGTGCGAAGATGAGAGCGGCCCGGGAGGAGTGGGCGGGCATCGTCGAGGAGCGGGAGGAGAAGCAGGCGGCGAGATTGGCGGCGGCAGCGTCGGCAGCAAAGTAAAGGGTGGGAGGGGGGACCCGTTCCTCTCCCAGTCGTCATCCTTTACATCGCGACTCGTTACTCAGTCGCGGAACCCAGCTGTTTTGGCCTTCCCTGCTTAGTGACCTGTTCGACTCTTCTGCAACGTCTTTCAACAACCTTCATCTGCCATATGCTCGGCATCCTCGTGTTTTTCTTCCCGCTTTCTTCCATCCGGAAGCCCATTCATACCATACCCCTCACTCCTTCTTACTCTTTGCAAGCTTGCCACGGGTTTCCAGCAACAGTTCCTCATCTGCATAAATATCCATTGCATTTTTTTTTTTGCGCACGACGCTGTACCATCGTTCGGTATCTTGTACTTCTGAGAGGGTGGGCTGTCGAAAAATCTGCAATCAAGGGCTGCGTCTGGCTTGAAGGAGAGTAGCAGGACTCTGCTCGCAATGTCTTTCAATCGTGACAGCCTTGAATGGAAGCACGGCTGGCTTTACGCGCAGATCCCTTGACCGCGAGGGTTGGACCTCAACCACGGATGGCCGGACCGAGTAGTAGAGAAGCCTTTGTGAACGTCCGACCGAGGAGCTACCAATCCGATGCCGCAGGTCTTGTCCTGGTATCTGAGCTGGGCACAGTTTGTTACTTCCTTAGCAACACCTGGTGCGTTGTGTCGGCAGAGCTTGCAAGTCAGGAGGGGATCCTGGAGAAGCAAAGCCGGGGTAAAGACTCGGACCAGCACGCCAGAACGCCAGAATGAAGATTCTCGGATCCAGGGGCAGAAAGGTCGTCGATGACTGAGTTGAGAGCGAGACAATCGTTTCTGATTGCAGGCCAGGGCTTATTGATTGGTGGAGTCATCTCGTTCGCCGAGGTCCTGTTGAGCGTCCAGATCGACTGGAATTCGAACAAGGGTGCTAGGTACCGAGGGTCCGATCAGGTCTGGATCCGCTGATATCCCACCAGCCGCAGTTTGGGCGGTCACTGCCGATCCTATCATTCTCTGCACCCCATCTGGTCCAATTGATGAACCGACTGCGGCGCTGTTGTTGCTGCTGTTGGCTGCTGCGAGCGCTTCGGCTTTGGACGATGCGATCGCGCTTTGGGCTACCATGATAGCGCGGAAGACTCCTTGCCAGCTTGCCATGACATTCGCGACGGCTTCAATTCAGCACAAATAAGGGGGGGGGGGAGGGAATGAGTACGCAACGGTCCACAGGGACTCCAAGGATGCCTCGGTTCTCGGAACTCACCATCTCCTCCGACCACAAGCTCGTCCAGACGCTCAGAGAGGGCTTCTAGGTTGTGCGCAAACTCTGCGCTCTGCTCACGAAGCGCGCGAAGACCATCGAGTTCTGCCTGTTTGGCTGTAAGGCGCGCGATGGCTCCGGTGAGAGGGACGGTGTTGGCCGATGTCGACGAGGATGCGCCATATGATGCGGTTGATGCGGATGGGCGTTGGTGCTGAGATTGGATGAGAGGTGCGTATATGGAGGCGCGGGGGCCTTGGTGTGATGTCAGCAGTTGGGGGTCCATCCTGCCTGCCTGCCTGCTGTGTTGGGTGAAGGATGAGATCGAGGTGTGTTGGTCTTGACGCGTCTGGACTCTGTAGGCGGTGCTGGTGTTGGATTGAGACTCGGTGAGCAAGACGCAAGACCCCAGACCCCAGACCCTCCCCAGCTGATCGACAGCATCACCACGGCTACGCACAGGGCAACCTCCAGCACTTCCTGCCGGACCATCACTTCATCTCGTCTGGGCTCTTCTATCGCAAGCCCCTCTTCTGCCCAACCGCATAGTCTACGCTTTCCCCTGTCACGCCTCTCAGCTCATAGACTCGAATCTCACCATGTCCTGGCAAACATACGTGGACTCCAACCTGGTCGGCTCCGGACACATCGCCAAGGCTGCCATCCTAGGCCTCAAGGGCGGCGTCTGGGCCTCTTCCGCCGGCTTTGATGTCACTCCAGCCGAACAAAAGACGATTGTCGACGGCTTCACAAACCCAGAAACGGTCCAGGCCTCAGGCATCCGAGCTGCCGGCAAGAAGTATTTTACTCTCCAAGTCACGGACCGATCGCAATACGGCAAACAAGGCGTGAGTTGCGCTTTCCCTCTTCGCCAATCCCAGCTCGTACTGACCAGCATCGGATGGTTGGATCGGGACTCTGTTGTGTCCCACAGCCAGACGGCATTGTCCTTGTCAAGACAAACCAGGCCGTTCTAGTGGGCGTCTACGTCTCGCCAACCCAGCCAGGCGACGCAACAAAGACGGTCGAGAATTTGGGAGACTACCTCATTGCAAACGGCTTCTGAACGTGCTCATGAGAAGCAGCGTTGCAAGCGGAGGAGTGTTCTCTGAAGGGACAAGCGCATCAGGGACATCTCATGAACGCGGCCGGAGGAGCAACGACCGCTTCTGATCTGTGAGTGTACACACCGGCCAGTTTCCTCACTTTCCCAACAGCTCAGATACATGGGGGCACGACGTTGACCTGAGCTTCGACATCACAGCACGCTCTCTTCCCGAAGACCCGTTCCAGGACGCTCTTTAACTCAGTCTAGCAAACTCTCCGACTCAGGACCCTCGACTCCCTACTTGCTTACATGTCCCTTCAGTTCTCTCTCCATCCATCCTTGTTTCTCAAAATCAACCCAACGATATACCTTGCCCTTCAGCGCACGCCCGATCAGCTATGAAGCCTCCACTCTTTCAAGATCTTTGAGGACATGGAGGCTGGAGCCGAGAATCGAAGCAGTTTGTGACTTTGACCCTCTTCATCCTTAGTTTACAGAAGTTTCAAATGACCGGTGACAGAGTCGATCTGGGATTTTGGCGCTGGTCCGACTCCGAGCACCGTTCTTGACCCGGCAGGCACTGACGTCCTCCCTCTGTATACAGCAATCAAGAAGAAGGGACGTGAGCTGATCCTGCGCAAGTTGAGTCTCTCGAGAACACACTCACGCGTCGAAGATGGGCTTAGCCACAATCCCGGCCTGTTTCGCCTTTTGCTCAATCTCAATCAGCTCTTGTTCAGTTGTGCACTTAAGCGCAACTTTGGCTTGGCTGAGGAGCAGTCAGGGTGATCAGTATTGCAGACTCGTGGTCGTGATAGCGCGAGAGGCGACTCCCACTCACCCTAGCCTCTCCCAAGTTTGTACATGCTGTGTAGAGACACGGACAGTAAGAACGTCAGACAAAGCGATGCGAAGCTCAGATTCGATGAGGGTTTACTCACCTGGGGAGTATGCCGTAATGCTGCCTTGTAAGCTGATAACGTTGCATGTCTGTGTGAGATGAGGGAAGGATGGGAAGAGATTGTGTCTACGTCTTGAGCAAACATGAGGGTCCACAAAATGCGCGACCCGACCGAGGAGAGGTCTACACACCCGCATTGCGCCGCGATCTTGCCCTTGTCCATCTTCAGGTCAGTTCGTACAACGAAGACCTGATTGAGAAAAGCCTCAGAGGTTTCAGCATACAGCCTCTTGCAGGCGACTGTCAGCGCAGATTGCCGCTGTGGCATTGGTCTATGGGTGGCCCGGATGTTCCTCACCATCTTGCATTCTTCCAAGACCGCAGCTGCTACCCTTGAGCGACCCATGTTATCGTCCAGGTAAATGTCGTCGTCCTCTTCGTCCTCGTCGTCCGTATCGGCAATCAATCTCCGCTTTGAGTCAGCGTTGTACGAGAATAGGGATCGTCCTACGCCTGCGTAGTAGCCAATCACGAAGCTGGAGATGGCCGCGGCTGTTGTCGTTGCGATTGCGGGTGAAACTGGTCAAAGCACCATCATTCGAGCGAAGGAATAATTTGATGTGAGCTTTGCAGCTAATGGCAACTCTCTGAGCAGATGAGAGAAGGCGGCGCAGGACTCACGGAACAGATCTCTCACAGCGGAGAAATCCATGAGGCCAACTATGTATGAGCTCGTCAGGTATGACGAGCGCGTGTGCAAGTGAATGTTGAGCAGGTCCGAAGCAGCAAGACGATCAGAAGGTGTTGGATCTGCCAAAATTCGAGAGATGCACGTGACTTCATCTCAAGGTCAGCACCAATGGCTCTCAACATGACACCGACATTCACCATCCTCACTTTCATCGATCATCTCGAGCGGCGCAACACGTGAGTGAGTGAGAGAGAGCGGAGCTACGTGTCACAGCCATGTCTCTCGCCCGTACTCTAAAGCACATCCGTGCCGGAGGCCTCAAGAAGTTCTGGCACGACCTGCACAACATCGGAGATGCCAAGTCAGGCACCCTGGTCGGCGAGGACCGCAACGGAAACAAGTTCTACGAGAACCTCGATGAGGTGAGCTCATCAGCCATCCCTCCAGTACCCAGGCCGACGGGGGGCTAGAAGGAGCAAATCGCGATCCTGATAAACGCTCTGTCCATTCTCTGTCCTGTGCTCCGCTGGTCCACAGATTCCAGGTCGGCATCGATGGGTGGATTTTGCTCAGAGTAATCCCAACTCGTCGCAGGTAGACCCTTCATGGCACGCATGGCTCGCACATATCCGTAAGGACCCACCACCGAAAGATCCAGTCCTGGCCGACTCGACTCCCTCATGGCTGTCGGTGAGTTCACAACGGAACAGCTGGGATCACCGAGGGCGGGGTCCCAAGTCCAGAAGAAGTGGGAAGAGGGGGAAATGCTGACCAAGTCTGCTGCCTGCAATCGTCCAGCCCCCCGGAGAGAACTTGACCGGTACAAGAGGCTCCTTCAAGACATACAGCACAACAGCCCCCAAGATTGTGAGTGAGATTGGCGGCGCACCTCCACGCCCATCCTTACCCTCCCGTTGTGCCTGACACCGTCTCAACTTGGCTTTCTCTGCTATTCAGGTCGCCTGGGAAGCAAAGCCGGCTCCTCGCCGCAACTGAAGCTGTCTTGACCCGACACCACTGGCAATACACTCACGCTTCAGGCCCCACTTGTGCGATTGCTCAGGAGTGCGCATGGGAAGAATCTCCATCTTTCTCTCGTACTGCAGTCATAGGCAACACTCAGTATGCGTTTGCGAAGCCCTCTGTGTCGGAAGATGGCTCGCAAGCACCAACAGCGATTGGCTCGCAGTTTTGGAATGAATGATACAGACGGAAGCAGGGCCAGAAAGATCCCCCCGGGGTTCGGCGGAAAATTTGCTGAAGGTAAGGCAAGGCTTATGCCTCTCTCTTATGCCCGGACGCTTGCGTCGATTCGACCCCTGATGACCGCGAGCCAGCTCTAGGGCTGGCCAACGCACAATCGGAACGAGCGTGGCAGACAAACATGACTTTGGTGAGCGCAATAGCGCCAGAGTGCGTATTGCCAACAAGAATTCTGGTATGCGAGAGCTATGTGTCCCTAGATGTCTCGAAGGAGCTGTCCAGGTGCGCGTAGCCGGCGCTGATGCTGTCGGGCATACGAGCTTCTGCGAATGTGATCGTGCTGCCCTTGGTGATGCGTGAGAAGGTGTGCAACAAGTCAGACAAAGGGAAGTTCTGAAGGTTGTGTTGGACACTACGCGTCGAGCGCAGCGAGCGGTAGTCTCAGACTAACCTGTTGTGAGGGTTACTGGAGTCCTGCAGGCCAGTATGAGAGAGTAACGAGTGTGCTATGATTGGTAAAGAGTGTGTGTGTTCACGTTGCTAAGTACAAGGTGCGCGAAGGAATCCTGAAGAGACTCCTGACAAAATCCATTTTGTCAGGAATTACAATTTGTCAGGAACCACAACCACTGTTCTGGAGGCTGGTTTCCAACTCTCCCACCTCTGGAGAGCGTACATGCAGGCAGCTAATCAACATCCTTGTCCATCTCCATGACGTGTAGCTTTGTGCGTGCCTCCGCCAGTGCGGGACCAGCGAGGGGCTTGGTGAGAACGTCGGCAGGGTTGTCCTTGGTGTCGACTCTTACCACGGCCACCTCGCCTTGCTGAACACGTTCCCTGATCGCATGATACCGAAGGGCAATGTGTTTCGTGCGCTTGTGTCCTTCCGGGTTCTGCGAGATCGTTCGTGTGCCTTCGTTGTCTGTATGTAGCTCGAACGGAACTTGACCGGGAAAACCGAGTTCCTCCAGAAGGTTGCGCAACCACAGTCCCTCTCGAAGTCCCTCCGCCAGTGCAATGTATTCCGCCTCAACGGTGCTCATCGCCACAGAGGCCTGAAGCCTTGATGACCAGCTGACAGGGTTGCCGTACACGTAGAAAACGAATCCAGTTGTTGATCTTGATGTCTCGGGATCACCAGCAAAGTCTGCATCCGCAAATCCTGCTAATGCAGGGAGCTGATTGTTGCTGCGGTCGAAGATGAGATCCGCGTCTGATGTTTTGCGCAAGTAGCGGAGCGCACGCTTTGCTGCGTCCATATGTTTCGACGTCGGTCGAGACTGGAACCTGCTGAGAACACTGCATGTGAATGCTAGATCAGGTCTTACCGTCTGCGCAATCCACTTGAGACAACCAATCATTGATGCGTATGCCTTCATATTCTCCTTGGTTGGCTGATAGTCCTCAGGCGCTCGACCAAGAATCTTTGCTTGAGTTGGGGTTGCTGCAGAAAGTATGTTCTTGAGACCGAAGCGATGCAAAACAGCTTCCGTGTATGC
Organism: Tilletia setariae; assembly: GCA_023634365.1. Lineage (NCBI taxonomy): Eukaryota > Fungi > Basidiomycota > Exobasidiomycetes > Tilletiales > Tilletiaceae > Tilletia > Tilletia setariae. The sequence continues at coordinate 1,211,397 of JAMJXE010000003.1, forward strand.
GCGTTGGGATAGAGTGATGCGTCCAGGCTGCACTGTGATCTTGACTCCGAGGAAATGGTTGAGGACTCCGCCGTCTGTGACGTCGAACGTCTCGCGCAGCCACGTCTTCTCTTGATCGATTGTGTTTTGATCCGGCGCTGCAACCAGGACATCGTCCACGTAGATCAGCATGATCGAACAGCTCCCACCGTTCCTGCGAACGTATAGACAGGGCTCTGATTTGCATTGAGCGTAGCCTCGCTCCAATAGCCTAGTGTGGAACTTTGTATTCCACTGCCTGCCGGCTTGCTTGAGTCCGTAGAGAGGTAGCAGCAGGCGGCAGACAAGACGGCGCCCGTCCGGATGCTCCTGTTCAAATCCGGGGGGCTGCCTCATGTAGATCTCTTCTTCGAGATCTCCGTTCAGGTAGGCTGTGACCACATCTGCTTGATGTATGACCCATCCATGATGCACGGCCAGGGCAAACAAGACGCGTGCGCTGTCGAATCTTGCCACAGGGGCAAAAGTTTCGAAGTAATCGACGCCTGCCTGCTGTGTGAATCCTTGGGCCACGAGCCTCGCTTTCCAGCGCGCCGCGTTTCCATCCTTGTCGAGCTTCAGTTTGTAGACCCATCGGCTGCCTATGGCCTTTCGATCGGCAGGGAGTTCAACGAGTTCCCAAGTCTTCATATCCTCCAAGGCCTTCATTTGTTCCTCCATAGCGTGCTTCCATTTGATCCAGTCCTGACGCCGCTTTGCTTCCACGTACGTAGCCGGTTCAAGAAGCTGACCGTCTGCGCTGAGACGAATGGTGGCTGAGGACTTGGCTGAGACGGAGAACGCGTGGAAACCTGACGGTGATGGTCTTTTGATTCTTTCCAAATGTCGACGCTCGGCGCGCATCTCTCGCGCAGTCATTGGGCCGATCCGTGTGTTCGATCCGGTAGGCGGGGAAGGCGCAGCCGCAGGAGGGTCTGGTGCGCGTATGCTTGGCCATGAGATGTTTCCAGGAACTTCCATAGTTGTATCGTCTAGGTCTTGGACGAGTTCGTGTGCCTCAATGTTCATGATGCTATCGAAGTCCAGGAGACTGGGCGACTTCGAGTGCTGGACAGGCGTGCTAGATGCTGGAGGGTTGATCTGTGTCCAGCCAGAGTCCGATCTGGTGGGCTCGGCCACCACCTCTTGGCTCTGAGGTACGCTAGCTGGCGGAGGCAGATCTGTCTCGATTTCGACCATGTTGTCCTCCTTCCATTCTAGCTCGAGCATGTCCTCGTAGCTTGCCTCTGAGGGCATAAGGGGGTTCTGTTCGCTGAGCACTGTGTCGACATAGCGTCTGCTTTCGTCGAATCGTACATCACGCGAATAATGTATCTTCTTGGTCGGATGCGAAGGAGTGACGACCAACCACGCTTTGCGATCGGTTCCGTACCCAATGAACATTCCTCTGAGGCCACGGGCCGAAAGCTTGCCGTTGATTCTTTGTTGATCGTGTATCTTGATCCACGCAACGCAGCCCCAGACGCGTAAGTGCGAGGTGTCGACCATTTGGCCTTCCCAACGCTCGAGGGGAACTTTGTGTCCGATCGCTTTCGACGGCATGAGGTTGACAAGATAGCTGGCAGTGACGACTGCAGCGGGCCAGTACGTGTGTGACGCGCTAGCTCCATGAAGCAATGCTCGTGCCTTGTCCTGGATAGTGCGGTTCATGCGCTCGGCAACTCCATTCTGAACGCTGGTGTACGGAGTTGTGTATTGCCAAATGATACCCTGACCCTTTGCCCACTGTCGAGCCTCGTTTGACGTGAACTCGCCTCCGTTGTCGGATCTGATGGTCTTGACCTTGGTCTCTTTCTCACGTTCCAGCTGTATGAAGAGCTGCTGAAGCAACGCAAACGATTCTCTTTTGAAGCGCAGTGGAAGTATCCAGTTGCGTCTCGAGTAGTCGTCCACGACGGTGAGAAAGTACTGATAACCTCCTACTTCTTGAAATGGACCAACGACGTCGACGTGCATGAGGGTAAGGGGTTGTTTGCTTCGTTTCTTGCTGTTTCCGAACTTGATCCGAGCCATCTTTGCCTCCACGCAGGTGTTGCACACTTGCACGTGTCGGCCATGCGACCGGACCTGAGACTCAGATAGACCCATCTTCTTGCCAGAGCGAGCGAACTTGGCAAGACCCTCTAGTCCTGGATGCCCGAGACGTCTATGCCACAGAAGTAGCGTGCCTTGGGGACCCTGAGGTAATTGTTCTTGATATTGCACTGTCTTGTGCTTTCCTGTTGTTGTTGTTGTGCCAGAGACGCTGGGCCCGTCGGTCCAGGTGTGCTCGGCATTCGGGTCAGTATCAGCGACTGGCCGTCGCCCGCTTCCATTACTGCCCTGGTCAGTGTCGGCGATAGCTCCTTGGTTGCTCCCGACATTCACCGTTTCGTCGACCACAGCGATTGACTCTTGTCCGCTTCCATTGTCGACGACTTCGACGCCAGCGAGTGGCTCTTGCCCGCTTTCATCGTCGGAGCTCGGCCTTGTTGAGGTCGAGAGGCCGAGAGAGTGAGGGTGCGACCCATCGTGCTGCTCTCGTGCCGTGTAGGCTTGTCCTGATTGGCCTGTAGTCGTGATCAGACTTGTCTTTCTGTTTGGATCCAGGCGCGCGTAAAGTTCGTAATCGTTCATGTAGATGGTTGCTCCATTGCGTGTGAAGAGAACCGGAATGTCTCGTATCTGAAGGGCAGGGACAGAGATCAAGCTGACTGCAAGGCTAGGGACATGTAGTGCGTTGGTCAGGCTGAGGGTCTGTGTGCCTTTGTTGCTGGGAAGTCGAAGCCGTATCGTTCCCATGCCGAGGATGCTGAGGACCTCGCCGCTGGCGACGGCCACAGATCGCTCGTCGTTAGATCGTAGTCGTTTGTATGTGTGGAATGCGCCCCTACTTGCCGTCATGTGGTGGGATGCGCCGGAGTCAAGGATCCAATCTTGTTCCTCGACCATAATTTGTGGACCAGTGCCGGCGCACAGGGCGTACGGCGTCATTCCACTTTGATCCTAGTGTTGTTGTTGCTCGGCAACTTGCATGGCATGACGCTCATGCTCTGATTTGGTTGCCTGATGTGCCTTGACCTTTGCATCATCCCAAGGTAGGCGGCAGACGCGCGCATAATGACCTTCAAGCCCGCAACGGCTGCAGGCACCAACGGCCTTGCCAGACTCTTTGGTCTTGTTGCTGTTTCTGCCCGGACCGTGCTTGTGACCTTTGCCATGTTTGGTCTTGGAAGGTCCTTCGGTCTTGCCGTGGATTGATCCAGAGAATGGACCTCGTGAGGTTTGTCCATTGCGGAAGCTAGTGGCCTGCATGGCTGTCGCAAAGGCGTGCTCTGAGTTTGATTGTCCAGTGACCTCCTGCTCTTCGTTTAGTAGGCGGGCGGCCAGCGTCTCGAAATCGTATTCGGGGTCTTTGTTTCGGTCTTGCTCACGGCTGCGTCGGCCTTGGTGACGGCCACCGCGAGCCAGATTGGCAGCCGTCCTGAACGCGTTGTGCCTAGAGTGCAGAGAGTTGAGGAAGTAACGGACTTGGTCCGCTGATGAGACCGGGCATCCAATCAGAGAGGCGTAGGTAAACCAGTACCGGAAGGTCTGGATGAGATCTGAAGCTGAGTGACCACCTTGCTTCAGCTTGGTGATGGTATTATGCACGTAGTCCTGCATGGCGGGGTCATTGCGCAAGAGCTGAGACCTTAGCTGGTCATAGAGGACCGAGGCACGACGCTCGCCAGCATTGTGGAGCGGCATGACGATTGCTTGTGCCGGTGCATCTAGAGTCTGGATGAGTACACGACCGAGTTCCTGATCGAGATTGGGATCGTACTTGTCCGATCGTTGCCCATCTCCATAGAAGTCGTAGTCGTACTCATTTCCTTCGAGGTGTTCTCGAGCCAAAGGTACTCCATCAATGAGATTGCGGAATAGCATCAGCCACATCACGAAATTCTCCTTGCCTAGTTTCGGTATGGTGCCGGCGACCTTGCGTTGCTGCATAAAGGGGTCTCCACCAGACTTGACCCAGAATGAGGTCGTATCGTGCTCGTGTTCGCTCTTGGGCGGGGTGTCCGTAGCCGCAGACTCCGTGCCTCTTTGGGCTTCGCCTTGAATCCAGGCGGCAGCGGCTTTGGCAACTGCTTGATCATAGCTGAGGCCAAGTCGTCGCTGGAAGAACGTAGTGAGCTCGTCCATGCGAGATTGGGCATTCGTGCCATCGAGCGCAGCAATAGGGACCGAGATGAGCTGCTCATCATCCGTCTTGGTGGCATTACCGGGCGAAAGGGACTGAGGATCGACCATTGCTGACTAGATCTGTTGTGATCGTGGTATCGTAAAACTCGGGTCAGAGTTGGGCTCATAACCTGTTGGACACTACGCGTCGAGCGCAGCGAGCGGTAGTCTCAGACTAACCTGTTGTGAGGGTTACTGGAGTCCTGCAGGCCAGTATGAGAGAGTAACGAGTGTGCTATGATTGGTAAAGAGTGTGTGTGTTCACGTTGCTAAGTACAAGGTGCGCGAAGGAATCCTGAAGAGACTCCTGACAAAATCCATTTTGTCAGGAATTACAATTTGTCAGGAACCACAACCACTGTTCTGGAGGCTGGTTTCCAACTGGTTGTCCGTCGACTCCTTGACCCATCTCCCGTCACCGCGGATCGCCACGAACCTCCAAGAGCCCGCCGTGAAGGAGCTAGTCAGCAGGTCATGGGACAGGAAGAAGCTAAAGACTCAAGGATACTGGTCCTTGACCCATTCGCCAGCTCCGGCGATGTGGCCTCCGCCCGCAGATTAGAAGCGGTCGTGGAGCGTGAGTAGGACATGTTGAGCCAGTACTGAGCACGCGATTGCTACACGCAAGGACTGGACATTGATCATGTATCACCTCTGGCAGTGATTATTGCTCAGGATCATGAAGTCAAGCATCAGCATCTCAACAGTGCCGCACAAAGTCACGACGCAGAGAAGCCAGCCCAAGACGATGGATACGCGCAGCAGTTCGATGTCAGTGTCAATCCTTCTGCCGCTTTGGCGTCTCAGCCTCTCGATCTAGGATCGCTCCATTCCAAGACAGAGTGGCGGATCTCAAATCGCTACTACGAAGCCGACGTCGAACTTGCCAGTCTGTCGTTGCCCTTAGATCTCAAGTCTGTCCCTGGAAAGCAAAAAGCCGAAGAGCAAGAGAAGGTGAATGCTGCCCTGAAAGCAGCGTGCGAAGGAGTTCCTGCAGTCATAATCGTTCTTACTCAAGCGCGAGTGAGTGAAATCTTGGGCTCCTCCTGAGTTGAAGCAGATCTGACGATCAAGGTTCGGTCACCAGTCCGAAGAGGGCCATTCAGCTCTGCTTCAGCGCGTGGCAAATGCAGTGGAGGCCTACGACCTCGAAGTCTCGCTCGTAATCAGCACGGCGACCTCAGCAATGGCCCCTGCTGAATCCATAGCGCCCAGCACAATGGCCCTGAACTCCGACGAGACCGAGAAGCTGGTCGAACTGTACGCGGAGTTCGGATGGGAATTCATTGATCTGATGGCACAAAATGATGAAGAAGACGGAGAAGATGAGGATGCATACAAACTCACCTCCGTCTCTGCGGGTGAAGAGGAGGTCTTTGGCATCGAGCGCGTACGACAAGCTCTCTCTGCGCACATGTGGCCGGGCTTGAAACGGCGTGACGACCGACGCGGGAGGAACGCCCCGATAATTGCACCTGTCCACCAGCGCGAGGAACCCCTCTCTGCACGACCACAGGAAGAAAAACCGATCATCAGCTTCTCGGACACGCCACTAGACGAGCACGATGCGTTGGATGATCAGGCTGAGGTCGGAGTCGGAAACGCATACGTAGAACGGTTACAGGAGCGAATCAACGAGTCCTATCAGGCCCTCAACCTAGGGCAAGATGGACGTGGCACGGCTGAAACGAATGACGTATTTGGTCCTTTTCAACAAGGAGACAATGGCCAAAGGGCAGTGCTCGACTCAAGCGACGCTGGCACGCACAAGTCTGCATTAACAAAGCTGGGCGATGGCGACAATGATGCGTTTTGGAGTCGCGCTTCGAGCTCTGCGGGCATGGACGAGGATTTCTCTGCACACTTCGGCCCCGAACCAACCTCAACAGCCTTCTTCGCCTCTCCATCCGGCGAGAATGACGATTTATCTGGTGTCAGAAATGGCACCGGTCAGAGCGAACACCTCGATGCTCAGGACGAAGCCATATTGTCCGCGCTGTCACTTGACCTCGTGGACGACGCCAATAGATTACATGCCGAGCTGGCTCGGATGGCGTTGCCTGCGGGGCCCGGCACCAATGGCGACATGGAGCAGCTGTTTGGCTCCATGTCATCGATCAAGGCTCACATGGACTCGAATGCGAGAAGGATCCAGGCAATTCAAGATCCAGTCCAACAGAGCAGAGAGGCGGCCAAGTTTGCACTTGCATACACTCAGATGCTCATGGGTGGGCTTGATGATGAGGATGGGGATGGAGACATTGGCGGTGGAGGAAGAAGTGGTCCGCATCCTTTGCAATCGTGATTTCTCAATGCTGATATCAAAATGTTCACACCACATGAGCATCTGACGATATGGGCCCCAAAGTGCTATAATTTCCGAATAGTGGGCAACGTGACTGTATTGCATTCGGCTCCTAAGAGCAAGTCGAGACGGGTAAGAAAGCGGCGGCCGCCTGTGCATAGGCTTCATCCAAACCTTCCCTGACAATATATCCCTTGCCATCAAGCCATCGCTCCACCCTAGCCCGATCTCTTGATTCCAATTGCGCGCCGCTCAGTGACTCTCCGTCGTCAAGAATCGTCGCGTCGCCCTTCTCGCCCTCGAGTGCAAGCACCGTCCAGCCGATAAGAATCATTCCGGGCGGGCGTTGCTCTCCACATCGTTCGAGCGCATTGACTATGTTCTCGAGCGTGCTGGCCACCAGTCGTTGGTCGGCGCTCGAAGCTCGTTCGATGATGGCCACCGGTAGATAGGGTGGATAGACAGGTCCTTTCCTGCCCTCTGCTGCCACTGTGCCATTCTCGGAGACGAGAGTGTGCACCACAGATTTCAGCCTGGCGACGCCCATCAGCAAGGCAATGGTCGTACTCCGCGAATACCCGGGCAAAGCTACACTTTTACCCCCTCGTCCAACACCGGTGCAGAGCACAAACGTATCCGCCGCCCCGCGTTGCGTTACTGCAATCCCCAACATGAGCGGACCTGCAAAAGCGGACGAGATACCGGGCACGACGGAGCACGAGACACCCGCCGCTCGGAACGCGAGCACCTCCTCTCCACCCCGTCCATACACGAACGGATCGCCCTGTTTGAGTCTGACCACCGTCTTGCCCTCGCCCTGCGCCGCCTGAAGTGCCTTCTCAATCAGCTCCGATTGCGCCGCCTCTGCGTTTCCGGGGAACTTGCGCGCGATTTCGAGCGAGGTTGTGGGCGGGATCAGAGCCAAGATGGAAGCTGGCACCAGCTTGTCAGAGAGAATGAGGTCCGTGCTCGGTGAGGTCAGGAGACGGTAGGCAAATTGAGTGAGCAGACCAGGGTGACCTGGTCCCGAACCAAGGAGGTAGACATGGCCCTGGCGTGCGTCGAGGCTGGCCGAGGGTGGCAAGGATAGCGAAAGCGAATGCACCGAGCGAGAACGAGACGGGTTCCGCATCGACCGGGAATTAGGCCGCATGCTGCTGCGTCCCCGTCCTGCTTCGTCCATCTCCGAAATCCTGTCCGCGTTTGATTCTTCTCCTCCCGATCCATGGTTATTCATATCTCCGTGTCGGAAGTGGTCAAGCTCTGGTACAGGAATAGCCGCGGCTTCACTCCTCCTCCGCATCGAGTCGTGTGCTGCTCGAAGAGCACGGTCCTGCGCTTCGTCAATGTCGTCAGACACAGCGCTAGCGGCATGGTTCTGAGGCGAGACCGACAAGTCTGAAGAGAATGGCGAAGTGAACGTCGGGGCAATATTGAGTGCAGCTGGAGCTGAAGGAGGAGCTGGAGGAAGAGTCGGCTTTGACGACCCGGAAGATCGAGCCCCACCATAGGTACTCAGTAATTCCTTGACCTCGTCAGGCTTGCTGCGAAGTGAACCAAGATACTCAATTGGCCAATATTCACTGATCTGACTGACCCAGCGCATTCGACGTTGTGCCTGTTCGGGATCAAGTTTGGATGCTGCTTTAGTGGAGCGAGACTGGTCGATCGAAAGCTGAGGTACCGGTGAATTCAGCGGTTGAGGATCAAAAGAGGTGTCTTCCTCGTCGACTTGGGCGTCAGATGACGGCTTCTTCGAGACGGCAAAGTAGCCTGTGCGCTTCTCTGGACGGGGTGTGCCCGGTCCTGAGGAGAAGGAGGGACGTTGTCGTGGCGTTTCCGCACCTCCTTCTCCACTACCATCCCCTGAGCCATCAACGACGGCCGCAGTCGCCTGGCGAACCTCGTCCTTTGCAAGCGAACGCAGCCAACCTACCGTCTCGACTGCATCACCAACATTTCTCGGCAGGGCACTGACGATTTCCCTTCTCAGGCGCGATGCCAGCCTGCAGCCCTTTCCGTTGGTTGTGATGGCTATCTGCAAAGATGATGAAGATGGAGGCGAGGACGAGGGAGAGCTTGTCGAGTGGATGAGAGGGAATCGGTGTGCGGCTGGGAAGGAGAAGTCGCACAGTTGGGGCCGGTCTGCCACATTGATCAGCAGACGTCTTCTTCTACAGAGCTTGTGGAGTAGACCTGCGCGAGCGAGGGCGAGGTCAAGTGGGCCCTTTTCGGCAGCAGTGGTGGTGGAGGAGGAGGAGGAGGCGAGTGGTTGTGTTGGATAACTGCTGGTCAGCGTGTCCGTGACGCAAATCGCAAAGAGCCTCGGACCAGCGCCTTTCTCTGGTCCATCAGCTGCAGAGACCTCAGGAAGAGGGGGAAACTGATCGATCCTGTCGAGCAAGATGTTCCATGCTTCTGGGCTTGCGTTGATGAGTGCTTCCCACTGTTGCTGCTCTGGTTCGATGATCTGTACCTGACCTTGACTGGCGCGCCATTGAAGCTCGCGTGTGATCGGAGAGGATGGAAAGGACAGGAGAAGGGGCTGCAGGCCTGCTTCAAGTGCTGCGAATGCTCTCGACGTTGCGAGGTTGCCAGATCCGATGATGAGGATGCTCTGCGAGCTGCTTGGCGTATGAGACAAGATGAGAGAAGCTCCTGGTGTCGGGGTTGAGTATGGGATCGGGTTCGCAGCTGCTGCCACAGATACCGTCGATCCTTCTGCTGCCATGATGGGAGTTGTCCACCACTTGGCTATCTGCGTCAACCGTGAGAGGAAGCTGATGGGGTGATGGGTGAGCCTCCCCGAGCCTGAGCATGACAAATGAACCATCGAGGTCCCGATCCGCCCTTTCCCTTTCTTCTCTTCCGGCGTCCCAGTGCAGATCTCTTGACTCAGGCGTGGGAAAGATAATGAAGGAGAAGCGAACAATGAATACAATTGGAGCGAGGGCCAAAAAGCAACAAGGGAGGCAGGGGAGAGGAGACACAAGGAGCTCGTCCGCATGCCTGCTCTAGGAAGAGCCCCGCCTCCGTACATCAGTGAAGTCTTAAAAGGAGAGGGATACGAGCGCATGGAGGGGAAGGCCTGGGAGAGGTGAGGGGAGGGTCGTGGAAGTGGGGGGCGACGAAAAGTCGAGGGGAAGGGGAATTCAACAGTCAGATTGATAGGAATGGAGGAAACGGAAGGAGAAAAGAGGGAACAGACCGCAGGCATGTATCCCCTTGGGGACAGCAGAGGGAGGATCAGAGAAAGGAAGAGAGGGAGAGGGAGAGAGTCCCTCCCTCTACGCGAGAGTCACACTCAATCGCGTCAGTGTCCCTGAAGGAAACTTGAGTTGCATGCCCAGTCTTCGTCATAGGTTCATAGGGTAGGAGTCGCATGTCCGCGTGGTGTTTGTGTGCCAGTACCGATCCTCGCACCGCCACTCCCTCGGAGGGAGGTAACTCCACTGCCGCTTCCTGCCGACAGAACAGAGGCCGAAACGGAGGAAGCAATGGTCGGAGTCTGCGCCCCGCTGTTCAGCTGGTGTTCTCGTCGCGTGTCCAAATCCGTCCAAGCGTTCTTGCCCGTAGCCGCTGCCGCCGAGCCTGGCGCACTCGAGGTGCCCAGCATCTTGTGGCGAGCCGCTCCCTTCGACGACGAGGCTGTGTTCGAATACCAAGTCGATAGAGAAGGTGACATCGGACCTGATGGAATCGGAATTGGTTGTGCAGTCGCGCTTTTGCTCTCTCCCTTGGTAGGTGTCACTTTGGAGTCCGCACCAGCTTCACAATCCAGACTCGGGTCCAGAGAAGGAGAGGACGAGCCGAAGATCATGTTCGGCCCGGTAGTTGAGGAGATCTCATGTCCCAAGCTCTTCTTCAGCGCAAGAGAATCGTCAGAAGAACGCATCCGAAGCCGCTGTCGTTCCGAACGCGAGCTCTGACTATCGCTGCCCCGGCTGGAAGAAGAGAAAGACGAAGCAGGAGAAGGTGGACCACTATGACGGTGGTGCTTGTGACGCCGGCCCCTTCGCTGCCCCGCCTGCGAATGTCGAGCCGCACCGTCAATCTCATTTTCGTCCACGAGTTCCGACATCATGTCATCGTCCAAAAGCATCGCTCGCTCTACAGCTGCATTGGAGGACGATGGGCCCTTCGTCGCTTTGCGCGCCTCATCCTTGCCCTCGCCACCTGAAGGCGAAGAAGTGATCGCTGTGGATGATGAAGAAGAAGTGTACGTGAACTCGTCTGCAGAGGACGTTTCGAGTTCGCCCTCGACCTCGCCTCCAATCTTTTCGACCGCAAGTGCTTTTCCATTCTGATTCGCCAATGAGGGACCATCGCCAGGTGTCGCTTTGAGATTGGCGACCGACGCAACAACAGAGCTGTAGCCAGGGTATCGGAACACCTCGTCATCGTCATCATCATCACCGTCGTCCTCGTCACTAGACGCTGCACCGACAGCCTCCTTCCTGGACGGTTCGTCCTCCTCGCCGTCGTCAGAATCATCTACGATGGCCGGGCCGTTCCAGAACACCTGTCCCGGGATTGGACCCATCCACGGATGGCGTCGACCCTCGATCCAGATCGGCCGCGCGGGGACGGGTGGCCCGGCTCCGGTCTGGTAACCATCGTTCGCAGCTCCGCCCGCCCCTTTACCTCCTCGTCCTCGATTCTCAGGGCCGGTTCCCCAGATCAGCAGTCTGGCCGCTGTCGCTGCTATGGGGCTGAACACGTTGGTCGGCAAGTAAAGCGGTTTCCAGAACGAGTTTGGAAGCAGGCACGCTCGCTCAAAAACCTGTGCCTGAAGGGCGCACAGTCGGGCACGTTCGAGGTCATTGTAAGACATCACAAAGGCGTGTCCCGGCGATGATGAGTTGAGAGAAGTGTCCAAATCCGCTTCTCCTATCCATCCGTCATCATCATCGGTGCCGAGCTCGTCGTCTTCGTAGTCATCGTCATCTTCGTCTAGATCGGACAGGTCATCCGAGTCGGAATCATCCGAAAAGTCGTCTTCGTCATCCTCCTCAGACGGAGAGCACTCTAGCGACAGTCTGCCAATCTCCTCTTCCAATTGATCTGTTCCAGACTTTCGCAGCGAGGATCCCGCACCGTCATCTCGTGTCGCCCTCCTTCGGTCTGGTTTGCCAGTGGTGCTCCGCTTCCCATTGGCTGATGTCTGCCTCGCATGTGTTGCAGCATCCAGTTCTGTTCGACCCTGCTCCCAGCCCGGCGTGCCCCTTCCAATCGCAACCTCGCCGACTCTTCGACTCATATCGCCCACGATGCGCGCCAGATTTCTCGAGTCGTCCAAGCCCGAATGTTTTCGGCCTTCGAAGAAGCCCAGCCCCATCGAGTACAAGATGCCGTCAATCGTGCCATCGGGCAAGACTTTGACGCGCTCGGCATGCGCAATGGCGTGACCCGCAGACGAAGAAGTGTATCGGCCCGTCTGACCACTGATCGCTGCCGAGTACCATGGCCATGCGCGGACCGAGCGTTCGTACGCTTGCAGCAGATGATCTAGCTCCAGCTCACGTCTCCACTCTGAATCTCCGTCTTCTGGCGGGGTCGTCGTGCCTCCAGCTGCGTCCTTGTCAGAAGCAGTAGGACCGGAAGTGGAAACGATCGGTCCGTCTTTGGACTGGCCCTTCTCCGATCCTGCTGCCGCAGCTGCAGCCGCAGCCGCAGCCGACAGCAGCGGAGGCTCGCCTCTCAAGGCCCTAGCGAGCTGAACTTTCTTAACCTCCTTGCCCGCGAACCCCTTGGCCTCCGTCGACCTGACCTTCAACATGCGCTCCTCCAACAGTATCTCCGCTGCCGCTTTCCGGATATCGATCAATGGCCCACGGAGCCAGTATGGTGGTGAAGGCGGTGTTCGCAAGCCGGAGAGGAAGCATGTCTTGACACAAAAGTCGCGGATATCGTATGGTCCGTGGCTGAGCCAAGTGACGCCGTGTCGGAGCGGAGTGGTCATGAGCAGAGACTCTATCTCGACTACGGGAGCAGGAGGGTTGCTACCATTATTGTTGTGATTGTGAGTCCCTGTGCCAGCTCCACCTGCTTGCTGTTGCTGCTGCATCATGGAGTTAGGCGGTAGAGGTGACGATGACGGCTGAGGGTATGGAGATTGACTTTGCTGCTGTTGGTGGAAGTTGGGAGCAAAGGGATGCGGATGATGGGGGTGAGACGGAAAGTTCATGTGTTGCATCCCGTGCATGTGTCCCATGTGGTGAGAAGCGGAAGCTGGGGAGGAGAGCAGAGGAAAGTTGGGTGGGGAGGCTGGTGAGAATGCTCCGAAGGGCATGGGTGATGAACACGCTGATGACGAAGCGAGAGAGGATGCTCGTGGTCTTGGTGGCTGGTTGTCTGCCAGCAGTTTGTGTTTGCGGAGAAATTCCAGAAAGTTCTGCATCACTTCGGGCCATGTAGGTGCAGAATCGATGACGCTCTGTGGAGGACGACAAGGAGTGGTTCAGGATGAGTGCCGCAGGCCAGACTGTGTCAGGCCGCATTGTATGCCCGTCGCACGTTTCAAAACATACCTGCTTGACCCCAGTGAGATCCTTGCAAAATTTGCTGAGGCGTGGTCTCCAGATTGGTCGCACCCAAGAATGGAACTCGTCCACAACCTGCAGAGCGCGTTGCCCCGGTTTGCCCCCCTGCTCTGGTGGAACATCTCTCCACTGCATCAGTATGACTGGGAATTCGATGATCTCGTTTGGATAGTCGACAAGCGCTGGTCTGCCTCCGGGTCCGGCGATGTAGGATGTGGACGGAGACGGAGAAGGCAGCTGGGAGAGCGACGTCAGGGGCGAGAGCATGGGTGAATTGGAGACCGGATGGAGACCTGGAGAAGTAAGTAGAGAGCTGTTTGTGTTGTTGATGGAAGACGTGTTGAAGCTGGTGGGAGTACCGATAGCTGTTCCTGAGCCAGAACTGAAGCTGCTGCCAAAGCTGGGAACATGCGCAGGTTGGTGCTGCGAGAAGGAGCTTGGGCCTGGGTGGGGTCCGATGCCGGTCATGATGTTTCCATTGGACATCCGGTGCTGGACGGATGGGTGGTGGTGGGAGTGGTGGTGAGACGAAGAAGCGGAGCTTGAGAGCGGTGGTAGATTGTGTGATTGATGTTGAGGAGTGTGATTGAAGCTGGTTCCTCGAGGAATGTCCATGCATGTAGCCTCCACATCGAGAACCAGGAAGGTGTCGTATGCGGGAACCCACTCTAAGGGCGGGAGCTGATCGTCACCTGTGCCTTGATTGTGATGCCAACGATCTGCCTGGCCAGGCCCACCCTCCGATCTGGGATGAGAGCCGCTTTGCAGTGAGTCATCGTGCTGGCCGTGTGATGACGGGTCATTGGGGTTCTGCAGTCGTTTCTTCCTTTGGATCGATCTTTGCTTTTGCCGCTCCCTACGTGCTCGACTGGGCATGCTGGAAGGTGTGTTGATGTGGGAGGACTGCGTACCCTTGTGGAGAGCCGATCAGAGCCGAGGGGAAAGGAAGAGAGACGAGGAAGAGAAGCGTTGAGTTGTGCAGGAGGGTAAAAGGGATGAAGAGAGAAGGGGAGAAGAAGATGATGGGCAAGAGAAGAAAGACGGAGATGGGGGGAGGGAGGAGGAAGATTGATGGTCAAAGCCGTCATTCAGCAGGACATCTTGGGATGTTGAGTGGGGATGAGGCAAGCAGGATGGTGAAATCAGTCAAGTTTCCACCTCCGACTACCTGAGAGCGAGCGAGCTGGAGAAGGTGAGAGGGTTTATCTGCCAGCGATGATGGTAGAAGGGGGCGTGCAAGCTGCTTGTGAGTTGAGCGATGACAGAGGAGGGGGGGGGGGGGGGGGGGGGAAGAGGGAGAAGCGGCTGTGAGGAACCAGTGCTTGCTGATCGCCTATCGGCCAGAGGAGACCGGCTCTCGTGGAGCAACAGCAGCAGCAGCAGCAGCAGCAGCAGCAGGTTTTGGCGTGAGGGGCGCGGAGCTGTGGTGTTCGCTGCCCACACGCCGGGGTTGACTTCTGACTGGCGGGTCGACGGGGGTTGCAAGCTGTCGCTGTCGCTGTCGATGTCGCTGCCGGGAAAGCTCTGATGCGTGCGCCAGTCTGAGAGTAGTGAGCGAAGGTGCTGGAGCTTGGCTGGCTGGCTGGCTGGGTGGGGAGAGAGCCGGGGTTCAAGATCGGGCCGGATGTGCCGACTGGGGTGGTCTGAGATTATCCGCTGGGGGAGCCGATGACGCGCGCGAACGTGAGGAAGATGAGGTGAAGACATGACATGCATGCATGGACTGCTGGAGGGCAAGAGGGAAGCCCAAGAGCAAGGACGATGTCGACCATGAGCTCGACGACATCCACTCCATCGCATCCAGCCAACCTCCTCTTCACACCAGCACCCACCACGCAGAACAGCCCCTCCCTCTTCTCAGCGTTCAGCGCACGGCCCCAGCTGCTCCGGAGCTCGCCCTTTGCACTCTCCACCATGCTCGACTCTGCGTTCGACAGGCTGTCCGCGCTCAGCGGAACACCACCCGACTATGTCCGCCTCTTCACCCTCTTCCTCGCCTCCTATCCGCTCGCCCTGCCCTTGTCCTCCCTCAATCCGACCCGGAAGCATCTCTACTCCCTCGCCGTCACCACCGTCTTCCTCGGCCCCATCATGAGCCTCTGGGCCGGCTATGCCCAACTCATCGGCACCTCCCTGGCCACGTACTTCATCGCCAAATACAAAGTCGGCGGCAAGCGCATGCCCTGGGTCGTCATGTTCCTCCAGATGGGACACCTCATCTCCAACCATCTCGCCAGAGAGCTCAACAATGTCCCCCTCACCACCATCGAGATCACCGCCATGCAGATGGTCCTCACCATGAACCTCACCACCTTCGCTTGGGACATTTACGACGGCCAGTCCAGAACAGAAGAGCAATGCGATGCACAACAGAAGGAATCCCGCATCGTCCAGTTCCCATCCCTCCTCGAGTTTGCAGGCTACGTCTCCTACTTCCCCGGCGTCCTCATCGGTCCCTCCACCCGCTTCAACGACTACATCGCCTGGGCCCGAGGTGACCTGTATGCCCGAGCACGCGCAGCCGATCCAGCCGCCGAACAAGCCGCGCAATCAAGAGGAGCCAAATCTATCAAGCGCACCCCACCACCACCCGGTCGCTACCCTGCTGCTGCCAAGGAGCTCCTCATCGGCATCGTAGCGACTGCCCTCTTCAGCATCTTCGGAGCCACCTACACCTATGAAAAGCTTATCCTGCCGGCTTCCCAGGGTGGTTTCGCCGATCGGTCCATCTTGGCCAAGATCGGCTTGATGCAGGTAGCCGGCCTGGCTGCCCGCTTGAAGTATTATGGAATCTGGTCTCTGACAAATGTGAATTTGCCCCGGGATGCATAACTCATGGGCCACTTGCTGACCTCACTTGATTCTCTACGCAACAGGGCGCTTGCGTACTTTCGGGTCTCGCCTACAATGGCGTCCGGTCCAACGGTAGGGAGAACTGGGATCGATGCAGGAATATCGACATCGTCCATATCGAATTCGCCAACAACTGGAAGGAGCTTCTGGATGCCTGGAATCAAAACACAAGTACGGTATCCTTACGTAGCGCTGGACGTGTGGAATACGATGAAACCTTCACTGACACTAGGGTCGATTGCTTACAGACATTTGGCTGCGCAACAACATTTACAAGCGCGTCGCCAAGCCCGGGAAAAAACCGGGCTTCAAGAGCACCATGCTGACCTTTCTCACCAGTGCCTTTTGGCACGGCATTGCGCCCGGCTACTATTGTGAGTTCCCATACATTCGTCGATCTCGCTACATATGCTGACAACCAACGCTCCCTTCTATGCGGCAGTAACCTTCGTCCTTGGTGGTCTCAATCAATCCGTCGCCCGGACCCTCAGGAGACATGCCCGCCCCTTCTTCTTCTCAGACCCACGCACCCGCAATCCTTCGCTCCGCGCAGCCATCGTTCCCAAAGCCGGCAAGGCAGCTACAACCAACGGCAACTCTCCAGCACCAAAAGACTCTCGTCCCTCAAGGTATACGCCTGCCCAGTGGCTGTACTCGGTCGCCTCGATCGCAGTCGTCCAGCTTACACTCAACTTTACGGTGGCGCCCTTCATGCTGCTCTCTGTCTCCAACTCGATCAAGGCGTGGAATGGCGTAGGCTGGTATGGAGCCATCATGACCGTCGGCACGCTCGCAGCTTTCCGTTTCGGTGGATTGGGCAAGGTCCTCGACAAGCAGTCTGGCGTCGACGCAGCGAAGAAGAAGAAAGCTGCCGAGGAGGCAGCCGCTGCTGCTGATGGAGGTGCCAAGATGACCAAGAGAGATATGAGAGTGCTGGATGGAGAGACAGTCGAGCAGGCAGTCAACGAGGGTGCACAGGCCGTCCAAGACACGTTGGAGGAGAACAGGAAGGACCGGTGATGAGGCACTCACGATCTTTCCTTGTCGGGCATCCAGTCTGCACGACCGCAACAATGCTACCTCCTAGACGAATTGCTAGGCACACTGGAATACTCTTTTTAGATGTCCTACTACATTGGTGCTATGCAATTACATCACATTCTCCATGTCGAGCCAGCAGCAGGTACAAAGAGGGAAGCATGAGGTGTGAACTTGTCCTTTTCAAAGCCCGGCCTGCGGTCCTGCTGTCAGCGACCACCTCGACATCCTCAGATGGCAGCTCAGCCTCAAGTTCGCGCTGTGGTTGATGTTCCTGCTTCGCGACACACATGGCCTCCTTGGGCTGAGTCGGTCCTGAGTCCGAACAGCGCTTCAATTATTGTCGAGGTCTTCAATGGTAAGGACGGGCTGCGAATACAGATGAGCTCCTTGTGTATCCATCACCAAGCTGAAGCTCGTCTTGACTTCTTCGCCACTTTCAGGGCTGGAGAGCGTCGTCGAGCGCGAGATCAGCCTACTCCTCAGACAAAGGGCAGCACATGTCTCGACCAAGACGGCTCCGGGATGCGCACACGTCGTGATCGAGGGTGGTGGCGGCTCCCATCCGAGCAGTTTTCCAAATGCTGCCTCGGTCGCGACCGCGCTACATCTGCTCTGCAGGCTCCCAGCGGTGCGTTCTGCATATCTATGCGTCCATCACGAACAGCTGCCACAAGCTTTGCTTGATGGCTTGCACGCCGAGGTATCCATCAGCGGTGCAAAGGAGGCGAAGAATAATCTGAGGAAGCAGCCACTGAAGAAGTCGGACCCGAATGCGAAGCCTTTCCTGTTCTCCGACGAACCCATACAGACCCCATGGACCACCAGCGAGGAAAATCTACTTCGGGCTATCAAGCGCGTGTGGGACCATGCCCAGGCGAGCAATGCGTTGTCCGCATCTCTGGCAGCGTGGACTCAGATCTTCGAAGCAGCAGCCGCTGCACAATGCCCAGATCAGGGAGACCGTGAGGACACACAAGCGCCCAGATCCTTCCGACTGACCTTTGAGCGCGGCCAATATCTCCTGCCGCGACTGAGAGGCGTAGATGTGCAGAAGGAAGCTGCCAATCTGGTAAGTCGTCTCTTCGGGCGCTCTCGTGTCACCCGGGAACGCAGGCTGAACACCAAGGTTTTCGACTGCACCTCATGAAGGCATGGCTCTGGCTGAATACCTCCAGAGAAATGGCAAAGCAGTGGACAGTAGACCTCAGCAACCCAGATCTCGACATCACGCTCAAAATGATTCCATCCCTCTGGGTAGAGCAGCTGCAGACCCAGCGAGGTCGCCAGTACAACGCGCCGGGCTCGCTGGCGATCCTGTTCCGACTTCCCGCACCACCTCCGGCGCTGATCCCATTGCACCGTCGCAACCTGTCGGTCTTGAACGACGTCCCGCATTCGACGGCTTTGCTCCGCTACCGTGCCGCCGCGCTTGCACTCACGGCGACACTGCCTGCATGCGCTTTCGGCATCGAGGGCAGCCAAGCAGCTGAAGTCAGCATACTCGAGCCGTGCTGCGGCACCGGAGGCATTGCTGTAGAACTTGCAGCCGCGCTCACGTCCAGACGGTATTCCTCAACACCTTGCACTCGACAGACACCTGTCAAGATCTACGCTTGCGATCTCGACGCCCGCCTAGCTCAACGAGCAGGTGAAGTCTTCCGACGAAGCGGCTTTGCGGTCGGAAATGTTCCACCAGCGTTTGACACATCAGTCAAGAAAGGGTCCCCTATATCAGCGGTGCCTCCTATTATCCTCATAAGCAACCAGGTCGACTCGTCC
Source organism: Tilletia setariae (assembly GCA_023634365.1). Lineage (NCBI taxonomy): Eukaryota > Fungi > Basidiomycota > Exobasidiomycetes > Tilletiales > Tilletiaceae > Tilletia > Tilletia setariae. The sequence goes on from JAMJXE010000003.1 coordinate 1,230,165, forward strand.
AAACCCTCTGATCTGGCAGCATTCGTGAAGGGCCCGGAGACTGTCGATCTAATCATGACGGTACGTATACGTCACGATCTTCTGACAATGCCGCTACTTACACCGCAATCGGATCACAACAGGACCTACCCTGGGGCTTTCGTGTGTCTGCCCAGAGAAAGTTGATCGCCCTTTACGCCTCTTTGCTGGATTCCTTCTCCCATGTTCTGAAAAAGGGGGCATACTGCTACTTGATTGCCGCCAGTCCGAACGTGTTTGTCCAGGCCCTCCGACAGCACCAAAAGAGTCAAGAGGAACGTTCCACAGATCGCTATCTCCAGATGGTCTCTTCAGAAGCCGATCCGGACGGACATTGTCAACCTGTTCCGCAAGACCGAGAAACGACGGGGATGCGGGAGATTCTGATCGGCTACACTGTCTTTCTGTGTGTTCTTAGGAATACAAATCGCATTCAGCAATGACTTTGCCTTTGATCGCTGGGATACATGCCGCGACGAATCCTGCTAGAGTCCAGAGCTTTCCCATGAGCTGGGGAAAGGTCCGACGAAGGGGCAAGGTTCTGAACCTCTACTGGAGCAAAGGCACATGCGATACGAGCAAAAGATGATCCAATTCTTACAACGAAGCAGCTTGAAGCAAGTTACTTCTTTGGACGATGAATGAGCAGTGGTCAAACGCTCCAAGAACAGACAGCTCAGGCAAAGACACACGCACACACGAGATGAAGTTCTGACAACAATGTCAGATAGATTTGAGGCCGATATGGGGCCCTAATGAAGGGCGTTGAAAAATTGGTTGTTACAAGAGGCTTCGCCAACCTCAGGACGGTGCAATCTGGGTATCCCCTTCTGGGGCTGTCTTGACCGGAGGCAAGCGTCCGCAGGTGCATCCAACCCGCCGCCCCACCCTCTAGGACCCGCCACTGCCCGGACCCCAGGGATACCATCGTAGCAGAAAGCACGTCCTGAGACGAGATCCTCCTCTCGGCCCGGAGACTCGACCCGCAAATCTCCCTCTCTGATCTGAACCAAGCAGGTCGTCACTGAGTGAGTTAGATGCGGGAAGAGAATCAGGACGAGTACAGAGGAGAGCTCGAACGGACTCCATCTCCAGGGGCACGACTGCCTGAAGTTGAGTGAGGAGGGAGCATGGACCAGTGGCCCACAACCTACACTCTCACGAGAGGGGGGATGAATGCCCCAGCTCGCGTTAGGAACCGTCTTGGACGAAGCTCTTGTATGTGCATGACTCGCGGTGGAGCAGCTGGTGATGATGGGGGAAAAGGGGGAAGGAAGTTTTCCACTCGGGAGCGCCCCTCTTTATGCCTTCTCCCGACCGGTCGCGTTGCCAGGCAAGGGTCCATGGCGATCGAGAATGTTGTCGGTCGTCAGGAGAAGGGAGGAGTGTGGGAAGTTGACAACCCCTTGCCGAGCTCTTGGGTGGTTACCGGCTTTGGATCCTGGCATGTATGACCAGGCACTTTGGCAGTGTGGTTCATCGGCTCCGCCCGCGCATTCCATCCAACATGAGTACACGGTTGCACACGCGCACGATGCTGACCGGCTCGATCGCCCGCCAGACATGAGCCTGTGGCTCTTGTCCAGAGAAGGGCGGCGGACCAGGATCAATGACTGGAGGAAGCGCCAGATGGCGAGAAGGTATGCAAATGAATGTCAACGAGACCCAACTCTCGAGTCCGCCGTTATGATGAGAAAGCTGTTGGGAAAGCAGAGAGGGGACGCAAACAGGGCTACTTCAAGTATCAGAGATGAATGAATCAGGCTTTCCCTTAGCCAAATACGGCTGTCCACTTTGTTGTGCAAGGAAGATTCTACAGCAAGAGAAGAGCCAAGGAGGAGATGATCATCAGCAGACCTACGATTTCTATCAACGCAGCGAAGCATCCTTGCAGTCCATTCATGTGTCATTGCAAAAAGGGCAGCAATGGCACAAACAAGGGGGCCAACGGATTCCTGTCACTCGTTGACACTTTCCCGGATGAGGTGAGCATCGACCCTCATCTGCAATTCCCTGTCCTTTCCTTCCGTCTCTGACGCTTGAAGATACCGTCCACCCGACTTGAGTCCTTCCGTGCATCTTCGTTACCTTCCAGGGCATGGAGGCAGATGGTAAGGATGAGGGGAAAGAGAACGGCTGGACACACGCACGTCTGTTGTCGGAGATTTCCATTCGCGGACCATGCGGGTGCACTTTTACAAGTGCAGGCAAGTCAATATCTGTACCTCCTCTTTGACAGGCAGGAATGAAGACAAATGATCAACAGGCAACGATATTACAGTACAAGTAGGTGGTGGGTGGGTTCTTTACAAGTGCCTCGCTGTCCATGATGTCGAAAGTGAGAGAGATCCAGGCTGCGAAGCCCGCGTTGCTTCTGTTGGAGGGGTGTTTGAGTAGTGTGACGCTGATCCTGGTCCTGGTCCTTTACGAGTATCACCTTCAGAAATGAACCAGAGGTTCAGAAAAAGCAATCCTACAGTACTTTGGTAAGATGAAGAATCGATTTCGACTACCCGAAGGAAGGAATGATCGAACGGACATACATTTATGGTAGAAAGAGTACAAAAGCCGCTTACAATTGGAGTTGTGAGAACAGGTTGCTACTACGTGATCGAGGGTGAATATGTATAGGTCGGGCGTAGCGGACGAAACTGATGCGAGTGGAGATCAAATGACGAGCTCCGTGTCCAGTTCAAAATCATCAAGCTCATCCCTCGGCCGTTCATCCGCGTTTGGTCGACCTCGAACATTGGACGCAGCACCCTTGCCCTCCTGTTGGTGCGCACACGAAGAAATGATGTTCAGCACCGGCTCTTGGCTCAAGATTCACTACAAAGCGATGCGCAGAGTGACTGCTGATCGAACGACTCACCTTGGCGGATGTCGTCTGTTTCCACTGCTTCGCCGGACGCCGGGAGCTTGACACCCTCCCTGCTGCACTCTTTCCTTCGTCCTCTGTCTCATCTCGAGCCCGCTTGCGACCGCTGCTGATGCTGCTCTTGGAAATGGTGCTATCGCTACTGCGGCCAGCCGTCTCTTTTCGATGACTGCGTCGGTTCGGCTCAGCTCTGCTTGTAGTATCTTGTTGAAATTTGGGCGCTGCGTTCTTTGACTTCGCAGTAGCGGACTTCTTTCCTTGAGTTTTGACCTTGCTCGACGATTTTGAGGCCTTGATGGAAGATGCGGAGACGACGCGTCGAGCTGCAGTACTTCGCTTTGGCCTCGCGGATGCGTCTTCCTCATCGTCACCGGAATCTTCGCTGAAGTCCTCGTTCTTTTCGGCCACATCACTCTCTGGAGGGGCTCGAGTGCGAGTTTTGGGTCGCACGCGCTCTCGTGCAGTTAGCGCCTTGGTGTCTGGCAGCTCGGACAAAGACTCCACAGAGCTTTCACGCTGTTCGCGGCGAACTTCTTCATCGCTTGAATCGGACGAGCTTGTGGACGCGGTGACGGCCTTGCTCGATGACGCCGGCCGTCCCTTGCTCTTGTTGCCATACGTGGCTGCTGAGACGTGCCTCGAACGCCTCGGCAAAAGTTTAACCAGGTCCGACAGACGTAACTCCTTCTCGTGACCCCTCTTGGACGTCGCACGCTTCCGGACAGCATTCTGATGATTGAGGCTGCTGCCTGAGGATGTTCGGCCTTCGCCTTCGTCTTCGGAATCGAACGGTTCTTCGGCAGTCGGACGAGTGAGACCGGCTCGACGTCTGCCTGCGGTGGCATCTCGAGTAAACCCAGGCGGAGGTAGGTCTGAGTCGTAGGCTTCAGAATTCTCGTCGTGATCCTCTTCCGTTGTGATTCTCTTTGACTTGTTTTTCGTCCCTCTCTTGGGAATGAATTTCTCGGCATCGGAGCTTGTTTCGCTGTCAGACAACTTCATGACAGGTTCCTTTTGTTGCCGGACTCGTGTGGATCTGCGCACTGGACTGCGAGACTCGTCTCCGTCCGCATCGGCCGGAGTCGCTGCTGCTGCTGCGACACTGGATTCGTTCTGCGATGAAGAATACTTGCCTTTGCCGTGCTTCTGGGTTCGAAACCCTCCCTTCTCATGTTCACCTTCCTCGTCCTCGGATTGGGCGGGACTGGGACTGGCGAATGGCTGGTATTGCGTTCTCAGATCGAGTCCACACCCCTCGCTCCTTCCAGCTTCGAGTGCCGACTCTCCGACAACCGCATCCTTCGAAGTGCCTCCATCCAACAGCTCATCGAGCGTGTCCAAGCCAGGCGGGACTTTAAGCGCCCTCTCTTGTTCGCGAAGCACCCGCAATTTGGCTTCAGCTGCAAAGAAGCCGTATGGGTCATTTTCTTGATCGAAGGAGATCAAATTATCGGCCACCGACCGGCGCCGTGCGGCCACAGCAGAAGTGGCGCCTGCCGCTCCCGTACCTGGGAACAGGTCTTCTGCCAGGGAATCGAAGCTCTTCTCGCCAAGGGTCTCAGCTCTCTGATCATCACCAATCGTGCCTGCGTTCTCATCTACGTTAGATTCGACCCTTCTGTTGGTCTTGTTGTTCTCCTGTTCGGGCCATCGAATAAAGTCTTCTTCCAGGCTGTGCTCTTGCCCAGGCTCCTTCTGACCCTGCAGTCCCTCGTCGTCTTCAGCGTTGAAGCCAATACCGATGCCTTTCTCGCTTTCGTCGAGTCCAAGCATTGGCAGGCTATCCTCGACGACACCAGGGAGCTCTGGCATGGCTGAGGAGCCGGGTGGGACGTAGAGGAACACGTCATCGGAAGCAGGAATGCTGGAGCTAAGGTCAAGGGTTGGGATCAAAGGTTGTGAGCCGCTTGAGCCTGAGGCAGAGGCATTCAGCTTGGACTGGGTCGAATGCGACACAATCGCTGGCAAGCCGAGACCAATGCCATGGCCATCGCTGTCGTTCTGCCGAGGAGGTCGGACCTCCGACACGATGGCCTTTTGTTTGCCTTTGCCCTTTGTCGACATCTTCTTCAATGGGGAGGATGAAATGGGCGCCGACCGGCCCATTCGAGGACCACTGCTCAACGGTGTGGAGTGCGATGGAGCCACGTCCACGAGGACTGCGAATGGAGTTCTGTTGACCTTCTTGTTGACGCTGGTCTGGCCGGTCCTGATCAGGTGGGCCTGGCTCTGCTGGGTTCGTGAAGCCGGAGGTGGAGTGCGGGTCATTTTGGAGGTTGGAGCAGCCCCGATGGTACGATGAGGATCGAATGCCGGTACCTGACTGACAGTCTGACTGGCGTGAGGGTCACGATTCTCTTTGTCTGAGGAACTGTGCTCGGAAGGGCTTCTGAGCTGGTCTTGCTGGAAGTCTTTGGCCTTTTCGTCACCCTTCATCTCGACATTTTCTTCGTCTTCCTCATCGCTTGCTCTGTCTTCTTCATCGTCCCAGACAACAAGCCCGCGCTTGGGTCTTGCAAAAATATTTTGAGACGCCCGTGAGCCTGAGGTAGTTGCATGAGAGTGTCCCGATCTCTTGAAAGCGTAGTTCTTCGCAGCTGATGTGGCGGGATGTTTGCTCGAAGTAGTCAGGTTCTTTTGAACAGCTTTGACAGAAGCAGGCTTGGACTTCGACTTTGGCGGGGAAAGAGCTCTGAGCAGGGTCTGAACTTCCCTATCCTCGTCGGACCCATCCGTCTCCATTTGATCAGAGTCGGCCGTCGCAGGCATTTGAAAGTTGAGTGTATTGTTCAAGTCTGCTGCAGACGCCCTGGTCTTGCTGGAAGCCGTAGCAGCGGCAGGAGGAGCAGTCCGACTCGTGGCAATAGGTGCGCGTTGAACTTGGCCGTAGAAGCCGCCCGTCGCAACCGTCTGTTTGCGTGCTGCTTTCCGACTGCTGAGCAGACTGGCGACCGAGGCTGGCTTGGTGCTGCTGCTGGTTCTGGTTGATGTCGACGTTGAGGAAGGGGGACGGACTGCCCCGCGTGCTTGTAAGTTAGACGACGTCGTCAGCTTGCTAGACATTCCTGTGGATGGAGCGGGCTCGTCGAGCGGTTTCAGCGCTTCATCCACAAGCTGGGACAGGCTAGGACGAGTCGTGTTTGCAGCTGTTTTGGTAGGGTTTACCGCTACTTTCGAGGTCTTCTGCTTGGACAGAGCAACATCATCGTGATCCTCGTTATCATCGTCGACGCCAAAGGCTCGATCAGCCAGATCTGATCCCGTTGGGATGAGGTCGCTTCCGGAGAAGGCGGCGCCGGTAGAAGATGAGTGAGCATTCTTATTGGCAAGTGGAGTACGTGTAGAGGCAGATCGAGAGCGAGCAGAGCGAGCAGGTGTTTCTGACACGGCCGACTCTTTGGCATTATTGGCAACAGGTGCCTTCCGTTTCCTTGAAGTAGTGGTTGAGCGCGTTGCCAAGCCACCCGAACGCGTGCTGAGGGCGGCTTCGGGCGCGCCAGCTGCTCTGCGGGTACGCATGTCGAGACGAGGATGCACACTGTTTGTACAGTAGCGACAGTCTCCCTCGTCCAGTCTTCCTGGTCTGTCTGGATGCCGCAGTGATGATCGTCGTGATGAGCAGGTGATTGACAGCAGGAAGTGTTGCTCTCTGTCAGAGCGGGCTGAGCGCACTTTTGGCGCGCGTCGCGCTTTCTCGACCCTGACGCGCTGGTTGTTGACGTCGCACGTGACTGAATGCTCTTTCGCCCGATCTTGAGCCAAGCCACAGTCGGGTTCCACAAAAAATTTGGAAAGAGAAGAAAGCTCAGAACAGGAGCGAGAAGACCTCAACCAGCCTCAGCAGCCATCTACGAATACTGTTTGATCACCAGCGAGAGTGATACCATAACATGCCACGCACAAAGAGGAACAAGGTCATCTCTCTGACCAAAACCGCCCGCAAGACTCGTGAGCACAAGACCGGCCTCCTCGACAAGGTACGCGCCGCGGCGGAGGAGTTCCCTTACATCTGGATCATCCAGATTCAGTCTGATCGGGCTACTTTCTTGCACGAGGTCAGAGACCTCTGGAAAGGATCCAAGATCTTCTACGGCAAGCTCAAGGTCCTCTCTTTTGCACTGGGGACGACCCCAGAGGCAGAACTGCGGCCGGGGTTGAGTCAACTAGCCAAGGTAAGCCAAGATCTGGAGCATCTTCTTTGGTGGAGCTGCCTGCTGAACGAGACTATTATCATACCCTTGCAGAAATTGTCAGGTCGAGTCGGCATCCTACTTACAGCAACACCTCCCCAAGAAGTTCTCGACTGGTTTGCTACTCACTCACGGAAAGACTATGCCAGGGGAGGAACCAAGGCTACGGAAGATGTAATCCTTCCGGAAGGTGAGTTTCTTCCTCTCGAAATACCGGTTCGTGCCTATTAGAACTTTGAATTGATGACGTGAACCTCTCTCCACCCGCCTGCTTCGGCCTCCGTCAGGACCTGTCATGATTCGAACGGACCCGCCGGAGACGCTGCCACATAACATGGAAACACAACTGCGCGCGCTAGGCATGCCAACCGAACTGAGGAGAGGGGTGCCTACATTGCTCAGAGAATACACAGTGTGCAAGAAGGGCAAAGTGCTCACAGCAGAAAGCGTACGTAAGCTGCACCATGCGTTCTTCTTGCTGAGGCATCTGACCTCACCGTTCGTGAATTGTTGTGAACAGGCACAAATTCTGAAGCACCTCGTCATTCAAATGTCTGAATTCCGGATCACTCCTCTCGCCTACTGGTCGGCAGAGACTTCATCAGTCGTGGAGACCAACGGCGGGATCAAGGCGCGGAAAGAGAAGAGCAAAGGCGAGGCGCGGAAATCCAGCGGAGCCAAGGATGTCAAAATGGACGATGACGGCGAGGAGGACGACGACGACGAAGAGGACGAGGACATCGAAATTGACGACGATGACGATGAGGATGACGATGAGGATGCTGGCGTCGCGGCTGGCGACAAAATCACCTCTTCGATGATGTTGCCTGCTGGGCTGTAGTGCGTCACATCGCGCTACAATTGTACTCGTCACTATTTTTTCACTTGCGGCTTTCCTTCTCGCCTGCGCTCTTGTAATCTACACTCATCACCTCCATCTAGCTCTTCTCGACTTACGGTGCGCGGAAGGCTTTCAGTTGCGTGAGCGTGTCTCCGTTTGGGGTCCCGCCAGGGTCGATTGTGTCTCTCTCGGCCGAGAAAAGCTTTGAGATCCGCTGACGGGTCGCAACACGGTGTATCGGTTTTGACCAGGCTCACGTGAGCGCCTACCTCCAGCGGCCGCCCAGGAAGTTTTTCACCTTTTCGGTTGGCCAACTTGGGGAGCAGCTCCTCCATCTCACTATCCTATTCCAGTGTAGCCCGCCATGTCCAAGATCAGCGTTTCCAGCGTGCGACAACAGCTCCAAGGTCTCCTCAAGGCTTCTGAGGAGAAGCGCCGCAACTTCTGCGAGACCGTCGAGCTTCAAATCGGTCTCAAGGCTTACGACCCTCAGCGTGACAAGCGTTTCAGCGGCTCTGTCAAGCTCCCCCACATCCCCCGTCCCCGTATGGCCATGTGCATTCTGGCCGACGCTGCCGATGTTGACCGCGCCAAGCTTATTGAGCTCGACTACATGACTGTCGAGGACTTGAAGAAGCTCAACAAGAACAAGAAGCTCGTCAAGAAGGTGTGTATCTTCGCAGCTGGCCGATGTGTTGAGAAGCTTCAACATAGCTGACACCACATCTTGATTGTCCACAGCTCGCCAAGAAGTACGACGCTTTCCTCGCTTCCGAGGCTCTGATCAAGCAGATCCCTCGTCTCTTGGGTCCCGGTCTCTCCAAGGCCGGCAAGTTCCCCACCCCCGTCTCCCACGCTGAGGACCTTGAGAAGAAGGTCGTCGAGGTCAAGAGCACCATTAAGTTCCAGCTCAAGAAGGTTCTCTGCCTCGGTGTCGCCATTGGCCACGTCCAGATGACCGACGACCAGCTCCTCGCCAACACCATGATGGCCATCAACTTCCTGGTCTCTCTGCTCAAGAAGGGCTGGCAGAACGTTGGCTCGCTCCACGTCAAGAGCACCATGGGCAAGCCCATCCGACTTTGGGGTTAAACGTGCTGCTACCTTTTGGTTGCGCACGTTCTACCTTGGAGACCCACTTATGCACGCCCAACAACCACAAAAGCGGATTGTGATTCAGGTCGACCACGCATCCCGCCTTGGAGAGACAAAAGATATATTTCGAACATAACATGGCCGTCGCACGCTATACCCAGTCGAGATGAGGTTCTTCATTGGACCGAAATCCTGATGAGGGGAGCTCGAGTATCTTGTCTACACTTTCCAAGCTTCTCCATCCTGTTTCCTGCATGTCCGCTGTATGCAATTACTTTTCTCTTCTTCTGCAATTGCACAAGCAACGCATGTCAAACCAGGAGGCACTTCTCTCTTCGCCTGCTCATCTGAGTTTTTGCATCGTCGTGAATAGCAGGACAGATCGGGCGGCGAAGACGTTTCTAATGCAAAAATCAGTATGAATTGATGCTCCAGAGCCCTATAATCGTGACAACAATGAGCAATCCCAGTTTGTGCTGAGCCCTGTGTTCCTGAGGGAGACGGCGTGCTCCATGCTCTTAGAGCTTCACATAGCCATTGTCGATGAGGTACTGGGTCACTTGTCTGACAGAGTCTTCGACTGATTGGCTGCCAGCTGGGATGTGAATCTCTGGGTTCTTGGGAGCTTCGTATGGGGCCGAAATGCCGGTGAATTCTGAAGCCGACAGCATTAACGAGGATCAGCATCAGCCTCTGTCAATAGCTGGCGGAAGCTCTCGGCAAGAAGAGGGATCAAGAGTGGAGAGCAGGGATGCATACCTTTGATCTCGCCGGCTCTTGCCTTCTTGTAGAGCCCCTTGGGATCTCTCTTTTCACATTCCTCGATGCTGGCATCGACATAGACCTCGACAAAGGGCAAGGGAGGATCGTGCTTTGCATGCAACTGCCTTGCCAGATCCCGATCAGCGGCGTAAGGGGAGATGAAGCTGGCAACAGTGACGGTAGCCGAGTCGGCGAACAGCAGTGAGACCTCCGCGATGCGACGAATGTTCTCCTCGCGATCCTTGGGCGAGAAGCCGAGGTCCTTGTTCAGTCCGAAACGAACATTGTCACCATCAAGTCGGTAGGCAGAGATGTGGTTGTGGAGCAGGTGTTGTTCGAGAGCAGTCGCAATTGTGGATTTGCCGGAAGCAGAAAGACCTGTGAACCAGACGGTGACACCACGAGCCTTGAGCAGCTCGCAGCGCTCGTCGTACCTGACGTTTCCTGGGTGGAAGGTGATATTGGTCGCCATGGCTACAGGGTTGTTGTTGTCCCGAATGTCGTCAAGCCTGGAAGCAGGACGGCCAAGAAGAAGTATCAAGAGGCCGATGGTGTGATGCAGCATGTCTGTTGTTGTTTTCTCGGCCGGTAGAGATCGGGCGCGACGCGCTCCCGAACAGGGCGCGTCCGTCCAAAAGTGTCGGAAGTGTTGATCTTGAGCTCGACCATCTCGATGCTGATCCACTGACTGACGGCACCAACATGGATGCCGAGCTCGCCAGCTTGTCTGCCACCCTCCGTGGCATTCAATCCCTTCATCAGAACATCGCTCGCGACTCTCGACGGCCGCAACCGTTCACAAATGCACTCCTCAACAACCACGACCTCCCGGTTCTGTCTTACATTCGCGATGCGGACCCAGTCGAGGCCGGGCTTTTTCATTATGCCACTCCACAGCCTCAACAGCAGCAAGCATCTCAACCAGGCCAACCGCAGACTCAGGCTCAGGAAATGACCGCTGAAGAGCAGTATGCGCTTCTCAACCCAAAAGGACCTGAGATTAAGCAGCATGTACCACCCACACCTCTCCGAAGACCAACACCAGCTGGCGGAAAACCAGGGCAAGATGACTACGATGCCAGCACGCTCCTACTTGCTGCCCAAAGACTTCTCGACAACTAGTGAGTCTCTGGTATCCTGTCGGCTCCGCTCAAATCGAGGGAGCCTATTGCTGACCCCGTGATGATCGTACCCAGTCACAAAGCACCTCGCGCTCGCAAACATATAAAGGCCCTGCAGAAACGGAATACCGACGGTTTGCGACTGATTGTGGAATCAGAGGCCGCTCTTGCAGAGGCAGAAGCTGCCGCCGCACAACGTGGAATCTCTAGCGATGGTCTGCATCAGTCACAGCCTCTGACCCCAAAGAAAGTACAGCCACCCACAGCAACGTTCTCAGATGCTGCAACAGCAACAGCAAGCAAGCAGGACGCTCGCATCCGTCGTCGGGCCGAGTATGAAGCACTTCAATCCGAACTTCAGAGGGACGACCTCGACTGTTTTGCGCTCGAGCAGCTTATCAAGGAGTTGCATGGCGAACGAGATGTCCTCATGAGTCCTCGCAAGATTGCGGCCTCTTCGCGCGTCATTGAGGGCCCGCCTGCTTCCCGAATCGGCGGAGGAGCAGCAGCAGCAGCAGGAGGAGGAGGCAGGGCCAGTAGTACCCTCGGTGCCAGGAAAGGTCCGAGGATGTCCAGTCTGGCAATGGGCGGTGGAGCTGGCTCGACCTCGGCGCTGGGAAGCAAGTCTCGTCGATCGGCGTTGTCTTCTTCAGCGGCTGCGGCTGCAGCTATCGGAGGAGGGAGCCTGGCCGGTGCGGCCGGTCCTTTTATGGCAAGCGTGACAGCGGCGGCTGATCTGGCCACACCCTCGCTCCGGGGCACCCGACCTTACCCGAGCACGCCACGGGCAGGAAACGACTCCGGCATCGCGGGTGGTCCCACTCCGCGGCGCGGTATCTCTGCGCTAGACAGGACGGTAGAGCGAAGCGCCTCTGTCCCGCCACGGGATTCCAAGGTGCTCATCGAGGCGACCGAGGAGGAAGAGGAAGAGAATGAAGACGATGATGTAGGAGACGAGACCGTCTCACCAACTCCAATCCCATCACGGAACATCAGTCTTGCGACCGGCTCATCGATCACTAGCTCTGTCTTATCACCCATTCCTCCCACTGCCGATGTCTCAACTGGCCCCACTGCAGCTCCGAAAGCCGTCCAGCCCACGCCTCAAGCTGCTCCTGCCAAAGCCTCGACATCGTCCTTGGTGGGAGTCCCAGCCTCCACACCGGAGCTGGAACTGATCAGCACAAACATCAACAATGCTTTTGGTGACGTCCTTCGCTTCGTTTCCTCGGTGGCGCCTTCCATCGTACCAGCAGCGGCATCTCCCAGCTTTCAAGATGTGTACATCTCTCTCAATGCGTTGGCATACCCTTTGCGCGATGGTATAGGGTACGCAAGCGGCTTGTCTTTTAAGCCTGCCCTTGGACTGGACTCGGGCGTGACTGACGACAGTGCGACGGACGCCGGGTCTGTGGCTCTGAGTTCGACCGGTACGGCCACCCTTTCGGCTTTGTCCCCTCCCTCTCCCACGCAGATTGCCACAGCCTTCATCCTGCTACAGCTGCTGGACTGTTCATCAAGCCTATCGGTGCCCTCGGACGCCTCGTCGTCGCACGCAGTCGAATTTGCAGCCCTCAAGCTTCGAACAGACGAATGGTGGGGTACACAAGGCAGAGAAGACTACCTCGGAGCCAAGGCGAGACTGAGTGGTTCGGGCAATGCTACGAACAGTGATGCATCGAGTGGAGAGGCATCGATGAGGGGAGAACAGCTGGCCACCAAGGCGGTGTATGCTCTCGTCGCAAAGAGGCTGCTGCGGATCCGGAGAGCGGGAGGAAGTGCGGCGGTTGGGTTTGCTTGAACACGTTTTGCTGCTGTGCTGAGGAAATCACATCTACATATACCGCTTCCTCTCTCAGCTTTGCATGGATTATCACGTTCGACTTGGCGGCCGGTCAGGTATAGTCAGTCGACATGCGTCCGCGCCAGAAGAGACTAAGCGACTTTCCGTTTGGCCATCGTCCTTCCTTTGTTGAGAAACGTGCAAACGCGGGCAGGAGTAAGGCGATGACTGGTCAAGGGTCGCCACGAAGCTCAAAGCGAAGAAGAGTGTAATGTTGAAGGAAAGGTGGCTCAGATGAGATCTCTACAGCGCACCGGCTGTAAAGCTCTTTCCGCGGACTGAGACCAGGCAGATTTGGCCCCCGGAACGACATCTTATGTTCATCTTGCCTCGTCCGTGGCACAGACCATGGCGCAGGCTCGAGTACACGAGGCCCTCTTCTCTCCTCTTCTCTCTTTCACCCTTCTTCCTCTCCCTCTCTTTCAATCTAGCATCCACAGGCCGTTAGCTTCACCATCCCTTCCGAGATCCTTTCTCAGCAACATCTCGGCAACGCCCACCACCATCACGGCAGTCAGCAGCGGGAAGCACACCTTTCCACACCCCAGCGCCTGGTGCTCCCACACCGCGCAGTCACACTTCAACCATGAGCGCTGCTCAACGGCTACCCATGGAGATCATCCTCCACATCGTCGACAGCATTGCTGATCATCCGGGCACGATCTACCGCCCCTCCGATCCTGTCACCAAGACGCTGCTCTCCTTCACCCGGGTCTGCCGAGCCACACATGCGGCAGCATCCAACCATCTGCGAAGGCAATGCATGTACATCGACGACGCGAAGCGACTAACCGACTGTATCGATTACCTGAAAGCAACCAAACATCTCGTACCCGAGTACAATGCGGGGAACATCGACGATGCTCAAGTCATCTCGCAAGGTGTACGATTCTTGCCGATTACAAGCCTGTATTTGTTCCCTGGGAACGATTGGGACGACATTGCGCAAATGCTGACGCACATTGTTGAGTTCTTCGCCTTGGTCAGATCCAGTCTGACCCGTCTGATTCTGGACGCTCACTTCTGTCACAACAACCCGACTCGCGACGAAGTCAGACGGACCTGCACGAACCCAAGCAAGCCAAATCCGGTCCCTCTCTGGAGAGCTTTGTTTTTTCTCCCTGAGCTGCGAGACTTCGTTTGTGTGCGCAGCTACCACCTCTCGCCTTTCCTTGACACATCTATGAACCTTGGAGCTCCTCCCTTCGGACCGAGGCAACACCTCTGGAGCTTCTGGCCCAATGTGCGGCGTCTCGCGCTGCAACGTGCAAGCATCACCCGCGACTTCTGGTGCAGCGTACACAAAGCAAAACAGCTGGACACCTTGATCTTGTTCGAGCCCAACTGGACAGAACCAGGTTGTCAAAAGACTGCGTTCCTCCAAAGCGCTCCTGCCCACCTGAAAGCATCAGAGATCGGTATGAGAACACTGGAATCGACAAGATCAATCAACATCGACATCGTCGAAGGAAGGGATTTGATTGGTCGGCAAAGAGACGATGTGCGCAAAAGGCTGTTGGCGGGTGCTTCTGACTGGCCACTGATCGACCCCGACAATCTCATCAAGATTCGTCTGTGCGATCGTCCTGCAACTACAGGCTTTAGAACACAGGTCGAATATGACTATGAAAACCTGGCAACTGTGGCACTTCGGGACGAGATCTGGAGCTGGGAAGGCGAGACGATTTCCTGATTTGGACGGGGAAGCAATACCATTTCAAGATGAGAGCACCTTCGCGTGGCAGGCTTTCAATACTCAGAACGACGCACCGCCCCTGTTCAGACGATAACTCTCATGTCCTCCTCCACCGAAAAACGAAAACGAAATTCATTTCTCTTCACAAAGAGATCCTTACTTCTCAGTACGATCTCGGATCCCTGTCGAGACGGTCCCCTGATCACAGCAGGTCAATCATGATCTATTATGAGCCTGCTGTGCCCTGGTTGGCTGTCTGATTGTCTGCATTTGACGTGAATTGATGGGGAAGCTCATCGCTTCTACATGACAAGTTGAAGTTGCCCCACATGATGGCGAATCCAAGCCGTGGTGCTTGTCCCGTCCCCGTCGATTTGTGTCGATGTCCGTGAATGAGTATGTGTGTTTGTATTCCTGAACGTGATGGTGACGGTATCAGAGATAACACTGGGTCCCCGGAGAGGAGAAGTCCTCCTGTACTGCTATGCCCCTGTCGCGTCGCTTTTGTAGAATGCTGTGTCCGGGTTTTGGAACGGTCCTCATGGGTCTGCCTCACAAGATACCCAGCAGTTCGCGTTTGAGCAGGTTTCCACTTCCTTTTGTTCGGGGGCGTGGGAAACTGGATCCAGAGCGGAAATGTCCCTCTCCTGCGAAGGTCTCTGTGTCAGTTCCCTGCATGTCCCATGCCAATCCTGGAAGCTACACAGGGGCTCATCATTCGCGCCAAGCACACCGTATCCCAGAACTTCTCATCTGGAAAGTGGAAGGCGCATGCATTTCCACAGAGCCAGATAAAGACACCCGTCTCTCAATCCGCCTCGCATCGTCACAAGAGATGAGGCGCTCGAAAACGGACCGGAATTTGCCTCGGCTCCTTCTTCTCATATATGTGTTGAGCGGATCTGACTGCGCATGGCCGCAGACCTGACGGAGGTCCTCCGCAAGGTACATAAGTCAGCATGGGGCGCTGCGCTGGCTGACATCTTCTTCGCCCCCTTCCCCCCTTCTCATATCATCCACTTTTCCCCTGGAGTCAACCCCAAACAGATATGAACGAGTCAAGCTGGAGCGTCCTAGGTAGTGGTCTTGCCAACCTGAACAAAGCGTTGCCACCCCTTCCCACGCCCACCTCGATCAAGTCCAAACTCGCCGGGCCGAGCATGAGCGTGCGCAGCATGACCTCCCAGCGGACCAAGCAGCTCCGCAGATCAGTCTCAGCCGGCTTCGCATCCGCCAACAAGCTCGCCGTCCCCAGATCAGACCTCGCCATACCCTGTATCGTCGAGCCTCGCTCGCCAAGGCCACTCGAAATTGGGCCCGATCCTTTCGCTGCACCTCAAGAGCCCGAAAACGCCTGTAGCAGTCGTAGTAGTCCGAGCGGCAGCAGCAGCAGAAACTACGTCCTCCCTGTCCAACACGATCGGAACTCGCTCTCTGCAGATAGCGCATACAGCTATCTGGGCCCCTCGGACTGCTCATCTCGGGACTCTATGGAGATCCTGCATGAAGACTTCGAACTCGGCACCGCGCGCTCCGTGATTCTGTCGCCCGCAATTCTGGACGGCACCAGCAGCAGCGGCGGCAACTGTGGTGGTGCGAAAGCGGCGGCGGCGATGTCAGCGCCGCCACCCATCGTGATCACGCGCCCTCCTCGAAGCTTGCTACGGTACGAGAGGGCACAGAAGGGCTCGAGTGCATCGTTGCAATCCTATTCGAGGTCGAGCAGGGCGGAAGCTCGATACTCGTGTTCGAGCTTCTGTAACCTGGTAGAACGGACGTTCAAGACCACTGACGATCAGCATGGCAGCAGCAGCAGCGGGCTAGGTCTTGTGGATCTGGCTGACACGACGATTGTGCCCGCTGTGCAGATGAGGGAGGAGGAGGAGGAGGAGGAGGGGGCAATAAAACCATCGTTGGCGTCATCGTCCGCAGGACCTGCGACGGTCGCCATTCGGATCCCACTCCCACCCACACCTCCGCCCGTAGTGAACACGCTTGCAGCTGCCTCCTTGCGCCAGCTCACCGGTGCGTGGGAGAAGGCACGCTCAGCCTCCGCCACCGAGCACCTCAATCAATGGAACAGCAGTAGCGGTAGTAGTAGTGGCGGAGGAGGAGGAGGGGGAGGCTGGAGGAGGAACAGCACTGACGCTTACAAACCCCCTCATCATCATCATCATCATCGCTACGAGACGGTGTCGGAGCGGCTCGAAGCGCGCAAGAGGGAGCTCAGGCTGAAGCGGGAAGTAGCATGGAGATCGGCCAAGACGGACGCGTTTATGTGCTCGGACCAGGTTCGAGCGCCGTCCTCCTCCTCGTCCTGTTGCTGAGCTTGGAAGATCATAGTAGGATGGGGCCCACAAGCGCTAGGCTGCTGCTGTGGGCGGAGGGAACAGTGTCCCCAGGTGTTCATGCCGTTCGAACGGCCATGGGCTCCCGTCACAGGGCCGCGGCTGGGCCGGGAGAAAGAGATCACACGGTCCCTTCGGATTCTTTTGGCGGGAGGCGCCAGTGCTGGCCACCGGCCACAGCCGCCCAATGTTTCAAAAAATCACATCCACTTCTTCTCTTCTTGTTTGTCGATGAGCTGAGGAAAGGGCCGACGAAGCGGCAAGGTTCTGAACCTCTGCTGGAGCAAAGGCACATACGATACGAGCAAAAGATGAATGAGCACGGGTCAAGATTGGGAATCAGGCCTGCACTTGACTTCCCTCTCAGTCTCATCTCTGCATATGCTCTTTGTAAGTCTATCAGAGGGAAAGAGGAAGGGAAAGAGAGAGGACATTGTCGGAAGATGTGCATGTGTTACGGGTACCTCAGCATTCACGAAGAAGGACGAACACCATCTTGCAGTCGCATGTACGTAGCAGGACACTCCAGGTTCAGACAGCTCAGGCAAAGACACACACACGATGAAGTTCTGACAACAATGTCAGGATAGATTTGAAGCCGAGATGGGGGCCTAAAAGGCGTTGAAAAATTGGTTGCTACAAGAGGCTTCGCCAACCTCAGGACGGTGCAATCTGGGTATCCCATTCTAGGCTGTCTTGACCGGAGGCAAGCGTCCGCAGGTGCATCCAACCCGCCGCCCCACCCTCTAGGACCCGCCACTGCCCGGACCCCAGGGATACCATCGTAGCAGAAAGCACGTCCAGAAGCGAGATCCTCCTCTCTTCCTCAGACTCGACCCGCAGATCTCCCTCTCTGATCTGAACCAAGCAGGTCGTCACTGAGTGAGTTAGATGCGGGAAGAGAATCAGGACGAGTACAGAGGAGAGCTCGAACGGACTCCATCTCCAGGGGCACGACTGCCTGAAGTTGAGTGAGGAGGGAGCATGGACCAGTGGCCCACAACCTACACTCTCACGAGAGGGGGTATGAATGCCCCAGCTCGCGTTAGGAACCGTCTTGGTCGAAGCTCTTGTATGTGCATGACTCTCGATGGAGCAGCTGGTGACGATGGAGGAAAAGGGGGAAGGAAGTTTTCCACTCGGAAGCGCCCCTCTTTATGCCTTCTCCCGACCGGTCGCGTTGCCAGGCAAGGGTCCATGGCGATCGAGAATGTCGTTGGGAAGGGCGAAGGGTGGGAACTGGGAAGTTGACAACCCCTTACCGAGTTCTTGGGTGGTTACCGGCTTTGCATCCTGGCATGTATGACCAGGCACTTCGCCAGTGTGGTTCTTCGGTGCCGCCCGCGCCGTGCAGCATGACTGCACGATCGCACAGGCACATGAGCATGATCGGACCGCTCGTCAGCAAGGGGAGCTGTGCCTTTACCGACCACCTCCTGGGAAGGCGTCGTGAGCCCAACGAGAGGCCAGATGCTGGGAAGGGTGGTGAGCCCGTCGACAAGGACTGTGCGAAAGGCCAAGATGGCAAGAAGGCATGCATTTGAATGCCAGCCCGCCCAAACTGACGAAGACGAAAATCAGACACGCAAGACAGGGGCTGCTCCGAGCATCAAGAGAGAATCAAGCAGAAGCTTTGCCCGTAGAGACACGGCTGTTCAGCATCTTGGGGCAGATGCTCAGTTCATCTGACAGCGCAGGCAGATTCTGCGTAGAGAGAAGAAACGAACCAGAAGCAAGAGGGGGAGGATCAGTGCTATCATAGCCTTTGGCCAGCGCAGCGAGGTATGCTTGAACTCTTCCTAACGTCGAAGCAAACAGAAAGGGCATTGGGGTGCTTCTACTGCCCAGTCCCGACCCTTCTTCTCTCGTCAAACAGGCCAAAGAATACCTTGGTGTCCTGTCAGTCCAGGGTCCCTGAATCCTGCCCCACTCCAGGCCAGCCTCGACCACGATCATTGACAAGACCGACCCTCAAGATTCGCGTCCCGAGTCGCGAATCGTCTTCTTCCACTTAGAACCAGTGGGAGGAGTGGATGCAAGGGGGCCGAGGGTTCCCGGCCGGGAGATGGGTGTCACGTGGATTCCACTCGGCTCGGCTACAAGTGAAGTGAGGTGGTGAGTGGCAAATGGGATGCCGGTTGCGATTGCTGCGCCTGGGTTGGCCAACCTCCACCTCGAACCCAACCCAGCCCCGACTTGACCTCCACTTCCGTTTGGCCGTCTCTGGAAGGTCCAAAGTTGGCCATCCTCCCAATCTCAGCAGCACATTCTCACCTCGTGCCAGACGAGCTCGACAGCCATGGACGACAGCACTGGGTCGTCTCATCCACCGTTACCACCACCTCCCCCACCAGGTGCAGGAGACTTGACTGATCGTACAGCAGTGTCCGACCCAAACGCGCCAGGCGATCATCCCCAGCACCGTAACTCGACCTCATCCCTCGCCACAGCTTCCTCAGCTTCAGCAGTCGCGGCGGCAGCAGCAGCGGCAGCGGCGGCCTCCATATACTCACACCCTTCCATCCCAAGCATGCTTTCCAGCTTGGGACCTCCAGGCACCATGCACTCGGCAAACGGGGCCCCACTCCCTCCCTTCATGCCCGAAGGTATGTGTATGCTGTCCGCACCATGATATGCTCGGACGGTCTAGATCTGACTACCTAGTATCGCTCACAGGGAGTCGCCCATCTACTGGAAGACCAAGCAGCAGAGGTTCCAATCGCTTTCCTCGACCTCCAGGCGTCGGATCTCCAGGCCCAAGCTGGTACAGCCTGACTGCTCGCTCACCTTCGAGCCAGTATGCTTTACCACCTGTTGTCGCAAGCATCATGAACGCTTCCAACAGCAGTGAACATTCTACCGGTCAAGCAGACACCCAAGCAGCAGATTCCACAACCGCAGGTGGGAACCCACCAGGTCCACCCTTTGTATGCTCTGCTTGCAAACAGACGTACAGTCGGCTCGAGTATCTGCGGCGGCACGAGCGTCGTCATGCTGACATTCGGCCCTTCGTGTGTGAGTGCGGAAAAGGATTCTCACGTAGTGATGTCCTGGCCCGTCACAAGAAGCAATGCAAGACACTGTCCGGCGAGGATGGTGCCAAGGCTGACCGAAGCCCCAGCAATGACGGCGACCCTGGGGGAGAAGATCCACCATCGAAACGGCGACGCAGAAGTGGGAGCGTCAGCGGACCATCGAAACGTAAGAAGAGCTCTTCTGCTGACGCTCATGCGCCCGGCAATGGTGGACCAGGCGGCAGCTCGCTTCAGCATCAGTCCATAGTCTCGTCTATGAGTGGACCACCGGGCTCCATGGTTGGCGGTGCGACTTTTGACCCCGCTCTGTCCGCCATGAGTCAATCAGCCTTGATCGAATCTGACATGAGCCAGCAAGGCAGCATGTCTCACAGCTCGAGTTCGGCGAATCTGTTTCCTTCTTCAAACGGGCCGGGGTTCGCGCCCGACACAGCGATGTCCTATTCGTTTCCTGCAACATCGGCACAAGCTCCAGCATACAACACTCAGATCGATGTCGCTAATGCTGCCAGCATCGCTCTTGCTGAGTTGGCTGCGGCCGCGACCATGTTACCTTCCAACCGTCAATCTCTGCAAGGTTTCAACATGCAAATGCAGAACAACGCCAATGCGCCGGTGTCTTCGGCATCTTCCTACTCTCCGCCCAACTCGTATCACTCAGGCTCGATATCAAATTCTCCATCATATGGAAGTGGTCGTACTGACGACGGTGACGAAATTTCACCTACCCCGGAGCAGGCCTTGCTTCGAGTCACTGGAGGCTCGCAGGAGGTCCGCTTGGGTCTCAGACACCCTACCGCTGTTTATCCGGCCCTGACCGGCTTGGGCAGCGGCGACGCAAGGGCCCTGGTGCCTGCGATCAGCAGTGGTACAGGTTTGGGAATGGTTGCCTCAGCGAACCCGCAACCGCTATCAATGAGCAGTAGTGCCTCCAGTGTCATTTCGGGCCACAACAATTCTCTTGATTGGCTCCTTTCGCCTTCAATTCAACAGCTACTGGCCTGGGCAAACGCCTCGTCAAGTGGCCCTGCTGCAGCTGGGGTCGGCAGACCGGCTCCTGGATTCAGCTACTTCTCTCAAATTCCCGGCATGACCGAAACGTCTGCAGCTGCATCCCTTGGAGAAGATCTGGCGGTCATCTCTACGTTCGATCCGTTCATAAACGACATCCAGAACGCATTCTCCTCAGGAGTGAACGCACCGGCTGCGGCCACTGTGACTGCACTGGCGTCCCACAACAACCTCCAAGCTGCATCCTTGGATGGGCGAGGCAACCACGAAGTCGACCACTCGAACACGTTCGGTGGTGCTGGATCAGGTGGTCTGGTCTCTGGTGCTGCCGACCTGATCATGAACGGTTTGGCTTCCGAAACGCAGCCGGGCTTTGCCACGACGCTGGCGAATCTGAAGCGGAATCAGAGAGACTTTGATACGGTGGTGTCGGGCACCACGGGAGGATCCGACGACGCTGCTCGCGTCCGCAGCACCTTCAACGAGATTCTGGCAATGGATCTTCAAAAGGCGTTTACCGATGCGCGGAATCCGTTCTTTATCCCTCAGCACCTGTTCCGAGCTTGCTACTCGATCCCTCATTGGGACCTGCCTCCTCTTACCCGGCTCAGCATGTTGGCGTTCCATTCGCAGAAGAACATGCTCAAGCACTTCCCCTTCTTGCATGAGCCGACCTTTCGGATCGACACTACTCCTGGCTGTTTGGCCTTTGCGACGTGCATGCTTGGCAGTTCTGACACTGGACGCAGATGGTGGATCGGCGAGGAGGTGTTGCCACCACCTGACGGAGCGCACATCGTCGATGATCCGCTCAACGAGGGTCGCACCTATGATGAAGAGGACGGACAGGTCCTGGTCCGGCCGATTGTTATGGATGAGAAGATGGACATGCTTCTTCGAGTCTTTGCGTACCGATGCAAGAGTGCCTTTGACCGGGTCGCTGCTGTCCAATGTCTCTCGCTCGCCGCTTGGAAGGAGCTGCTCGAACCGGACACGACCCGTCGAGCGCATGCGGCGCTGACTCAGCAGAAGGTCACTGCTTATGCTCGCAAGTCTGGCTTCTTCAGCGAAAACGCCGAATGGGTGGATCGAAATGTGCACTATACTGCGTCGCAAGTGCTCGACACGATGCTGTCGGAGGCAGCAGAGCTCGTGTTCTCGTACAGCTTTTTGCCGACGTACTTGCCTGGCTGCCCAGACGAGGAGAAGGTCTGGCGCCGATGGTGTGACTTTGAGGGCCGGCGACGGACGTCGTTCATCCTGTTTGTTGTGGACACAATCTCCCACCTCGATACGGGTGCGACGATGGTGGTGTCTTCTTCCGATATTGCACATCTGCCCCTGCCGTCTCCCGACGCGATCTGGCGTGCAACGACACCGGAGTCGTGGCGTGATGCACTGCAAAAGTACCGCGGACCGACAGTGGGCGACTCCTTACTGCAGCTGATGGCGAACGGCGATGAGGAGATCCCTGCTCCCGTCTCGATCAACTTGCCCTCGATTGTGGGACGACATGGTCCCTTTGCGAGGCTGATCATGATGTTCGCCTTACTGAGAGGAATCCTCGTGCTGATGGAGGGCAAGATCAGCCGAGTCGCAAGGCCGAACCCGTTGGCAAAATACTTTGGTGGTTCGCTCGCTTCGGAAGGTGGACGCTCTGAGCTTGACATCTTCAAGCACGGTGAGTGTCCCGTTGAAGGAACAAATAATGAGAGAGCATAACCTCTTGGACAGAAATGCTTACTCGGTTACTCCTCCAGCTCTGGCACGTTGGCGCAGAGCTTGGGACGGCGACGCCACATGTGCGGGTGTTGGCTCTGTACAACGCTGGAACGAGAAGGCAGCAGCAAATGGTGCGGATGATATGCAAGAAGATGACCCAGAGTCTGCCCGCGGGGGTGGGCCCGCGTCCGTCTTCACCTCCCGAACCTCTCACGGCGCCACCCCTCTCTGTGACGATGCCCTGCCATTGTACTGGCTGAGTCACGTCCTGCTCGACCATGTGTCTCGCGGACGGAAGTTGCCCCAGCGACCGGCGAGCTCGTTGCTTGCTGCGGGTAAGGAGAATGTCTCGAGCAAGACGAAGGCGAAGTTGGCGACGGCGCCAATTGATGTGAATGGCTTTGTGCCTGACTACCGAGTGCTACTGAAGCTCGCAAAAGAGTGAGTGTGTGGTGCTACAGTATGACGATCTGATTGATTCATGGCTGACATCGGGGCTTTTCGGGACTCGACAGATACGTGAGCGAGGGAGCGAAGGGCAATCCGGTTGATTGGCCTCCGATCCCACTCGATATCTTCTCCAACCCGAATTGATCCAGCTGTCTTCGATGTCTTTTGGCTTATGAACGATACTCGGTTGTGCAACTCTTCCTTCGACTTCTGTCCTGATTTTCGCCCTTGTTTGGTTTTTTCTTCTTCTTTCGCCTTCAAGATGGCCCTCGTCGGCCAACGCGCTGTACAACAGATACGACCACGACTGTGGTTGTGTGTGCTCCCAGATCGATCGCTTCTCCGCCCACCTCTTGTGTGTCTCTACTCCAGAGCCCACTCCATCTCCTTCCGTTACCATAATAGACGGGAACCCGCCACTTCTGGGTGGGTTTCTTAATCTCTCCCAACGCTTTCCCTCCCCAACCCCCTTCTGTGGACATATATGCATCTGCGAACGCGTTTCCTTCTTACACTGTCGTGTTTAGACCCCCTGTATCCTTCCTCAGTTGTGCTCCGCTTGGCAAATGGAAAACCCTTTCGCGTCTGTGTCCAGCAGCAACGAGCAGAAGTCTCGTGTCAAACACAGGAATAATGTGGGCGGGATTCAGCTCATTCATTTTCGAAGACTCGAAGACCTCACTCAACACTGGTAGCGACCTGAGGGCACTAGATGTTGGTCAACAGGCGTTCTTGACAACAGGCGCAAGCAAGGAGGACATGATCCAGTCTTCGAGGAAGCATCAGATGTCGTTTTACCTGACATGTGTCAATGAAGTTGCGCTGAAAATGACCTCGGCGCTGGAGGCAAAGCCCAACTTGTTGCTGCTGGCATTGGAGCTACCAGCCCTTGATTCTTGTGACTGAACTCCAGATCTGTGCACGCTGGGAGGCAAAGAGGATGCACAACTTCCACTCAAGTTCTTTCTTGTCAAATTTGGTGCAGACTTTGTGAGCTGAACATCAAACCAAAGAGGAAGTTGGGCGAATTCTGTGTCTTTGGTTTCGCGTTGACCCAAACGACGTTTCGTGATTCCAAGCCTTTGAGCCCAAGTGTCATCCATTGCAAAATTGACTGTACACAGGTTCGACCGAGGGGCTGCTTGGATGCCCATGTTGGGAATGGTCATCTCAATTGACGACGTTGACGGGGAGGCTTACAATGGTAAACGTGGGCGCATAGTAGCCAGAGGCTCGCTCGAAGACGCCGAGGTAGGCTTTGCCTCGCTGCTGGTATCCGATCGGGACCGTAATATTGTACTGTGGTTGAATCAGGGGAAAAAAAAAACGTCAAGGGAACAAAAGGCATCAGACACGGAGAGGCGGTTGGTGAAGGAAGGAGACAACTCAAAGGGACAAAGAAACAAACTCACCAAGTAGCCCGATTCCGTCGTTGGTTTCGGGACGAGGCCGGAGGCGACCAGGGTCCCGTTCGTAAGGCCGCCACTGGTCGGGTTCAACACGACATCGATGGAGATGGTGTGGGTGCGGAAGTACTGTGCGGAGCAAAAGTAGAACTGGAAGGGCTTGCCCACGTGCACTGTTGCGTTTCGGGCAGGGAGCAGGATCCCGGCTTTCTCGGGGGGAGAACACTCGGGCAGGGCGGCGGTGGTGAGGCCGGCCAGGGCGAGGATGGTGGCAAGTGCTTTGATCTGCATCGATGTGGGGAGGGGTTCGGAAGGATGGGAAAGAGAAGGAGGTTTGTCTCAGAAAACAGGCAGAGAGCTGGAAGAAGAAGGGGGGTTCGGGGGACGTCAGAGAGGAGAATGGCAAGAACAGGAATGTCTTTATTCCATGGAGCAGCTGCAAGTGAATCGGCAAGGTCTGGTCAGCACGTCAGCCCTTGATGCCCCCGTTGTTCCCGTCTTTGCTGCAGGGTTCAGGGAGGATGCGAAACCAGCATGTTGCAACTGCGCGGATCCGAACTCTGCTGGTTCCTGAGGCGCTCGACGGGGAGAAAGCTTGGTCTCTCTCTCTCTCTCCCCCGCAAGATGGAGAGGCTCGATCGGACGAGTTGCTGCCATCCATCGATGCTTGCCAAGAGGAGGTGCAGGAGCGCCTCTCAGAGAGTCGTCTGTGTTCCGCGCGGATTGTGCATCTTTCCCGGAACGCGGACGTTGCTGCAACGTTCCCGTATCTGTAGAGAGCATGCGATGATGATGATGATGAGCTTCAGAGGTGAAGGCGAATTCGTCAATCTGGTCAAGCCCCTCCCGCTGCTGCCGGCGGTCAAACGCTGTGCTGAACGATGAAGCAGACCTTGATCGTACAGTCAATCCGGAAATGAATGACACTTTGGTGCAACCTTTTCGCCCAAGGAAAAGAGCTTGGAAGCCTGCACAAGAACATCGAGCCAGAGCGCCATAAAAGTGTCATCCACTGTGGAATTCACTGTAAGAGATCGTTGCTCCCTCACTGCTATCAAGAGATTATACCCTGTCAAAGAAGGCACAGAATAACTTGCCTACACTTGTGAAATCACCCACGTGGTCCGCGAATGGAAATCTCCGACAACAGACGTGCGTGTGTCAAGCCGTTCTCTTTCGCCTCATCCTTCCCATTTGCACCCATGCCCTGGAAGGTGACGAAGATACACACGGAATGACTCGAGCCGGGGAGACGGTATCTTCAAGCGTCAGAGACGAAAGGAAAGGACAGGGAATCGCAGATGAGGGTCGATGCTCACCTCATCCGGGAAAGTGTCAACGAGTGACAGGAACCCGTTGGCCCCCTTGTTGATGAGAGAACATGAGCCCGAGCTGGCAGCAATAGTACAGCCTTGCTGCCCTTTTTGCAATGACACATGAATGGACTGCAAGGATGCTTCGCTGCGTTGATAGAAATCGTAGGTGTGCTGATGATCATCTCCTCCTGGGCTCTTCTCTTGCTGTAGAATCCTCCTTGCACAACAAAGTGGACAGCGCACCTGAACCAAGTCGGTGAACAGCCGTGTTTGCCTGAGGGGAAGCCTGATTCATTCATCTCTGATCCTTGAAGTAATCCTGCTTGCCTCTCCTCTCTGCTTTTCCAACAGCTTTCTCATCATATCGGCGCACTTGAAAGTTGGGTCTCGTTGACTTTCGTTTGCATACCTTCTTGCCATCTGGCGCTTCCTCCAGTCATTGATCCTGGCCCGCCGCCCTTCTCTGGACAGGAGGCACAGAGCCACAGGTCCATGTCTGGCGGGCGAGCGAGCCGGTCAGCATCGTGCCCCCGTGCAACCGTGTACTCATGTTGGACAGAATGCGCGGGCGGCACCGAAGAACCACACTGCCCAAGTGCCTGGTCATACATGCCAGGATGCAAAGCCGGTAACCACCCAAGAGCTCGGTAAGGAGGCACAACTTCCACACTCCTCCCTCCTCCTGACGACCGACAACATTATCGATCGCCATGGACCCTTGCCTGGCAACGCGACCGGTCGGGAGAAGGCATAAAAAGGGGCGCTCCCGAGTGGAAAACTTTCCCCCATCATCACCAGCAGCTCCACGGCGAGTCATGCACATACAAGAGCTTCGTCCAAGACGGTTCCTAACGCGAGCTGGGGCATTGGTCTCCCCTCTCGTGAGAGTGTAGGTTGTGGGCCACTGGTCCATGCTCCCTCCGCACTCAACTTCAGGCAGTCGTGCCCCTGGAGATGGAGTCCGTTCGAGCTCTCCTCTGTACTCGTCCTGATTCTCTTCCCGCATCTAACTCACTCAGTGACGACCTGCTTTGTTCAGATCAGAGAGGGAGATTTGCGGGTCGAGTCTCAGGAAGAGAGGAGGATCTCGCTTCAGGACGTGCTTTCTGCTGCCGATGGTATCCCTGGGGTCCGGGCAGTGGCGGGTCCTAGAGGGTGGGGCGGCGGGTTGGATGCACCTGCGGACGCTTGCCTCCGGTCAAGACAGCCCAGAAGGGGATACCCAGATTGCACCGTCCTGAGGTTGGCGAAGCCTCTTGTAGCAACCAATTTTTCAACGCCCTTCATTAGGGCCCCATCTCGGCTTCAAATCTATCCTGACATTGTTGTCAGAACTTCATCGTGTGTGTGTGATTGCCTGAGCTGCCTGAACCTGGAGTGTCCTGCAGTTCACTTGTGACCGTTCTCCGGCCTCGCCCACGTATGTATGCTCTGGCATCCTCCCAAGGTCTTCGTTTACGAAAGCTGGCATCAGCTCATCTTCCCTTCTCTCCTCTCACATTTTTCCTCATCCTGCACTTGACCCCAGGAAGCACAACATGCAGTATATCAAGGATCCATTGCAGACAAGGACGCCTCTACTGTGACGGAGCTGTATAAAAGATGCGCATAAGTTCAACAGGATTATTTGAGAGCTATCATCGACCTTTGGCAAGGCCTGCTTCGTAAGCCATGGAGAAGAACGTCGACTGCGGAATTTGGATCAAATCAATCAGACGGGAAGATCAGCTCCTACTGTATACACCCTCACCAGACCGATGCCAATTGTTTTGCTCACCTTCCGGTCAGCCAAGAGGTTCTCAGGGGTGTCGAACTCCTCCACTTGTCCATCCTTCAGCACCAGGACTCGAGAAGAGTCCATGATGGTGTTCAGTCTGAGTACGCGGCAACGAAGTTCAGTGAGAGCGGTACAAAAGGCTAACGCCGGCAGATGCAGTCTACTCACCTGTGAGCAACCGTGATTGTCGTGCCAGTGAACTCAGACCGGACAATCTGCTGTAATTTTGCATCTGTTGCAAGGTCAATCGCAGACGTGGCCTCATCCAAGACCAGAATCTTGCTCCGTCGAAGGAAAGCACGAGCAATGCAGACCAGTTGCCGCTGACCCGCACTCAGATTCGATCCGCCCTCGGTGAGCATGGCATCGAGCCGGCCGTCCATCGAGTTGACATGCTCGCGCAAGTGAGCTGATCCCAGAGCGGCCCAGAGCGCGGCATCGTCCGACTTCATAGTGGGGTCCAAATTCTCGCGAAGTGTGCCTTCCCACAGCTGAGGATCTTGCGGAATTATGGACAGCGCCTGTCGCAGGTCCTTCAGCCCAATCTTGTTGGTTTCGACACCATCGATAAAGATGCTTCCGCCTGTGGCCTCGATGATGCGGAAGAGCGCCAAGGTCATCGAAGACTTGCCTGCTCCGGTGCGTCCGACAACCCCGATCCTCTCGCCGGCCTTGATGTCAATCTTGAGATCCTTCAGGCACAAGGGCAGGTTGGAGCGGTACCTACTGCTGTAGTTCTGGAACTGGACTTCCCCCTTCTCTGGCCAGCCCGTGGCAGGCTTCGTATCCGGAATTTCGTAAGGCGCTTCAGGCGTCAAGGCAGAGTAGGAGAGCACACGCTCAACGCTGACAACATTCTGTAGGGTGATAGCCGGTATCAGTCTTCTGCATAAAACGCCCCTGTCAAGGGCTCGATTCTCGGTTCTCTGCTTACTTGTTCCACTTCGGAGAAGCTCCGGACAAGCCAATTCAGTGCTTGGGTGGTGTTCAAAGTCTAGTGACAGAAGATGTGCGCGTGTCAGGCAGTCGGAATATTCTTCACATGTGGAATCACGGCTTACCTGAGACATCATCAGACCTAGCAAACCAGCGTCCATCTTGCCACTGGTCACCTTGACAAAAACAGCAAGGATACTGGCGAGCAGGATAGTGATGGACCCCTGTTCCCAGCATGAAACAAATTGTGAGTCAATTTTTAATCGCATCTGCACGTACAGGGTGAACACTCACAATGCCTTCAATGCGAACTGCCAACCATCGATTACTCGTGACCGTAGGCAAGTAGCACTCCTGATTCCGATCCACACGCGAGTCCGAGGTAGAGATAAATCGACCCTCCTGCGCAAAAGCCCGAATCACGCTCAATCCGCCGAGAGTCTCATTGAAGTATTGAAAAATGGGCGATTTGGAGATCGAGTCGAGTCGTTTGAGCTCACGAGAGGTCGAGAGATAATACTGCAGGATGAGCCAGTATGCGATACCGAGCGGGATAATGGCGAAGATGAAGGCGGGAACTGAGTAAGTGATGACGATGATGACTCCAAGAACCGTACATCCTGTGCGAATGGACTGATGGATCACACGAGGGAGTGTCTCATCGATCACATTGATGTCTCTTGAGAACAGGTTGAGCAATCGACCAGACGGGGTGATTTCAAAGTATCTGCAGGAGGACAGAAAGGGCTCATCAGCAACCCGTTCCTGATACAGATGGCGGTGGGTGGATAAGATAGACTCACTGGAGTGGGCTGCGAATGACCGAGTGGAACAGGTTGTCATGGAACTTGCGCGCGGACGAGATGACCAACCACCCATACATGATCAATGGCGAACAGCTCATCAAAATCGCGCTCGAGTAGCCCGCAATCGCGTAGACCGTCAGCCAGAAGCTCGCACTGTGATGCGGCTTGCTAGGATCAGCAGTCTCCGCACCCCACTGCTTGAGCACGACGTCGCGCCCGATCTGGACGGTGTAACTCGTGATTTGGGCGAACAGGTAGAGGAACACTCCAAAGCCGCTGGCAGAAGTGATGTATTGCTTGTACACCTCACCCTTGACTCGGCCGCGTTCTCGGTTCTCGGCAGGGGCAGATGTCTCACGAAGCTGGCGGATGGTCTCCTGCTTGACTTGACGCTTGGACAGTGGCGAAGGACGAGGCATTGATCCTGTGCTGATTCGTCGTTCGCGCAGCGAAGGCTTGGCGTCTGCCAAGGCTACGTCCTCGCCATAGCTGGGGTCATTGTCTTGCACCTCGATCGTATCGGGCGCATCGACTGTGTCTTCGTTCCCCTCTCGAGAGGGCTGCTTGCCCAATCCGGTGATCAAGGTGTAGAGCTCACCCTTGCGTGCCATGACTTCATCGTACGACCCGCGCTCCTCCATAATCGTACCCCGGCGGACAGAGATGATTTGATCTGCCTTGGGCAGGACTGAGACGGTGTTCAGAGTCAAGACGCGAGCTCGGTTCTTCAGAAGACCAGTGGGACCAATGACTTGCTCAAAGATGTGAGCACCAACCTGCCAAAAAGAAAGAAGACCACGCATTCAGCCCAGACGCTCAGATCCGGGAGCCAAACGGAAAGTGGACTGCATCGCACTCACATGAGCATCGACGGCAGCAAGGGGATCATCAAGCAGGTACAGATCTGCGCGAGCGTAGACTGCACGGGCGAGCGCAACACGAGCACGCTGACCACCTGACAGAGAAACACCACGCTCTCCGATCTCCGTGCGGTCCCCGTCGGGCAGGATCGCAAGGTCGGCCTTCAAGGCGCAAGCATCAAGTACGGTATCGTAGAAGTCAGGCTCAAATTTGAGTCCAAACTGTGAGAAACATGCAGACCCAAGATCGGTGAGTTGCCACTTTTCCCAACTCCAGCGGGACAGGGTGGACACAAGTCTGGATCAAAGAAACTCACAGTGATATTGTCCCGAATGCTAGCGCCCATGCACCAGCCTCCTTGAGAGAAGTATGCGGTCCGACCCCGTACAAGAACCTCTCCATCGGTCCGATGCATCTCGCCCAGGATTGCGGACAACAACGAGCTTTTGCCGTCGCCCACCTTGCCCAGCACGCAGAGCAACTCGCCTTTCTTCACTGTCAGGTCTACGTCCTGCAAGGTGGGCACGGGTTGGGAAGGGCTCCATTTGGCTTCGAGGTTCTTCACGCTCAGCACGACGTCGCCTCGCTCTGGTTCGCGCGCGTCCGAGTCGGGATCTTCGATCGCGACGAGGGGATCGCCCGGGTGAGCGTCGTTTCGACCGCCGGTGGGCCGCTTCTGACCAGGCAAGATCACCTTGCGCGCATTCGGATCGAGCTCGGGTGAATCGAGAAAATCGGCCAACCGAGATGCCGAAACCTGAGCCTGGATCACGGAGGAGATCATACTTGCCACCATGAAGAGCGGGAACTGCAGCAGCGAGAAGAGCGAGAGCGCGGGGAAGATGATGTCCGGAGTCAGATCCTTCTTCGTGACCAAGCTGTACGTCGCAAAAGTAGCCAACGAGACGGTAAATGGGATGCCCGTCCAGAGGAAATTGAAAGCACTGTTGATCACACCCGATTTGCGAAGCAGGCCCAACTCCCGCTCGTTTCGGACAGTATGCAGCTTGCTCGTGAAGGCGTCTTCCCATGCAAACAGCTTGATCGACTTGATGTTGGCCAGGATCTCGCCCATCAGGCGTGTGCGCGCATCGCGGACCTTCATCTGGCGCTCGCTCAGCCTTCGTGTGATTCGTGCGATGACAGTATTGACAGGAATGCCGACGATCATGACACCGATCCCGACAAACGCGGGCCAGCCCAAGAGATAGCCCAACGAAATGAAGGCAAGCGTCATTTGAAAGAACGCGGACCAGATCTGGAAGAATGGCATAGATGGGTCAATGCTGTTGAGCGAATGGAGCTTTCCCCAAAAAAAAAAAAACAAAAAAGAAAGGTGCGCCTGGGAACACTCACAGTGTGAAGGTACGTGCATAGATCCTGCAAGCGGGACGCGTCCACGCTCATCAAGTTGACAATGTCACCCGTCGCCTTGCCCGCCCTCGCATCATTCGAGAGCCGGAGCGACTTTTTATAGATCGTGGTGATCAGTCCACTGCGCACTCTCAGGCCGGTGTGAAAGCTACGTTGGAAGTACTGATGCAAGAATGCGGTCTGGAGGGTGGCAATCGCAAATAGCAAGACGCAGAGCAGATATCCGAGCTCGGCCGGCTGACGCGTCTCTGGATCGTCCCAAGTCTGTACGAACTGCAGGAGCCAGCGCAAGATCTGAGGCTGAGCGAATTGCATCAAGTCTTGCATGATTTTGAACATGCCCGCTACGGCAAAAGGTCCTCCGTATGCCCAGGCCATGGTCGTCCAGATCCGTCCTTTGCCCGTCTTCTGAGAGCGGGTGCGTTCCCAGTGGTAGGCAAAACGTTGGCCGAGAGATTCACAGTCGTCGGTGGGCGGGAGCGCATACATGTCGTCTTCCGTCAAGAACTTTTTCCGACCGAGGGCGAAGAGGGGCTGCATCCAGTGGAAGGTCAGGCGACTGTACAAGTTGGCCGTGTTTTCTGGATTCTCGCGTTTGCCGTCCTCGTTTGTGACTGCACCGTCCTGGCGCGGTACAGCACCTCCGTCTTCGCTATCCGCAAAGGTGATTGCGCTGTCATTGACTCTATTGGGACGCTCCGCCGAAACAGCAGTAACAGCTGCTGCTGCATCCTCCTCATCGTCGTGGGCGTGCTCGTTGGGGCTTTGTTTGGAAAAGAGACTGTAGAACTTGCCAAAGTGGGACTTCTTTGCTCCGTTTTCTGTTTCTGTCGCGCCGGCAGGGGTCCATTTGGGTGCGCCGCTCTTGCTCACCCCACCGACCTCGACACCGGCACATTCGATTCCAAAGACGGCGATGCCCACCGCTGCCCTGAGGCAGAGGAGAACAAAGCTGTAGATCTGGGCCTTGACGGGAGGACTGGGAGGGGTGAGAGAGGTGTGAATGAGGACAGCGGCGGCAAGGGTGTGAAGAGGCCAGAAGATGAGGAGCAGGTCGGAGGAGCGGCGGGTGCGGGTGTGGCTGTAGTGCTGGACGGGCAAGACGAAGGCGTATCCGACGAGGTTGAGAACGGTGACCCAGAACGCGAGCGAGCGGGTGGGGTGGTGCTCGGTGACGTAGGTGAGGGAGAGGGAGAGGGTGGTGAGTTTGCAGAGGCCGAGGACAAGGGCCTGTTTGAGGCCCAAGAGGCGCTTTGAGGCCTTGGACAGGTTCCGGGATGGTTTCTTGTACTGGATTGCGATGGCGATGGAGCCAAAGAGGAGGAGGGCGAGGGTGGGGATGGTCCAGAAGGTGGCTAATTGGAAGCACGGGGTGAAGTCGAGTTGACGTTGTTTGGAGACGGGTCCCCATCCTTCTGGATTGGTGCAGAGTCGGGACGGGTGGAAGCGGGAGGACGTGTTGGTGGGGAGGAAGATGCGTTGGAGGGTGGTGAAGATGGCCTGGCCTGCTTGTGCCTGAAGGTCCAAGGAGACTGGCTGGGCTGCCGGCGCCCCGAGCTCGATTGATTCCATGCTGTTGCAAAGACGTCGTCTCTGTGGTTGGTCGGGACGACCTTCTTGAAACGAGGAGAGGGTCGGTCTGGTGGATCGAAGCTCGAACCCGGGCGAGAAGATTGGAGCCGAGTGCTGACTGAGCCTGCCTTCTGCCTTCTGCATGGCTCCGTCACCGGCGGGATGATCGACAACGGACAAGACCCTTCCTAAACGCCGCGTCTTAAATCCGACACAGCACGGCATCGCCAAAGACGCGGACAGACGCGTGACAGACGTCCTCAATAGAGTAGAGCACAGTATTCATACAGGTCGAAAGAAATCCCACAGCCTCCCAGTCCTTTGGTCACCCCTTTAGATTCGTCTTGCCCAATCGGTCCGCTATGCTCGCCTCGCCGTCGGCCCCTTTCGACCCACTGTGCTCCTCCGCATCTTCAAAGTGCTCCTCCCCCTCCTCTTCCTCCTCACTCAGCAGCTCTTCCCTGGTCGGAGGCGTAGGTCCTCTCCTCACCTCCGACCCGTCTCCTGCCCCCGCGTTCGACGTCGACGAGTCCGTGCTGGCCATCGTCAAGCCCGAGGACGCACTTCCGTTGCTCAGCGCCGCCTTGAACTTGGCCGACGCTCGTACCGCATTGATCGCCGACTTCCATCGCTTGCGGTAGTTCTCCTTCAGACCAATCGAAATGTCCGGCCCGTTCACGCTCGGATCGCCCTCGGCCCGCATCAGCCACTGTCAATGTGAGGAAAGCACCCCAATCAGCCACGAAAGAAGCAGGGTTCGTGAGCTCAAATGTGCACACGGGAGCACTCACCGGATGCCGCATTGCCGCAGCTGCAGTAATGCGGTTCGCGGGATCGACGGTCAAGCAGCTTTTCACAAAGTCCTTGGCTTCCGCAGATATATTCTTCCAATACCGGTCATCTGGGAAAATGCGTGAGCGGATGTCAGAGCGTCATGATTGTGATGGATTTTTTTTTGCTCTTATTTGGGGCAGGCACAGCAAGCTGGGCACGCGACTTACGAAATTCAATCTTGCCGCGCTGTGTCTCCGCTGCCAGCCGTGCCGGTTCATCGGATCGGAAAGGGGTGTATCCGCACAGCCTGCCCAATAGAATCCAAGTTTGTGGGTCAAACCCGGAGCGAAAGGCTAGAGCAAGGAGCGCTAGGACGTCACTCACATGGTGTAGGTGATGACGCCTAAGCTCCACATGTCCACCAACATGCCGTGCCCCTTCTTGCTGAGCACCTCTGGAGCTGCATACCCGAAACTGCCGCAGACGTTTGTCAAGACTTCTGATTCGTCTTCCTGTTCAGCGCAAATCTCTTGCCAGTCAGCCATTAGTCCAAGCAGGATAAAAAGCAAAGAAGTGATTGGCACACTGACCATGTGTTTCGCTATACCAAAGTCTACGAGAACAACGTTTGCGTCTTCGGCCTTGGTGCGGAAGAGGATGTTCTCCGGCTTGATGTCGCGATGGACAATGTTGTGTTCATGAAGGTATTCCACCGCACCTGTGACCGCTCGGATGACCTTGCACGCGTCTGCCTCGGTGAAGCGTCCCCTGGCCAAGATGCGGTCGAAAAGTTCTCCACCGGTAGCCTCTTCGAAAACGAGATAGAACTTGTCCTTGCTCTCGAACCAGCTGAGCAATTTGACAATGTGTGGATGGTCGAGTCCCTTGAGCACGCTCATCTCCGACTCGACGACCTCAAAGTGACCCTTGAGGATCTTCTTGCTGATCACCTTGACGGCGACATCGATCGGAGGCTCGGCGGCTTTCCAGCGCGCGGATCGGACGATGCCAAACGTGCCTTGGCCCAGCGTCTTTTTGAACTCGTACTCCTTCTTCTGGGCGTACGACGCTGGCTGCGACTTGAACACGTCCGAGATTGGCATCTTCCCTCCGTGTGTGTGTGGGGTGTGTGTGTGGGTGTGGGTGATGAGGGTGGAGACGTCGTTGTTGTTGATGCCGGGGCAGCCCAAGTGCTGCAATGATGCGGGTATGTAGGCCC
Source organism: Tilletia setariae (assembly GCA_023634365.1). Lineage (NCBI taxonomy): Eukaryota > Fungi > Basidiomycota > Exobasidiomycetes > Tilletiales > Tilletiaceae > Tilletia > Tilletia setariae. The sequence goes on from JAMJXE010000003.1 coordinate 1,265,216, forward strand.
AGCCAGCGTGGATGCATAATTTAAAGCTGGGAGGCTATGTTGGCAAGTGCACGCTAAGATTGCGGCGCAGCTGTCACGTGGTCTGGCCAGATAACGATAGGATCGGGCGCCAGCCCCCACCTTCGCCTGACTCCAGTTGCTTGCTGGACAGCTCGAGCCAGAGAACAAGTCCACAAGAAGGAGCCACGAATGATGTTAAGAATACAGACAGCGCTGGGGAGGTCGAGAAGGCGATACTGCTCCTGCGCCTCCTACTCGACGACCAGCAGGTCTCACCCAGCGCCAAGACCACCATCACCACCAACAACAGCAGCAGCATCATCAGGGGACTTCCCAGCTGATCCGTCTTCGTATCTGTTCCCCACTCCCTCCGCGGTCTCCACCTTTGGCGCAGATCCAGAGCTGCTCCAGCGCTTCCTCCGCAGGAAACCAACTTCAATCACAATCAGACAGCTCCTCGCCCTCAGCCCCCCTCCCACTCAATCACATCCTCCCACCCTCGAGCAGCTCCTCCACTCCGCACACTTTACCTCGACTGAGCTACCCATCCGGCTCAGCCATCGGGTAGCCGATTTCCGCGCCCTTCCTTTCATCGTGGCCTCGAATCCCTACATCTCCCGAATCGCCCAACTCTATGCCTCCGGCTTTGACACCCTCGCCCGCTTCTGCGATCCACAATCGAGCAACGGTCCAGCAGCATCTCGGATCCAGACGGTCGACGAAAACGCAGAATTTGCCCGACTGCTCGAGGATCTCATCGATGCTTCCGCCCAAAACGTGCCGACACTTGCCAGGGGCTTTCTGGAGTGCGAAAAGTACATGAGCAAGAACGACATTGCTGCTTTCCTCGATGCGGCCATTCACAGCAGAATCGCGATCCGCCTCATCGGAGAACAGCATCTGGCTCTGACAGACGCCATCTCCAGAGCGCATACCAAACCAGCTCGAATTGCAGCCAAGGCTCCTCCTTCTTCCTCCGTCGGCGTCATCGATACTGCGCTGAACCCGGCCAGGATCGTGAAGATGTGCGCGAGCTATGTGCATGACCTGTGTGAGGGAACACTAGGCGCAGCGCCTCAACTCATCATCGAAGGAGACGAGTCCTCAACGTACGCTGGCTGTGGTCAGCATCTCGAGTACATCATGACAGAGCTCCTCAAAAACTCGTACCGAGCGACGACCGAACGTTGGCTCGCATCACAAAAACGAGCTCGGGCCTCTTCCTCCTCTTCATCGTCATCATCTTCCAAAAAGGGTGAGGAGCTGCTGAGATACGGACGGATTGCAAACGTCTTGGAGCGCGAAGGACCGATAGAGTATGTCATTGCTCGAGCATTGAGCTCGCCCGAGAACAGCACCGACGAAGCCGAAGCTCCTCCCCCTGTCAAGGTCACCATCGCCAAGTCACCCACCCATCTCTCGCTCCGGATCCGAGATCGGGGCGGCGGGATCAGTCCAGACAATTTGCCACATGTGTTCAGCTACGCGTTCAGCACGGCGGGTAAGAGTGGAAATGAAGATGGAGCAGAGTCGGGAGAGGATGCAATGGGGCCTTATGGAACCATGGGCGGTGGTGGGGACGATTTGGGAATGCTCAATGGCGGGGGAGGATCTCCGCTCGGACAGGGAGCTCTTACCAGCAACCTTGGCACTCTATCAGGCTTGGGTGAGCCTACTCTTACTTCTCCTCGTGCTTCGCCTTTTGCTCATCTCCGTCAGATCAACTGATGATTTACTCCAATCATTCTGCTCAGGCTATGGTCTTGCTATGGCTCGCATTTACTCTACCTGGGCACCAGGCGGAGCCCTCGATCTCGTCAGCTTGTACGGACAGGTGAGCTGCAGTTGGACGCTTCGTTGACCACTCCATTCCGCGGACGTCACATCTGACGACAGATACTTCTGTCTCTCACGTTCACAGGGCTGCGATGCGTACGTCAAATTGCCAGCAAACCTAGTCGAGATCTTGTGATCGGGCCTTCGTCCTTTCCCTTTTCCTTTGGCACTCTTTCGACTTCACTCGGTTCGGAACCTCATCGTTTTTGAAAGTGTCCTGTCGCGCACGGTATGTACATTCGCGCCCAGGGTCTAGTTCTCATCGTCGCCTGCCGCCCACTCTTGATTCCCCCTTTTCGCGGGTCTTCTGCCTGAGCCCATACCGATGTGTATGAGTACCTCCCAAACCTATACGATGCGGCTGCGCACAATTATCAAGAGATCATCGCAATGTACAGACATTGGCACAGCCTTCGAAACATACGTACAAGACCTGCCGATGAGTGAATGCAGGGGCAGGGGCGTAACAAACGGTGGGAAGTCGGAACCAAAGGAAAAGACACCGTGATCCTTCAACCGTCAATCGAACCTAGAAGGTCGCCCTTTGACTTCTTGCCCAACTGCATTCCCTTGCCCTTGAATGGCTTCGCTGCTGGTGCCGATGGTGATGCGCCCGGGCTATGGTTTTCAAAAGTAACAGAAGCGATCAGCATTCCGATGTTTCAAGGGAGCCCACGGGCCGTGTTGTTGTGCGGCCCTTTGCCTTGTCAGACTTACGTTTCGCGATGAACGTACACCGGTGCAGCAGCTGGTTCAAATGAGCTTCCTGGCACACTTGAGTATCCTCCACTGCCGCCGCCCATGCCCATCCCGCTTCCAAAACCGCCGCCTGGAGGACCCATTCCTCTTCGCGCCGCCTCGCGCCTTTGCAGCTCGAGTTGCTTGGCGCGGCGCTTCAGCTCCTCCTTGGCTTCCAATTCCTTGTTCTGTGCATGGATGAAAATGAGATTGAGAAGCCGTTAGACCTGAACGTTCAACTTCCAAAAAGGAGGGGATCAAAGAACGCACCCTCTCAATGATTTCCTGGATCTTCTCCTCGTGCGAGTCCATCTCCAGAATGGATCGGATCTGCGTCAAGCTCACATTTTCCCTGTAACCCAAGGAGACAATCTCATCAAATGCTTCCAACAGCTCAAAGCTGTTTCGCACGATGTCCCGCTCGTCCAGCGATCGGCACAAGTCCGAGACCGTCCGTGCAAAGAGGTGTAAGGTGTCAATGTCCTGGAGGATGTTCGAGGAGCGGTTGGTGATCAGGATCATATAGAGGTCTTCGAGCGGTTGGTAGACATAGCGGACGGATTCGGTCTCGATTGTGGTATGCTGTGAGTTTGCGGGTAGGAGTTTGGGGAAGGAGCTCAGTAGGCCTTCGACACGGGAGCGAGGCATATCCCTGAATTGGCGGGAGATGACAGCTGTTTGAGATGATAGAGGCGAAGCACAGTCAGCACGTCAGATCCTGGACAGCGAAGATGATGAAGATACTCAACGCTTCCCGCCTCTGGTGCAGATCGAGGCCGCGAGCAAGACCTGCAGAGCAACAGAATGGCATGATGCTCAGGTGCTGTTTTCTTTTTCGTTACCGATGGAGCGTACTCTGACTGAAAGAAGCTCACCATGATCAGATGTGTTGGAACAGGAAGGAAATGGACAATGGGAGGACGGAGTCGTTGTTAGCTATGCTGGATGAGGTCGGGGTGGTCCAGGCGCGCCAGTCTTCCTGCGTGGAGGCGACATTGTGAGTTCCATGTTTACCCACGTGGCATCTTCACTTCAACCCCGTGTTGCGAGATCTCATCGCTGATCAACGCCGAGGTACGGCACTCAGCAAGGTAGGTCAATTGGGCTGATGCTGGGCGAAACTACGAGGCTTCGGGTCTGGATCGCCACAATAGTGCTTCATTGCTGCTCAACCCGCTGGCACGAACACCTGAGGCACAGTAGCTGGAGCTCGACTCCTCACACCTGGCGAGGACGGCATCATATACATAAGGATCAAAACTGTGCAGGTTGCACTAATGCCCGCGATGATAATTTGATCTCTTCTCCGCCTTCTCCCAATCATGGTGATCAGCCGATTGAGCGCGGGAATTTGCGCAGTAGTGGCCCGGATCTTGGCGCTCGCTGATTGGATCAGCGAGTGCTGTGACGCTAGGTCGGCGCGGGTTGCGTATGCTTGTCTGCATGACGCGCGAATGGCACGGGCAGCCGGAAAATCAGGCAGATCGAGTGGTTTGACATTTGCACTGTCAGCAGGCTTTGCGCAGATAAGCAGAGTCGTCACTTGTACTTACTGGAGGGTGCTGTCGATCATGCGATGAGAGTTGTCGATGTGTCCGCGCTCCGCTAGGAGCTGGTCGGCTTCAGGCGCAGTCCGCAGCTTGTATGCGCTGAAGAACGCACAGGTTGACGAAGACATAAAGCCCAAGGAGCGAACGAGAGACGACACTGGTCAGACCATTCCAAACAGGTCCACGGAGCGAGGCGGACACCCAAGAAGGAACAGCCACGGAAATGTCGACTCACTGAATATCACCTTGCACATTCCCTAGCAGATCCCTACGATCGATCGCATGCCTCACATTCGTCGATGCTCTTCTGAAGTCCCTCTCAAGGTCTAGGAGCACCTCCCGATGTCTCTGCACCGCATGAAGCTGCCCTGAAGTTGGTGGTGTCGAAGGGTTGTCCAGCACCGAGGTCAACTCTGCTATCGAGTGCGAGAGCTGAGCCAGAAGACTGTTTAGCTCAGCTTCAGACTTGGTATGGTCAATGTTCGGCTGTGAGGATGATGATGAAGAGGAGGCGATGCCAGTGTTAAAATCAAGGGCGGTATCGTTGCCGTAGGTCGAAGTGCTCCTGGCAATTGCGCTGGGAAGCTGTGAATACGCTGTCAGCTTGGAATCGATGGTAGACTCGAGGATGCGCACGTTGCGCTGGACCACGTCCCACGTTGAGCTCGCCATCTCTGCGCCCTTTCGATCCCAGGACTGGTATTTTGGGGCACTTCGTCCGCAATCCCTCTTCTTGATGGTGATGGCTATGCTGCTGAGCGTGCCGCTCTGGAAGTCTGTGCACAACGTGGAGAAATATTTGGGAAATCATTCCTGCGGCTTTTTCTTTTCTTTGGTTTTACTATCACGTCGCGTCTCAGCGCGTCTCGATACGCGTTCTAATTTGCAAGATCAACACTTTCGAAGGTTGCATGGTGTCGGAGCTGCTCCTGCACTCCATCACCTTCATACAAGGTACATTCGAACGGCATACAAAGGTCAACATGAGTGGTGAGGTCGTCTCCAAAATGTCATGGCGCATGAAAAGATTCCACTGACGAACATTCCGTTCCCATCCTTGGTCACGTAGGTTTCGATGATAACCCGTACTATGGCGGCGGCGGCGGAGGAGGAGGAGGAGGTGGTGGTGGTTTCATGTCTCAAAGCTTTGGCAACACAGACTCACCCTCAGGCGGCAAGCGCGCTTCCAACAACTCTCTCCGGCCCGTGACCATCCATCAGATCTTGAGCGCAGATCAACCGCATGCCGATGCCGACTTCTGTCTGGATGGAGTCGACTTGGGCCAGCTTTCGTTTGTGGGCGTGATCCGAAACGTGAGCCGAAATGCGACCAATGTCAGCTACAATGTCGAAGATGGGACAGGGACTATTGAGGTGCGACAATGGCTGGACAGCCAGAGCGACGACAGCGAAAAGGCTTCAGAAATGCAGTGAGTTGTCTTCATGCACCCGATGTTTCAAGCTTGGTCGATTGCGATGTCTGATCCTCTGCTTGCATTGCTCATTGACATTTCAAGACAAAACACATACGTCCGCATTCTCGGCACAGTCAAATCATTCCAGTCGAAGCGATCCATATCGGTTGGGCACATGCGGCCGGTCACCGACTTCAACGAGATCTTTTTCCACAAACTGGAGGCCGCATACGTGCATCTCCAGTTGACCAGAGGCGCAAGTGGAGGAGCCGGTGCAGTGAGTTGTCGTATAATGCCCGACGCGTATACACTGAGATTCCAGTCAGTTGAATCGAATCAACACTCTGCGGTGTTGTGGCTTACAGGGCAACGGTCAGGGAAGCCGTTCGACAGATTACTCCATGGATGTCAATAGAGGCGGCATGGGCGACAAAGACCCGCTGGATACGCTGGCGCCATTTGTACGAAGGGTGATGGAGACCATACAGCAGCTGGTTCCCAATGCGGGCGCAGACGGCGTCCATCTCGGACAGGTCAAGAAGAGAATCTCGCAGTCGAACAGTAACTTTTCAGAAACAGATTTCACGTAGGTGTTTGGCCGAAAGTGCAGACATGCTTTGAGTCGGGAGACTTTACTGATCGCTTCCGATCTGAAACTTGCACAGCGACGCGATTGAAGAGCTGCAGAATGAGGGGTTCCTGTACTCTTCGGCGAACGAAGACCACGTGCTTCCCACCAACTTATGATGTAGCTCTACCATGGGTTCTGTGTTCCTTCGCTCGCGAGCTCTCTGCTCAATCTAATTGAGCGCATCATCTTGTATGTGTGACCGCCGCAGATTGAGAACGCGGCGAACTTGTCAGGCAGTAGCTCGGAATGAATGACAGTCTGCTGGAAGAGGCTTGTGGGAGGGATTGCTTGGGTCCGAAGACAGAGTCATGCGTGACGCCGGTCCAGAACTCGAACATCGGACCGAACCCGAAGAATGGACTGGCGGGCCTGCCTCGTGCGAGGATTGGAAGAGAGGGTAGCAACGCAAGGGGCTGGTTATTTCCGGATCCGGTAGCGATCCCGCGGGAGTGCGGTGGAACGAACAAAGGGAAGCAGGGACCCTTCCTTAACTCCTTCCCTCTGCGCACAGACGTCGCTGCGGGCTTTAGCACCCCGTCAAACTTGGCACGGAGCAATGGAAACACCTTCTCACACCTTCGACGCCTTTGACCGTTGTTCGGAAGCGGTGTGGAGCTGCTCTGACAGCAGCACGCTGCCGCGCCACATACAGTACGCACAGCAGTGTGTGAGGGAAAGAGCTGAAGGGTATAAATACTGCCAAGCTTGTCACAGCCACAGATCAGGCTTTCCATCCTCCCCCCCATCTTCTGACTCCAGCTTGCCAATCAGCAGCAGCAGCACACCCAAGTACTTCACACTCAACATCCATCCCGTGACCTTCATCGCAGCCACACACAATGTCCCCTCTCGCAGCCGTTTTCACCGCGACCGGCAACCAAGGTTCCTCCGTCCTCAACGCTCTTGCCCAAACCTTTGGCAAGAGTCTCACCATTCGCGCCTTTACCCGCAATCCGACCGCGGCCCGCACCCAAGCTGCACTCGCCAAGTTCGATGATAAGGCCGACATTGTTGCTGTGCAAGCCGACGTCGCCGAGGCGGACTCGGTCCGGGAAGCACTCAAGGGCGTCAAGGTCGTGTTCGGAAATGCGAACAGCTACGATGACCTCGAGCAAGAGGTGCCTCGGATGAAGACTGTGATCGATATCGCCAAGGAGGCCGGGGTGGAGCTCTTCGGTAAGTAGAGTGCCCCTGTTATCCAACCTACTTTGGACATGTGCTGACTTTCATCGCTTGAGTGCAGTCTGGAGCACGCTTCCAAGCCCCGCCAAGGATTCGAATGGGAAGTACACCAAGGTCAAGCATTTCGAGAACAAGGCCGAGATCCAAGCCTATCTGGAACAGTCTGGTTTGAACTGGGCCTCTGTATCACTCGGCATCTTTGCTGAAAATGTTACCAACTACGGCCTGCTCAAGCCCTCAGACGACGGCAAGTCACTCAACCTCGGCTTCCCCGTGCTCAAGCCGGAGACCAGAATTGGCTGGACCTGGGTCGAGAAGGATCTCGGACCTGCGGTTGCAGTCCTCTTCAAGGCACATATCGAGAAGACGAACCCGGAGCTGTTCAACAAGATCCACTACGTCGCTTCGTACCAAGGCTCGTGGAAGCAGCTCGGCGACCTGGTCACCGCCCGGACAGGCAAGCCGGTCAACTTTATTGTGTATCCGCAGGGCCAGAGCGAGGAGATGACGCAGATGCTGGAGTACTACAACGATCACTCGCTGTATGCGGACCAGACGCTGCCCCCTGTGGAGCTGAAGAGCCTGGGTGCTCCGTTCTCCACGCTGGAGCAGTTTGTCGACGAGGCTGTAGTTCCCTCCCTGAACAAGGCATAATTTCAAACTGGAATATCATGCTGTAGTCACACCATCGTCTCTTGATTGTGCGCGCACTCAGCACCATTCTCTTGAACACACTGCTCCTTCTTCAAACAAGCGTGAGAGAGACGGCATCAAGCTGGGGATGATAATGAGGCCAAATGATCGCCAAACTGTTGTGTGGGATCGTCATGACGGCTATACAGAATCTGCAATGTACGTCAGAAGCCCCTCCCCACCACTTTCGGCTTGCACGTTTCGAGCATCGATGCAGCCTGCCATCACCTTGTGCACAGGACTCAAGCACCGTCCGCCTCGACGATGAAGGCCTTCTTCGCGAACAAGGCACAGCAGCAGCGTAACAAGGCTGCCGCTGCCGCCAATGCTGCCAAACAGGGCGGGCTTGGGGTCAGCGCGGGAGTTGGCATTGGATCCGACATCAGCAGTCTCTCTGTCCCTCCCTTCCCCTCTCCACTACCCCATCGTGTCCTCAGCGTCTTCCACACCCCTCAGGGTGTCCTTCTCCTGCCCAAGACCTCTTCGCCTTCAGCAGCAGCAGCGGACTCGAAGAAGGATGGCAGCAACAGCACCCCGCTCCTGACCGCATCGCCTTCCTCACGACATCGCTCCTCTTCAGGATCAGCTGTCCTGGGCGCAGGAGCCGGTGCTCTCCTGCCTTGGGATCGCTACTCCCACCCCAAACCGGTCTCGGCCCTCGAAGCGCGAGAGATTCTCGACAGTCGCGATGTCCAAGCTACCATCGACTCCGAGGTAAACGCATTTGGTGTCATCGGCCTCCTTCGTCTCTTCAATTGTGAGTTCATCACCCATGACACCCTTCCACTCCACTGCATTGTTTGACTGGCGAGTACGTCTTTTCAGGCTCCTATCTCCTCCTCATCACCGGCAGAGCAGCCGCCGGAAGTTTCCTCCATCCTGCCTATCCGGTCTACCGTCCCAATCGTGTATTCGCCTTGCCCCTCGATCCAGAACTTGCTCTTTCGGTCCTCATCTCAGAATCCGACAGACAGCGCAAAGAAGCTGCCCTGGCCGCACTCAATGCGGCCCGATCTGTGCCCGACCACGAGAAGACAATTGGCGAAGATGAGGAGGATGACGATGACGACTACGAGGATGATGATGTCTATACACCCTCGGTCATGACACCGGACGGCCGTTTCGCACTCTCCCGTCAGCCCTCGGTCAGTGGAAGGTCAATCAACTCCTCGATCGGACGTCCTGGCCTCTCCTCCCGAGTTCCTAGCCTAGGGCCTATCCCCGCAGGGGCTCGCAGAACCGCCTCCTCTGCTGCGCCTCAGAGCCAAGAGGAGAACACAGCGACAGGCGAGATCCCTCCCCTTGTCCGCGAACAGCTCGAAGGTACTTCTGGTGAGATATCTACCCAACTGGCCGACGTTGAACTGCCCTCTGCTACTAAAGCGGCGGAGAATGAAGAAGTCGTTGAAAACGCCGAACACGAGGCAGCCTCTGCAGCTGCAGCTGCGTCCAACTTGACCCCTCCTTCGGACTTTGCACCCCGCATGAGTCCATTCTTTCCATTCACTTCCTCTTCAGACAAGTCCAAGGCAGCTGCGGCACAGCCCGCACTCTCTGCGGACGAGCGTCATCGACTTGCGGTACAGGCTGAGCTTGAGGATAAGGTTGTCAAGGAGACAATCAGACAGTATGCCGATCGTGGGGAGATGTTTTTCGCATATGATGTCGATCTGACGCGCTCTCTCAGCAAGAAGAGCGCTCAAGTGGCCTCTAATATCAGCAGCGGAAACGTCGGCATTGGGGAAGGGATCAGCGCTTCATCATCTGCGGCAACCTTGTCTCCATCGGGAGCCAGGAGTGGTCGAGAAGATCTGAAACCGTTTACTGAGCCCAACCAAACCATGCCGTTGTGGAGTGAGTCAAACGATACTAATGGCGATGTATTGCAATCTGTCTTCAACTGATCCTTTGATTCCCAACTCATTCAGGACGGGCCGACCGTAAGTTCTGGCACAACGAGCACATGGCCCGCGAGTTTGTCGATGCCGGACTACACGGGTTTGTCCTGGTGATCCTCCAGGGCTACTTCCAGAGCACCACCTTGCCTGTTCCCCAGACTGAGACCCCCTCCCGAACCTCGATCGACACCGATCCTGCCGACGTGCTCAACCCTAGCACATCCGCCATGGATTCTGCTAGCGAAGCCGCAGCTGCGCCTCAAGCCGACTCTGAGCCTCCCGTCCTGAGTGCTCAGCTGTTCCTCATCTCGCGGCGCGCAAAGGGACGTGTCGGGCTGAGATATCAACGTCGAGGACTGAATGATCAAGGAGAGAGTGCAAACACGGTCGAGACGGAACAGGTCGTCCTCCTCACGCGTCGCCAGATCGTCTATCGACCCGGAAAAACCTTTGCCTCCCCGCCCGACGAGCACGAACACGTCGGCTACCGCCTTGCCACATTTACACAATGCCGAGGCTCAATCCCGCTTTTCTGGTCCCAGTCGCCCTTCAGCTTGCGTCCGCCGATCATCATGGAGCGCAGCGAGCGGGATAATGCGCTGGCGATCAAGAGACATTTCGATGGCTTGAACGAGCGCTATGGACATGTGACATGCATCAATCTGGCGGAGCAGCATGGAAGGGAGGGCACATTGACGGAATCGTTTCGACTACACGTGAATGCTCTGGAAGGGCTCAAGGATGAGACGGCGCAAGTGGAGGCCGGTGATGGGGGCGAGGCGAAGGAAGAAGGAGGTCAGAACACTTTGGGCGGCGACAGCAGGGCAAAAACGACTGCGACGCACGAAGATGCCCATGCCCCGCCCAAACTGGACAACGCCGCGATCCAGTCTGCCGTTGAAGCAATCTTGCCAAAGGGCGAACACTTACCCGTTCACTACCACGCCTTTGACTTCCACACGGTGTGTCGCGGAATGAAATTTGAGAACGTCAAGTTTTTGATCGAGGAGATGCATGATCGCTTGGGCGCGATGGGCTGGTTCGAACGCGTCGTGGCTGACGACGAAGAATGGGCTGACAAGGATGCGATGCTCGGAACGGGTTCGATCGGTCGCAAGGAAGACAGCGGCGCGCTGCCGAAGGGCGTCGAGCGTATACAAGATGGCATCTTCCGGGTAAACTGCATCGATTGTCTCGACCGGACCAACGTGGTCCAGTCCGCACTTGCCAGACACATGCTCACCTCCCAACTCGAGCACTTTGGCGTCATTCCCCGGGCGTTTGTGGACAAGATTGAAGACGCGGGCGAGGCGGCTGCTTCCGTCGCGCTGGGTGCCAACGGTGCTGCTGGGAAGGGAACGGAGGAGGTGGAGAAGAAGGTCAAGATCGCGGCTAGTACGGCTTCCCCCGCGGTTGGTGTTGGTTCGCTGCCTGATGCCAGACAGGTCGAGTTTGAATTCGCGTACAACAATCTGTGGGCAAACAAGTGAGTGGTGATCTGACTCGCATGTCACTGCCCTAGGGTTCAGCAACGGGCAGTACTAAGACCCACCTTCATTCTCACTCATAGCGGTGACATGATCAGTCAGATCTATGCTGGTACCCGTGCGCTCAAAGGTGACTTCACACGCACAGGAAAGCGTAACATGATGGGTGCATTCAGTAAGTCAATCACGTTCTCTCCGAGAAAATCTACACCTGTCATCACATACTGATCTGTCTTGTTCCACTACTCTCAGACGACGCGACGAACAGCATCTTCCGTCTCGCCCTCGGAGCTGTGACTGATTTCTGGCGTCAGACAGTCATCGACTTCAATTACGGCCTCATTGGACTCTCTGCTCTTGAAAGATACAACGAGGTCCTCAATGCACAGGATCCCGCAGAGACGTACCGGTTGGCCCGCGTCCGATCGCATGCGATTGAAGTATGTGCGGAGATCGTGCTGAAGGACGGTGAGGAGCGGCTAGGTGGGTGGACGCTGTTCTCACCCGTGCAGCCGAATCGGGTACAGGCTGTCAAATTTGAGGAGAAGGTCCTCTTGCTTGTGAGTGGAATTTGCTCAGGGCCGTTGGCTCACCTGTTGGTGATTACATGCTAAGCGTTCAATAAATTTGCTCCCTTTGCAGACGAAGAAGGCATTGTACGTCTGCGCATACGACTTTACGGCGGAGAAGCTGCAAGAATTTACGCGCATTCGCTTGGGCGACATCACTGGCATCAAGAAGGGTAAGTGATGCTCGAAAGATAGATCGAGGTCAGGCTAGTTGTCAGTCACTAAACTTTGGTCATGCCCTTCCGACGTCTGCAGGATTGTACTTGATTGCCCCGAACGAAGGATATCATCCAGATGACCATTGGGGCTTCGTCGTGTCCTACCTTCCCGCCGGCGAAGAGATCCGCCTGAACAACGCGTCCATGCGTAACATTCCGCCACCGTCCGACAGTGCGACTCCAGCCGCAGCTGCGACAACAAACTTCCTGGCCTTCCGTGCGGTCCGGAACGAGTTCACCTCCATTGGGCCTTCGATCTCTGCTCCGGTAGTTGCCGCCGACAGCTCTGACGTATCCCCCGGAAATGACTCCTCAACCGGTGCTGCGGCTGAGAGTCGGGATCAGGAAGAGGCGGGTATGAACTCGAAGGAGATCGTGGCTCATGTTGTGGACCTCGTTGTTGAGCAGTGCAAGGACGCGGGTGCGGTTGGCGATGAGGAGGAGGTGAGGGCCTTTGTCAAGGAGGAGACGATTCAAAGGTGAGTGTTTTTTTTTGGACTCAAGTTTTAATCGGGTCTTGCCTGCCTACTGACAGCCTCGACGCTGGAACTGCTCAACAGTCTCGCGGAAGCGAAGGCTCAGGCTGGAATGTTCGCTCCTCTCATAGAGGGACTCAAGCGACGTCTTTGGCTGTGAAACATCATACATATCATCACTCCACTGCAAATCGGATCACCTATCTATTCTGTGAGATTTGCCACCACGATTCGTCGTTGTTAGTTATGATGAGTGTGATCCGAGTGTCGACCTTTCATGCCGCGGCCTTGGCTTTGCGTTCCTGGAGAATCTTTTCTTGCGCGACTTCGCATGTCTTTCTCAGGAAGGAGATGACTTCGTCGGGCTTCTCAGCGCCGAAGACGGCAGTTCCAGCGACAATGACGTTTGCACCTAGACGAGTACGAGAAGAATACCGAGGCGCTGTCAGCTGCATTGAAGTCTGTTGTAGGAAGAAGGATGTGAAAAAAAAACCCCTACCTGCGTCTGCACATGGTTGGATGGTCTTCGGACCAACACCTCCGTCCACCTCGATGTCTACCGAGGGGAAGCGTTCTCGTAACTCGTGAAGCTTGATAGTGGGTGCACACATGTGTCAGCTTTATCGCCTCTTTCTCTCAAGTTTCCTGATACCGCACTGGCACGCGACGCGATGATGGTTTCCCCGCTTACCTTGGGCATGCATTCCGCAATGAACTTCTGTCCTCCAAATCCTGGCCAGACGGTCATGACGAGGATCATATCCACCGCATTTCCAAGCTCGTCACTGATTTCGGTTGAGGGTGTTCCGGGGTTGAGAGCGACGGCCGCTTTCATACCTGCCTCCTTGATCTGCTTCACCACTTCCAGAGGTTGTTCTGCGAATCAAAGCGCGAATCGGCAAGAGAGAGAGAGAGAGAGTCAGAGTATGTGGGATGACAATGCAGTCCGGAGCTGTATCCAGTGTCTCACTTGTGGCTTCAATGTGGAAGGTGTACGACTTTCCGCCTGCTGCCGCAATGTCCTTGATCCACTGTTGAGCAAAGAACATGAGTAAGACCATCGGTCGACTCAACCGCTGCCGCAGTTGGGTCTATACAGATCGGCGCACCTTTTCTGGCTCGGCTACCATCATGTGGCAGTCCATGTAGGCATCTGGAATAACCTTGGTGACGCTGGTCAGGATGGGAGCGCCCATGACCAGATTAGGGACAAAATGTCTGTAGATAAGCAAGTTAGGGGTAACTTTTGAGCAAGCGTGCCTACGTGCCGCGCGTGAACACATTGATGGCACTGACCCATCCATCATATCTGGTAACGGAGGCACAGCCAAGAGAAGGGATCAGCATGCTGGGCGTGCGCGGTATCGGAGCGAGGATGTTTGCTCACCGATGTGAAGCCAGTCGGCTCCGAGGTCGAGGACACGTCTGCACTCGCATGTGAGATTGCCCAAGTCGGAGGCCAGCACGCTGGGAGCAATCTTGGTGGAAGGCGGGGCTGAGGGGATGTCAGTGTTCGGCATGGTGTCTGATTGATGTGTGGGTCTCGAGATGGTGGAAACCGTCCCGACGGATTCGCGAGTGAGCAGACGACACCCTCTTCTCTTTTGGCAGCTGCACGATGAGCAAATGGATCGGGCGACCTTGCCAGAACGAGACGGACGGGAAGGTGTATGGAAGCGACTGACTTGGACGACGCCAGCACGCTCAAGGACAAGAGCGAGCCTCTTTCGGGTGCAGTGTGCTCTACATGCGTCCATCTGGCTCAAGTGGAATCGATTCCGACATGTGTTTGACCGCTTGCTGGCTGGCCCTACTGACGGCTCCTCCATGAGTTTCCCACCTTGCTTCTCGCCACGACCAACACCGACGTCAAGTCGAGAGAGCTAGTGACAGATGGCGAAGAGCTCTGTGCTGTTCCGAGTCCAGCTTCTGGTAAGCACAGCGCAGAGATCAAGCTGCGAACCGGATCACCTTGGTCCTTCGAGGACGTTGCTGACCTGGGTAGACGTCCCGCGCACGTTCCTCAAGCCCTTCCTGGCGCTGGGAGCGTATGCTGTAGTCATTCTCGCGCTTCTCACTCCCTTTTTCCAGAACCAGTCAGTCAACGAGGTCCGGGAGATGGTGTCTGCTTTCTGAGCTGCGCTGATGTCTGCTGTCTCGTTCTTTCAGCTTCATCTTCTTGCATTCAGTCAACTTCCCGTTCAATGTGCGTTGTGAGACTGACCTTGCCGAGATCCCAACCTTCCTGACACGATCACTCATTCTCAACAGGCCAACTTCTCAAACCCAGAAAGATATGGTCTCGCACCCAGCAAGGCGCGGAACATCAGATTGCGCACCAGCGACGGCGTCTCGCTGGGTGCCTGGCACATTGTTCCGTAAGCTCTTTCCAGCTGAAGGCTCTGATCGAAACCCCTCCTGAGACTGTTTCCCCACTTCAGAGATGCTTTCTATCGCAAGGTACATCCTACAGTGACCTCGAACCCCCTCACTGAGGCCGACTACGAGGAAGCCTTGGCCTCGTTTCCCACCGTCATCTGTGAGGCTGCGTCTTTCTGTATTGCCCAAACGCGAAAGGCTGACACTCCCGCTTCGCGATTGCAGACTTTCATGGAAACGCTGGCAACCGTGCCGCCCCGTTCCGGATGTCGTC
The DNA here is from genome assembly GCA_023634365.1 of Tilletia setariae. Taxonomy (NCBI): domain Eukaryota; kingdom Fungi; phylum Basidiomycota; class Exobasidiomycetes; order Tilletiales; family Tilletiaceae; genus Tilletia; species Tilletia setariae. The sequence goes on from JAMJXE010000003.1 coordinate 1,280,562, forward strand.
ATACAACTACATCACGTCCCGAATCCACGCCAACGTCCTCGCCATCGACTACCGAGGATTTGGTGATAGCAAGGCGCCAGGGGTTTCCCCTTCAGAGGAAGGCCTAGTCAAAGATGCTTGGGCTGCGTGGGATTGGGTCATGAGCTCCCAGCGACGATCCAGCACAGACCGTGGCCGCGCGGGTTCTCGTGGTCATTCCGGTCGCGAAGTCATCTTGATGGGTCAGAGCATGGGTACTGGTGTCGCTTCCCGTCTCGCCCTCGAACTCACCGAGGCAGGTGAGTCCGCAGGCACCGATTCTGACTTGCATCATTGACCAGATCTGACGATGGTCACTTTTTGTTTTTCACTCAAGGGTCACCACCGCAGGCTGTGGTCCTGATCGCACCTTATGCATCCCTTCGGAGCCTGGTCCTCGACTATCAACTTGGTGGAGTCATCCCTGTGATGGGCCCTCTCAGACGAATGCCCGGGATCAATACTCTGCTAGACAGCTACCTCATCACCCAGTTCAACTCAACCAACGCCCTTCACAAGTTGTACTACGACACCGAGTCAGACACGCTACCAGGCACTGCCCCCAGAGTGGTCCCACACCTGGTGCTGATCCATGCCACCAAGGATGATGTGATACCATACCACCACTCGGAGCATCTCTTTGACGCCCTCACAGCGGCCGAGCTGGCTGGTATCACCGACACGGAAGGGCACTCCCAGGTGGACAACCTCGAGACGCACGAGATCGACGGCTTCGGCAAGGTTATCCATCTCGACCTCAAGAACACGCACACGCCCCAGGCCCTGTCGTCCGAGACGGAGGACGGCGGCAAGTGGGACGGACATCGCGAACGCTCGGCCACGGTTAGCCTGATCCGGACCCACTGGGGTGGACACAACACTGGATTTAGTGAAGGAGTTGCTGATTATGTCCGGCAGCTGCTCGGATGGACCGACCGACCTTAGAAGATACAAAAGCTAGACAAAATAGACAGGATATCGTATGTGTGCCCTGCTTGCCCTTAGTGTGTGAAGTGGACAACATAGGATTGTGTGCGCACCCAACTTCGGCTGCTTTGATCCGGATCCGGCGCCCTTCGAAGAGCACGCTCAGTCCCGTGTGGATGTCGTCAAGGACCATGAGCCCCGACCCCTGACTGAAGTCGAGGCGTGAGCGCGGGCTAGCCGTAGAACCTTGATGTTTCCGCACGAAAGAAGGACGCCTACCTGAACACACCTGATATCCCCTTGCCGGTCCACACTCCACCTCCACCCTCACGGCGCCGGCCGGCGCTGAGCCTTTCTGAACAGCAGCCCCACTGATGTCCCTTTGAAAGCAAGTCGAGCGCCCGTACGGTGTCCTGCTCTGCCCCAGTTTGTACCTCTGAACCTCAGAGGATGAGAATCGTTGACTGGGATCAGCGATATAAAAGGCTTCAGAAGATCAGCTCGACGGAGTACACGATGCTCACCTTCTCACATTCCTTGCCTTACTTCTGCTCCAACTTTCTGAACAAGTCCCTGAATTTTGTCCCATCATGTCTGGCCTCAAGACATTTGCTGTTCTCGGCAGCGGAAACCTCGGCTCTCACATCGTCGAAGAGTTTCTCTCGGCAAAGCTGCCCTTGACCATTCTCACTCGCGACGCATCCAAGCCCGAGCTCCAAGAGTATGCCAAACAAGGCGCTCAGCTCAAGGCGGTGGATTACAGCTCCGTAGACAGTATTGCCGATGCTTTCAGTGGCATTGATGCGGTCATATCCTCTCTCGGCCCCGTCCATCCTCCCGAGCTACCCAAGGACATTTTCAGAGCGGCCAAACAGGCCGGTGTGAAGGTGGTTGTTCCTAGCGAATTTGGCGTGGACTACGACGGACCCAAGGCGGCCCCAATTCCTCCTGGCATTCAGAAGAAGGTAGACCTGCATGCCTTCGCGGAGAACGTGAGTGTGCTTCCAGGACTGTCCACTCCGGCAGGTGAACTACTTGTCTGATCGAGCTACGCCGACAGCTCCGCCAACCTTGGATCTCCTTCATCAACTCAGGCTTTGCCCAGTGGTTGTACTACCCAGACTTCGGATGGGACGTTCCTAACCGCACGGTCATCTTCTTGAAGGACGGTAATGCACCAATCAGCGTGACCGACACTCGCGACGTCGCCACTTTCGTCCGGCAGATCCTGACCACTCAACCCATCCCGGAGCCCGGATCTGGCAAGACATACCGTGTGGAAGGATATGAGACTACGCAGGCGGAAGCCTTGGCCGCGATTGAGAAAGCTGTGGGAGGAAAGTTCACCATCAAGCATGAGGACTACGACGCAGTAGCTGCTCAGCAGACTCAGCCTACTTGGGCTGGACTCCTTGCCTGGCTGAAAGCGACAGCCGCTGATGGTCGCCAAAAGCTGACTACGAATGACAATGCTCTCGTCGGCTTCAAAGCTCGCTACAGCCTCGAGGACGCGGTCAAAGGGCACCTCAAGAGCCTCGAAAATTGAACGCTCGGTAACACTGCGCATCTCCTGATCCTCACACCTCTCACCCTGTGCAGGCGGGCTAGCCGTAGCGTTGTAGACTTGCTGAGATCATCGGTGTCATGTCCAGAGATGAGAGGCCCTTCCTTTGCACCGATCCAAGTATGTACAGTCGTGGCAGTATTGCAGTCCATCAGTGGAATGCAGATTCCCTTCGGAGCTCCTTCACTATCGCCTGAGGACAGGAGGCAAGAAGCTCATCAGTGCGAGTCGGCACCTCTCACGGCCCTCGAGCGCATGCATCTTACCGCTACTGCTTCTGCGCTGACGCCTTGGTCGATCAGCTTGAGGCAAGCCTGGAGCTGTTCCTTGCTGAGGCCGGTCCGAACAAGATTGGAGATGTCCATCAGGACTTGAATGCCAAACAAAAAAGAAGCGCAGCTCAGAAAGGAGGGATGATGAAAAGGAAGACAAGCTGCGAGCAGGCTCACCATCGAGAGCCTCTTGAGAGACTGTTGTCATTCCGCTGGGTTCTCTTGCCTGTCCACGTACTCTGTCCATGACATCTACGACGCGTGGTAGACCTGATGATCTCGCGCTGGGTCGTGTTGAGACGCGTGGTGTTGGTCTCCTCCGGAGGCGGTGGGAAAGTGGAGGCTGGAGACCAACACTCGCCCCAGCATATGCACATCCTAGCCTGCCTTGCATCGACACCCATCCTCAAACACAGAATGGTCCGTTCTGACTCTCACTACAGACGCGGACCTTCTGCCCATTCGCCGACATCGCACCTCCTCTCCTTGGCTGGAGATGGAACAGGAATGGGCCCGAGCCCAGGGGCCGGACTTGGACTGCCGGCTTCTATGACGATGACAGCAGGAGAAGCGTACACCTTTCCGCCGCTCTTCCTCGACCCGGAACGGGCGATGGCGCACGAGAACGAGTTTGGCAATCCGGAGGATCACAGCGCATTGTGGGCACTTCCTGCCCTGCAATACGAGAGTGAGTGATGCTCTTGCTCGTCTACTCACTCCGACCTTAGTAATTGATCCAGCCCGTCCGAACACCGGGGGATTCACTTCTCACAGTGATTGCTGTGCCTGAAGGTCTGATTCCGCCTGCGATCGACAGCGATGCTGATGTCCTGCCATCTGAGCAGCACCCTTCTTATCCATACGGTAATCCCTACGCCGGCCTTTCATCGCAAGTGAACACGCCGTTCGCTTCTCGACCCCTCCTAGATCCCAAGCTCCACCTCAATCTCGAGCTTGCGCATGCGGCCGAAGCGCGGGCTCGGGCGCGGAATGAGGATCCACCAGTCGATGATGCATTCGCGAACATGACAAATACGGGAATTCAGAATGCAGGAGTCGCGCCTTCGGCTGCGTATGCTGACGGAGCGGGGCCCAGCGCCCAGGATCACGCCTTGGCTCATCACCTACAATTACGGGCGGCTGCTTCCCACGGCCCAACGAACCCGCTCTGGCCTTTCAAGAGGTTTGGCCCAGGACGGATGTCAAGTGCGACACCGAGCGGAGGTGCCGCAGCTCTGCTCCGAGCGGAACGAGAACGAGTGCAGCTGCCACTGAAGGAAGTATGGGCGGACCTTGGGCTAGAAGCCTTGCTGCCTCGAGGCAGGGTTGTCCCCTTCCAGCATTTAGTTCCAGGCGGCGCATCGGCGGTACCGAATCAGCAGCGACAAGCGCACAATCCAAACAGAGCAGAAGCGGATCCTCTCCATCTTGGGCTTCAGGCTCCTGACAGAGTGGGACTTCGGCCACCAGGTGCCCCAGATCCGAACGACCGGCCAGCAAGTTTTCTACGTGAGGACTACTTGGAGGTGTCTGTTCCGTCTGCTACTGTCACAGGCTCCGTCGAAGAACGGCTAGCGAGGGCAATGGCCCTGACCGGCGTAAGAGACTACGTCGAATCGCCACCCCAGCAGCAACAAAGACAACAACAACGTCAGCAAGGAGCCTCACAGCAACAACAACAACAACAACATCAGCCTAGACATGAAAGACCACGTGCGGCATCAGAATCGGAAGTCGCGAGGCAGGCGGCGGCACGAATGCGCTCGATCGTGTCTAGAGTACACAGACAGCAACACCAACATCTTCGACCCGGGGAATCACAGGGGCAAGGGACCGGACCATGGCCCTTCATCTTGCCACAACCCCCACGATGACCCTCTGTCCAGGCCATCCTTAAGCTCTTCTGCGGAATTACGAACAAGTGGGTCTAAGATTCTTTTTTGATACAGTATGAGCGCGTATGTAATCTATTGTAAGAGATGTCTTCTCGCAAAACTCTTTGCATGTCTTCGTTCTCTTGTTTACGCCTGTGTGGCAGCTGAAAGGTTTGAGCCTGCTGAAGGCGCTGTACCGAAAGCGATCAGAGCGGGACAGGTCGGTATGTCATTTCTTCTTATTCTGCTGTGCCGCTCCTCCTGTCCCGCCTCCTGCTGCCTCTGCTGCCTTTGCTGCTTCTTTTGCCTACAATACGGAGACCAAAGTGGGGGACGCGCTGAGCGAATGAGCAAAATGACTGCTGATCCTGGCCCTGCTAGCGCGGGACTCACCGCGATCTTGATTCGAACCGCCTCTGCATCAGCTTCTCTCCTTGCAGCCAGGGCCGAAGCTGAAAGCCCGACAAGACAGATCAGGACATCAGACCAACATGCATCTGTGCCCAAGCTCAACATCAGTGATCTCCCCAACTTACCGCTCATGTTTGTGGTCTTGGGCTTGGTACCGGCAGCCTTCTTGGCCGCACGCGCACGATCATTTTCTCTCTGATTTCCGCCTGCAATTGCATTTTTGGCCAGACAAAGTCGGTCATTCTCGACCACTCTGGGAGCTGACCGATAGGAAGGCCAGATCATACTCACGCGTCATGACGGGCACCTAGGAGAGGAGAGTGAGTCTCAGTGGAAGCGTGAAAGGTGAGGATGCGGAATGAAACAAAACGCTCGCCGGCGCCGACCCGCTGCGGAAGGAACGATTGGGACAGACGTGTCTCTTGTGAGAAAGCAAACAGGAATCGACGATGGTCGAGGTCGAGGTCGGGATCTCGGAGTCCAACACCTTGATGGACGAGTTGAACGGTCCGCCCAGAGTCACGTGAGCACATCTGCGAACGCGTTTTCAATTCATATGTATTTGGTTTGCCTGGGAAAAGATGCTCCATCCAACTTCGCTGCGATCTCTGCACATCCAACGGCTGCACCGACGTTCACTCAAACATCGTTTGAGCTTTTGGAGCTTGGAAGCAGGCTCGAGTGTGGCGAGATGCTGACCGTTCGCCATCTGCACAGATGCAAGTTTGCGCCTTTTTCAGTGAACAGGTAGCCTCGAGCATGCAGGGCCAGAGCGCAACAGCTCAACCAGAGGACAGCTGACCCTGTGATTTGATCCACTTGTCAGGCTGTTACCTCCAAGCACAGGTGCGAAGATGCGAATGAGACCGAATGAGAGCTCGATTGTCCTGATCTATTCTACAAAGCTTACAATGCGTAGATGTTGACTACATGGCTTGGCTGAGCTCCGACTCTGTCGACCTTGTTGACCTTCATACATCCGCTTCTGACGCAGAGATATCATCAACACCGCTTCATCAGTGTTTCTCTCATATAAGCTCTGCCTTATTCAGTCTTCGCGTCCACCACTGACTCCCATCCCCTTGGCGCTCCGTTCTCCGCGCGATACAGAGCGTGTTCTTCACACTCGGGACCCAGTCACATTCACTCCCTCGTTCCCACCATTCGTGTGTGGAGACGAGGAAGGTATAGCGCCAGCGACACTTACAGGCAAAAAGGAAAAAATGACGTCCCCACTCAACTACACCTTCGGCTTCGGAAACTTTGGCTCTTGGTGCTCGTCGACGCCGAGTTTGGCCGTCTGCAACCTTTTCTACAGACGCCTGCTTGACCTGAACAGTCTGTAAGTTTGTGCCTCAGTCGTTCTGTAGTGACGATCAGGACGTTTCGCTGATGTCTAGAATCATTTATCGTCTTGCTCTGTGACTCAGGGCGACCTTGGGCTATGATCCACACGATCCCTACCCAGACACTACCATCGGGGCAGCTGGGGTCGGTGTTCATCCCCAGTGTTCGATTCCAAGACGGGGCCACAATGGCAGCCTCGGAAACGTCGGTCAGTATCTTGCTGAAAATGTGCAAGCTCGCAATGGGCCGTCAAATACTGATGTAAACTTTCTGTTGCGCAGGCATGATCGTGGCCTGCTGCCTGTGCTTCACATTCGTGGTGATCATGGTCTTGCGCATTTCTCAAAGAGTGGCAGCCGTTGGTGAGCATTCTTACATTTCGGCGGCTTCCAGGCGACACAGCCTAATCGTTGCTGAACGGACACGTGTTCTTGAAAGCTCGACAAGAGATGAAGATTCTCTTCTTGACCTACGCCGGCATCCTTCTCCTTCAGCTCTTGACCTCCAGCTCGCTTCTCGCGCAAGGAAGTGATACGCTCGTAGTCTTCACTGCGATACAAGAGGCTCTCCAATCATCTTTTTACTGGGTCTTACTTGCCTGCGCCGTCGTTATGACGCAGGTGGTGGACGATGGAGGGCCAGCATCGCTAATACCTTTGGCCCTGTTCTACGTGGCCATCTTCGCAGTGAGTGCTAGCTTCTGATCGCCTGCACATGGACAAAGTAATTGATAGATCTACTTTGGCGTGCTTCCAGATGACAATGGTCGTCAGTCTTGACGCCGCCTACGACTTTGCTCATTTTGCTTTGCACTCCGGCCACGTCCTTGAAGACCTATACGATCCAACGTGAGTTGAATCCATGCCTCACTACGCGGCGAGGCATTTGAGTCCTCATTCATCGATACATGCGCTACATCGACACAACTAGGTTGTATACAATCTCGTTCTTGATTCCGCTCGTAGGGTAAGTGCATCCTGAACAGAAACCTGGACCCGCCTGCGTTGAGCTGACTTTCTTGCCATCCTCACTGCAGTGGGACCATGTTCGCATTGCTCGTGGTATACGTCTCACTCGGCATGCTGCAAGAATTCAAACCACTGGGTGAGTACATCAGGGACCGACAACTGTTCTCATATGACCTCTGATCGTCAATATCATCTACTTTTGCTTCAGGCTGGACAATTCTGGCGGGCATCTTCTGGGCATTGAGTCTGGTGAGTACCATGACCAAGCAGACTCGGGAATTTTGGAGAAGTCGGAGGCTCAAGATCGAGACCGTTTCAAACGATTTTGCAGCTGGTCAATTTCCTCTGGTCAGCAAACGTTTGCCAAGCAACGAACGGCAAGACAGACTTGAGCTTTATGGCAGTCTTACTGCAGTCCATGGCCATGTGGTGAGCAGCATCGTGGTTATGTTGGATTTGGTCTGCGTTGCTCACAGAACTTTCCGTGTCTTCCCGTCTCAGGGCCATCTTCCAATCGTGGAAGAGGATGACCGAATCCGAATGGTCGGAAGGAGATCTGACCGTAGATGCGATTCAGCGACCTGAATACCTCCAAAATGGTTACGACAAGCTTGGTCCAGATGACCGCGATTGAACAATTGTCTATCAACACCAGCAGCACCAGCAACAGCACCAGCACCAGCATCATCATCACCATCATGATCCAACCCGCACTACCCAAGAAAACCTACAGGCACATTCATTGCACTCACTTACATCATGCTGTCACAAGCGCCATATGCTCCTATGTATTGTTCTCCATGGTCGCGCTTCCATAATCTCACAGAACATTACAAATCTTGCATGAGTACCGTCTGGATGATCTACAGGGACGCGCCAGGGTCAATACCATTTCCTCCGTGCGGGATCTGAATCTTGCAGATCAGCTGGTAATTTCCAGGGGGGAAGGAAGGGCCAAATTCCCACCGCCGTGACCTTATCAGGGATTTGCTCAGCTAGCAACTTTATCCCGGGAGTGGAGAATTGGTCAATTTGCGCAACGAAGACATGGATGAACAAGGTCCAAATCCAAGATGGGTGAAGGGCCGAACCAAAAGCGGGTGCCCTGGGTATTCCTTGCAGTGCTGTGAGCGCGAAACCTTGTTGATGGGTCGTCGTCCCGTCCCATCAATTAGGTTCGATTTTCACACGATATGATCACCCTCACGGTACTGCATGCACATCCCGCGGCTGCATCGAAAGGTTGAGAGCCTGCGTGATGCTCTAAGCTTTTGCAGGTCGACGAAGGTCACACGCCAACCAATGGGCAGATGAGAATTGACTCAAACTTTTGGTGGACTTTGCAGGTCTGACCAGTCACACAGCAGCATCACAACACCACCACCAACAACAACAACAAACAAGGCAGAATCAGGCTACTTGATACTTGACCCCTTTCATCGGGTGAAGAGTCGATAGAAAGCTCATATGATATGACTGGAGAGTGAAGCGGCTTTTGGAAGTCCACGCGCATCGATGTCTGCTCCCGCGATGGGGATGGCAATCGGAGCAGATCCCTGGTCGTTTGGAGTTCTGTCCAAGGGGACGGGGCAATGTCAATCATGACGAGGTCGAGCCTGGGCTGGGACTCCCGTCTCTGTATGACATACTGCATTTTCTGTCCGAGCGGATCGAACAGAGGACGTTTCGCGCGTTTCGGCAGCCCTGCCTGGACAGAGTGAGCTTTGATTCGAAAGGGGACCTGACGATCGCGACCAAACGCGTCGCGTCGCGTGTCGCGCAGATCGGCGTCCAGGGGTCGCGTAATTTGGGGGGGATTATTCGACATTTACCATGAAAAATGGGCAGATCCTTTCTATTCCAAGCATCAGGAGCAGGGCTGGGGAAGAGTCGAAGGCTGAGAACCGCAGCGGTGTTCTCGAAAGCGAGCCTGCACGCCCAAGAGGGCGCCAGACGCATAGGATGCGACGACACAAGGCGCAGCGATGGGCAGAGTGGAAGGGTGCGATGCTCGATGTGTATCGACCAGTGTGCAGTGCCAACTTAGGAAGCTTTCCCATCGCGCTGCAAGGAGGTCGCTGGGGTAGAGATAGAGTTCGCGACGCTCATCATCACCGTCCTCTTTCTTCTGGTGCAAGTGAGCGAAGGACCAGCTCCGCTTTTCCCAGATGTCATAAGCAACCTGCCCTGTTGCTCAGCTGCACCTCCTGCAGTCCTGCTAGGCTGCTAGCCACGCGCTCCTCTCGCGGCCATTTGAGGAGATACAGAGGTCAGATAATTATCAATGAAATCAAATCGAATAGACACAGCATCGGGGAAAAAGCCGCTTGGGTTGAAGCACCATTACACCTTGGTGCGGCACGTGCTGTAGATCAGCCAGCGATGAGACCAGGTCCAGCCTTCCTTCATCCCAAGAAGGCAATGTCGAGCGTCGCGCGCATCGAATGGATGCTTGGACCTCTCGGGTCGATCAAGGTTGAGAGATCGAGATCAACACTTGCTTGGCAGGCGGGGTGGTCCGAGAAAGGACGAAGCCGTGTTCCTCGCCTGTGTGAACGCAGAGCTTAAAGAGAGCAGCACCAATGCCCTGAGATCTCTGCCACCCTCTCTTTTTTGAGTTTGGTCGTCACATCTTTCTGGAGAGTGAGTGCAGCTCTGCTCTAGTGCTTCTCTGCAGGAAGAATCGACGCATTACACAAAGCCTGCATACGAATCTTCCTCTGGATTCATGCACCAGAGCAGAGCATTGGCAAGCGTGTCCACTTTTAATTTTGTTTCTTTTTTTTTGTCTTCGATTCTCTCGTGTTTCCATCACGGTCTCATCTAAAGTCAGCCTCTGCCAACTCGTTCTGACACCCACGCTTCCCCTCCCTCCCCCTGTCACCACCGCCTTCCTCACCACCACCACGACAACAACACCAACATCGACACAAACAGCCAAGGCTTCGAGAGAACCACTCGGTCTCCTCCCGTCTCAGTCTCCAAGAGGTCTTCTTTTGAGTCAACGACAAGGCTGGTCAGTGGTGCCCCAAGCGACACAAACCTCCGCACACCTGTCAGATCGGCACAAAGAACACCAGCACCTCCAAGCGGATTAACCTTCCTTTGGTGCCACCCAGTTCTCTGTCTCTCTCTTTCTCCCCGAGGCGTCTCTTCTTTGTGCTTGAGCCCACATCGGCGCTCTCTGTTGTGCGACTCGTCCGACTCTTAGCGCCCACTCCTTTCTCTCGACCTTTCTTTTTGTGTCGGTCATATCCCAGCCCTCTTTCCCGCTTTTGTCTCACCAAACCCGCTCCGGACTCCCTTTGAACCTCCGGTCAGCCGACACTTCTCCCCGGACAAAAGCGAGACCTCTTCTCATCAACGTATTAAACCCAGTCAAGACTCCAGAGCGGCCCACTCTCGCCCTCAGCTGTCGACCGGCCGCCCCAACTCGAACTACATGGTCGACGCTCACATGCACCTCGTCCCATCCATGGGCAGGTCAACTCCACCACACACTCCACTCACCTCCTCCTTCCGTCCACACCCTTGGGGTCCCACCACGGTTCCTCCGGCGCCCAAGATTGTCTCCCGGGCTCGGCCTCTACCCACTTCTCAGCCTTCCTCCGGCCAGCAAGATCCATTCTCAGATGCGACATCAGCCGGTAGCCATACTCTCGCTACCGCAGCCCAGCTCTCCTCACGCATGACTTCGGCCATCCATCGGGAGGACTCAGATATGGCAATGCAGCTCGACGACGAGCATACACAGCCTCCTACCGCCCACATTCACCGCAGAGACAGCGCAAGCAGCAGCGGGTACTCGGGTCGCAGCAGCTCCGACTTCTTCAACGCTGGACTTGCCAGCTCAAGCTCGAGCCGGACCACACTATCAGAGAGCCCAGCTGCGCATAATCGTTCCGCCTCGAGCGCTTCCAAATCTCGTTACAGTGCCCACCTGAACACCTCCCCCAGATTCAGGGATGCTGTACCAGAGGCTATGATTCCCGCTCAAGATCCAATGAACCCGTCCTCACCGCTTCTCTCGGACCTGCAACCAGCATTTACTCCACTGCCTGCCCGACGATACTCCAATCGGAATCGCAGAGCCGCCAGCCCTAATGAGCCCATCGACTCGGATGAGGAGGAACGCATGTGCCTGCGCTTCGATCCCGCCATGCTCCACCGCTCGCCCGAATTCGGACTGCCCAGGCAACAAGCACCACTCAATCCGGCCTTCTCGATCCAGAAGAACGTCGCCGCCAGCCCGCCTACGCATGTGCTCCAGGAGATCCAGCAAGACATCAACATGGACTTTGAGGACGAAACACTCTCGCATCCACAGTCGCTCTGCACCCCGCCCGATGCAGCGCTCACTCTTGAGCTTGACACAACTGCGCCGTCTTCAGTTGAACCGGTGACCGAAGCAGCCTCCACGCCAGAATCGCCTGCCCTTCGGACTCGATCTCGGACCCGGATAGCCGCTGCTGCTGCTGCTGCAGCTGCGTCTGCCTCGGCCGCTCTGTCCCGACACACCAAGTCAGGATCGGCATCCTCTCAAGCCAATGTGCCCGTGCGCATGTCGTCGCTCTCAAGCATCCTCAACACTGCAACACAGCAGGAGCCGCAGGCGGCATCTGCCGAGCCTGCCGAGAACGCTGCCGACGAGGCTGCCATGCATGAGGGCAAGAGTCAGCAGCGAAAGCAGAATGGCCAGACTCCGCTGGCGGTTCGGACCAGAAGACAGACTCAACGGGAGCGGGAGGAGCGCAGCCAGCAGGTGCTTCCTCAACGAACTCCTCATCAAGCCCAACCCAGGCAGCAGAGCATGCACCCGCCCCGGCTCAATGCGCTTCCTCCGCTCGCCATGGGCGCTGCGACCTTGGCTTGTGCCCCGAGCAGCCCGACGGCATCTTTGAGACGCAAGCAGCGCAATGGCCGGATGAGAGCATTCGACCCTACTCCTTCGCCCTCTCCACCGCCGCCTAGTCGGGCAGCATTGCACCATGCTGCGGCAGCTCGAAGGAGCAAGAGTCCGTCTCCGTACTACACTCTCCCCAACTCCAATGTCAGCATGGTCTCTGCCTATGCACACCATGGCGGGTCTTACGACCCGGCAGCATTTGGATCGGCCGCATCGACGGGCTCGCACGGCATGGACGAAGAGCATGTGCTGAACCCCACCTTCCCTCTTCCTCTGGGAGGCGGTCGAAACGGGCACTCGCACTCGCATCCTCGAAGTTCTCGACCTCGGCGGATGAGCTCGAGATGCTCGCCTGGAGCGGTGAGGGCGAGCACGCCGGTGATGTCCTCGATTCCTATCCCGGGCCCGCCTATGTCGCCTTCTCATTTGACCGCTGCCGCTACGTTGGACGGCATCTTTGTGCCACCAGCGCATTCCCAACAACAGGCGCCGAACAGCCCCATGCTGGACATGAATGCTGTGGCGATGGAGCACTGAACCGATCATCCCTGCAACAACACCCCGGACTTGTTGTAAAAGTACGAGCGTAACCTTCGATTGGCACTCTCGAGGCCCTCCCTTCGGACGCTTGGGCCACTTGCGATGCTCTCATCCGAATCTCTCCGTTGCTGTGACACCACCCTTTCGCCACTGTACTCCACCTGTATTCAACAGAACAAACCGGCAGGCGAGCGAGTCATCTTTGTGTTTTTTTTTTCGTTTCCCTCTTCGTCACGCAGTCGGCACCCCCACACGAAACCTCCCGTCACCTGTATCCGTCACAAAGCATGAATTGTCTTGCGACCCAACACGGCTTTCGGCTTTTCGGCTCTCTCAAAGTCCAGAGACAAACTGTAGCTTGAACACTCGCCTGCCTTTACTCCATTTTCACTTCTTGGATCATACTTCTTCTTTTTCGCTTTCATTCTTGCTATTCGTTTTCCACATTTCCGTCTTGCGATTCGGATCCGTTCTTCATTCTCCTTCTTCGTCTTCGTCGTTCTCGTCCTTGTCTCAACATTCTCGTCTTCGAGCCGCGCCTTCAAGCCAACACCTACTTCACACTCACTTCTTAGCGAACATCGGGCAACCCACATAAGCGTTCCCCCCACATTCATTCCAGAGAACATCCCCGACCGCGGCACCTCTCAACGAGCACCCCGTCGATACAAGATTTGACAACACTAGCAACACTCTTCTTTCAACAATCGTTCAACATTATCCAACCAAGCATCAACCCAATTGGCGACCCGTCATTCCCCACCTTCAATCGTTTCCACGCGCACACACCAACATTCCAGCAAAGACCGAAGTCACTTCGTCGCGCCCCCTCCCGTCGGGCGTTCACAACACTTTCAATACAGTTTTGTCTTCTGCGCCCTCCGTCAAACTCTGACCTCAGGCACCCACACAGTCTTGGCTCTTTCCACGGTGATTCGATTCGACTTCACTTCTACTGGTCCTACTTCGCGGCCGGGACCGTCGTTCTTCAGCTTCAAACCGTCCGGGCGGTGCTTGTTCGCGTTCCTCGGAACCCGCCCAACCCCTTTTCAACTTGTGATAGGATGTCATCCTTCCACTATCCAGCCAGTCCCTTTGTCGAAGGACCTTACCCAATTTCGCTCGCCTTTCTCGTAGATCGTCCCTAGTTCCAAACCGTCTTGTTGTGACATCCGCTCTTCCCCTCCCCCCCCCCCCCCCCCCTTTCACCCTGACTCGCATCTCATGTATTTGTCTGGCTCCGAAATCTTCAGCTCTACCGTTCATCAACATGTGCACGACGTGCGGGCAGCTGGATGCCTTTGGGATGCCTTTGATCACACCACATGCTCAGACCCAGCCGGGCCCGATAGAAACACCACAAAAAGAGGCTCGTATTGTTCTTCAAGCGGGTGACAACTTCTTCTCGACTGCGACAGAGTCGTTGAGATCGCTGACAGGTGTCAGAGTCTGTTCGGAACCAACTGATCCCTTGCGTCCGGCTCGGGCGCCCGGTGCTGCTGCTGCATCTGCCTCTGCCTCTGCGGCTTGCCTTCGCTCGCGAGGAATGAGGGTGAATCCGAGGGCATATAGGAGGAAGATGAATCCTGCCCAGCCGTAGAACTGAGGGAAGGACCACCAGACCTTAGCTCAACTCCTGCTCATGCCAGTCCAAGATGAGCATTCTAGGCTTACCACGTTGGGAACCCATTTGGGCGGCTTGTACAGCCATTCCTGAAAGCCCCAGCTGATCTGCAAGACTGCGAGAGCGAAAAGGGTGATTCCGAGGATGATGTGCAAGTAGTTGAGGTAGCGGATCTGGCGCGATCGGAAGAGCAAGTGTCCGGATTGGCCGAGGAAGGATTGGACCCAACCCAGGATGAACAAGGACAAACCGAGCTGCCAGAGAGAGATAACATACACACAGACACGGATCCATCAAGCCAGAATGTGAGCTTGTGGACCAAAAGAATAACATCACGAAGGAAGCGTTGGGGGGTCTTCCCCCCTTGTCCAGTGGTACTGGTTTTGACCTCACCTTGCCGTGTTGTGTAGAAAAGTGGGTAAAGCCGGGAATCATGTTGTGGAACGTGACTGCAAGTGCGAAGCCCACAGTGACAAAGACCATGCCAATGATCTGGACGATGCGATGGTAGCGCAACCACTTGATGTATGTCCGTCCATATCTGGCCAACAGGGCGCCGAGAGGGATGGTCAGCATCCAGCCTGCGATCTGCGCTCCCTCATGTCAGGATTGGAAAAAGAAATGGTTCAGTAGGTACTTTTGCACGTCAGCAAAGTTGAGGAGGGGCATTCTCCTACTTGGAAGGTTCCATAAGAATATAAAGCACTGACCATGAACGTCTGTATTGGAACGAATCATATCAGCGCATGTAAGCGCGCCATGCTCAGCGCTGGAATCCGAATTCTTTCAAAGCAACGTGCGGGTGCCCCGTCAACTCACGATGTGGGCAATGATCACCTTGTTCCTCGGCAAGGACAAGTTGCGAGACGGTGAGGTGGCCCGGATGGACAGATTGTGTTGTGGTTCATTGTCGGACCCTGCCGCAGTCACAACTGAAACTGCAACCAGCAGTGCGCTGGCCAGAGCTGTGAGAGGAAGCACCGCCATTTTCCGGTCCGAGACCTAGTCAAAAATACGGAAACAGCCTGGTTACTGAGGAGAGCAGTGAGCGATTGAACAGAGAGGAAGGCGGTCAGCGTTCAGTAAGAGGCGTGAAATGTTGTCTCGCGTTTAAGAAGGCTTGGTACCAGCCCATCCATCGATCGGCTCTCGAAGGCTCAGCATGCGGAGTGAGGGCCGATCGAGAGGCATGACCTGATGCTGATGCGCTTCGAGCTTTGAGCACTGCCTTGCGCGACCTGGATTCGGATGGATGAATGCTGTGCTGAGGAGTGTGTTAATTACCGAATGGGATGTGTGGCTTCGGGAAGCTAAGATTGGGGGGGGGACCCGGACAGTAGGACAAAGTGAGCAAGAGGAGTGAAGGACTAATGGCGATCAGATAAGTGGACGAACGAAGAAGAGGCAGGGTGCGCATGTCAACAAAGTTCTCGGATAAGTGGTTACATACCAACACCATGCATCCCCTTCGTTGCCCATCAGGTGGGCATCGGTCGGAACGTTCGCGTTTAGCTGGAGGGAATGAAGCGCATATGGTTAACGCCATCATGAACAGCAAGAGCTAAGACAGATGCCATGTACTCTGTGGCATCCCAAGAATGACGAATGTTTCTTCCGCAAGTGCTGGACGACGTCGAGCGGAACCCCCAGTGCTGAATTGACTCGGGTGCAATGGTCAGCAGCCACGTACAATACAGTCACTCTGACTTTGATGTGCTCCAGCAGCAGCGATCGGGATTCAGCACATGCGCTGTCGTGGTAGAAGTGGAAACAGCCAGGGAAGATGGTGGACAAATCTGCAAAGACGTCAACACGCCCGCTAAGAAGAAACCAACATTCGGATTGGAACTAAGATTGCAGCCAGGGTTGCGAGCCTTGCTTGCAGTCGTGCATTGCTCTCCAACGTGGCTCCGGTCTCGCTCTCTGCCCTTGCCGGGTTCGAACCTGGGGCGGGGCCGGGCTTGTTGCTGAGTACTGTAGGTCTCCATCCATCCATGTGGGAAACGCAGCCCTCCGCGCTGTCTCTTGAACCTGGAAGACCATTCTACGAACTCAACAGCAATCCCGACGATCTGTGTTCCGATTCGAACAGGCCTTCCGTAGTTAGTTCCGCGCCCTCCATGATGTGCTTCGTCTTCTTGGGATCCACCTCGCTCTCTCTTGGCCCCCTGTTTGCGAGCTGGTTCGCCACGGGCGACGGTCACGACAGAGTTCCCTGTGAGTACGCAATGGGCAAAAAGGGTCCAAAGTGGGCTGAGGTCGAAACCAAGGTTTCCCGCCTTTCCCAAACGAAGCACGACAGAACGCTCCCCTCTTCTGTCAAGCCTTGGCTGGGAACAACTTGTCCACGCCAGCTGCCATCCCCCGATCTCTTGAGAAGAGTCGCCAGCTTCAAGCCTTTTACCATCCTACCGTTCCACCTTCTCCTTCCACCTGAACATTCTATCGCTCGCTCCCGACACACGAACAGCTTTCGAGGTGTTTAGCGAGTGCGTGTTTATGAGATTTCTGATGGCTGTGCCAGTGTAGGGCTATATACAAGGGTCAAGGGAGAAAGTCACGATCAGGCCCACTGATAAACTCCTTCACCACGCCGAGGGGCCGGGGGGGCGCGGTGTCAGAAAGAGTCCGGGTTGATAGATTCGGCTTGGCTGTCGTCTCCCCTGAGATGTTGGTTGAGTGATGGTGAGATAAAATGGTTCAATCGAAAAACCCCCCGTGACAGTTGCAAAAGGCGAGAAAAGAGGGCCCGCGATGAGATTATTGAGGTTGGTTTCGTGAGATCGTGACCGGGGAAGGGATGTGGAAAAAGGAATATGTACGGGTTGAAGGGGGTAGCGTCTTTGGGCAGGTATATTCGACTCCAAGTTGTGGGGAGCGGCAGGAAAGAAAAAAAAGGTGGTGATCTATGATGAAGACGGAGCTGTCGACGCCGCCTTGTTGTAGTCCGAAGCCGGAGGCTCATTGCTGCCCGCCATCGAGACCGCACTCGCAATCATCGCCGGCACCAGCGCCATGATCGTCTGCGGCGTCGCCTCTGGATCCCTCTTCTTCGATCGACCAGGGATAATGTTCAGCGTCTGCGAGCGTACACGACCACCACGAATGCGCGAGTATGCGACCAGTCGAGAGTTGGCCAGCGCGATCTCCCGAGCCGCTTCCGAGTCCGGGTTGTTCAACGCCTCCTCGACGGCCTCGGGCGAGATGAGGGGCAGCGCGTTGGGGTCGGACATGAGCTTGTGCTTGATCAAGAACCGCTCGATGGGCTCGGTAGGGATCAGGCGGATCACGATCGCCAATGGCCACGAGATCAGACCGGCAATCAGAGAAATGCCCCAGCCTCTGCCGTCCAGTGGCGTGGCCGAGAACGCAGCACCACCGACAAAGATGATCAGCACCTGCGCTCCACACTCGACCGCGACGATGAGGAGGAACCAGATGTTCTTGTGCAGATCCTCAAAGATGTTGAACTTGCGATCCAGACGACGGCAGTTGAGTTGGTTGAACAGCTGGCACCACACGAACACGTTGAAGATGAGCGCAGACATGTACACCTCGTGCTGGCGCTCAGCGGCCTCGTCGCCACCCTCGAGTCCGAGGATGTGCTTGCCGGCAAAGTTGAGGACCAGGACGACGATGATCTGGTAGATCGATTGACCGACAATCATCTTCCACATGTCGGTCGAGATCAGAGGAGCATTGCGACGATCGGGCTTGCGGTTCAGCAGCTTGGGCGTGGCAGGATCGGTAGCCAAGGCAAGAGCAGCAAAGGTGTCCATGATGATGTTGAGCCAGAGCAGTTGCACAGCGGTCAGGATCGACTGCTCCTCCTCCGAGGCGACGGCAGTAATGAAGGTGACGATGACGGCGACAACGTTGACGGACAGCTGGAACTGGAGGAACTTGCGCACGGCGTCATTCACACAACGGCCCCACATGATGGCGCTGACGATGCTCGCAAAGTTGTCATCCATCAGAATAATGTCACTGGCCTCCTTCGCCACCTCGGTACCGGCGATACCCATCGAGAATCCGACATTGGCAGTCTTGAGCGCAGGACCATCGTTCGTGCCGTCACCGGTGACACCAACAACCTCGCCGAGGCTCTTCAGCTTTTCGACCAAAATCTTCTTGTCCTCGGGTGAAGATCGGGCCAGGACCTGAAGCTTGGGCGCGATCTCGGTCATCTCGGCCTCCGACAGCTTGCGGAACACGGGGCCCTCCATGACAATGCCGCCCTCGGAGAGAATACCACATTGCTTGGCAATCGACTTGGCAGTAAGGACATTGTCACCGGTGCACATCTTGATCTGGACACCAGCCTGGCGACAGGCCTCCACGGCGTCTCGGACACCAGGGCGGAGGGGGTCCTCGATACCGGTGATAGCGATCAGGGTCAGATCCTTGGACAAGAATGAATAATCGACTTCAGGAGCGCCTGCGTCTGCAACCATGGAAGCTCCAGCCGGAGGCCATTGGGCAAAGTCCCGGTAGCAGATGGCAATGGTTCGCAGTGATTGGTTGGCGAGCAAGTTGATGGTAGCCTCCGTCTTGCTGGTCGCATCCTGATCGAAATGTTTGGTCTGGATCGCACGAGAAGCAGCATCGCCACCCTCGCGAGGGATATCGACATAGGTGGCGCAGGCCCTGGTCAGCACCTCGGAAGCGCCCTTCAGGTACAGCCGGTAACCGCCCTCGCGAAGCTTGACGACAACACCCATAGCCTTGCGTTCAGAGCTGAAGGGAATCATCTGCACGATCTCGGCGCGCTCGCGACTCGTCTTGTAGTGTTCCCAGCCGAGCTTCTTTGCAAGGTTCAGCAGCGCCGTCTCCGTCTTGGAGCCGACAAAGCCGACAACCTTAACCTCGGCAGTAGCAGACTTCTTCTTGCGTCTGAACAGCTTCGCAAGTGGACCGAGCTTGTTGATTATACTAGCAGCGTCTGTGTCGTCTTCCTCCTGAGCCTCTTCCTCGAAGGCCGTAGAGTTGACCGCAATCGAGTCGTTGAACAGAGCCTGGAACGGACCTTGAACGTAGTCATTGATGTCCTTCTGGTCGATGCTCCAGCCGCCTTCGTTGACTCTGCCTTGGTTTTCGTTGAGGATGTCGGCGAACTGGAGATCGACACCGATAGATCCGGCGACAACGTGCATCTCGTTCTGAGTGAGGGTACCAGTCTTGTCCGTGCATACAACAGTGGCGTTGGCCATGGTCTCACACGAGCCGAGAAGACGAACCAAAAGGTTGGCCTTGGTCATGCGCTTGGTGGCAAAGGCAAGAGCGAGGGTGATGGCCAGCGGAAGACCTGCAAAAATAAATAATAATGAAGAATCCAGAGTCAGTCTGGAACGGTCCTTTTGAGCCAAGATCCGGGGTCGAATACGTACCCTCGGGGACGGCCACCACGATCACAGTGACGGAGATCACAAGAATCTGGATGAAACTCTGCGCTTTCTGGTCCGAGGTCCGGCCAGGGATCGTCTTGAGTTGGACAAAGAAGCGGATCATGAGAGCGAGGAACAAGAGAGCACCGGCGGCGGCACCAAGGAGGGCAATGAGACCGGCCAGGTTGTTGAGCTTGGCCTGCAGGGGCGTGGATTCGGCGTCGGACCGGAGGGAGAGCATGAGTTTACCGTTGAACGAGTTGGGGCCGACGGCGATGACAATGTACTCTCCGTAACCTTCGAGGACACGAGAACCGGAGATCAGGAAGCAGTCCTTGCTGGGGTGCTTACCACCTTCAGCTTCGGCCTCTTCCCAGGCAGCATAGCATTCCTCGAAGGGGATCTTGCGGATCATGTCGGATTCACCAGTCGCACCGGATTCGTCGCACTTGACATTGTGACCGCGGAGGAAGACACCGTCGCAAGGGATGATCTCACCAGGTTCGAGCATGAGCACATCACCGACCAGAACATCGTGGACGTTCATCAGCGCCTGCTTGCCCTGACGAATTACCTTGACGTTTCGCTCTTCCTTCTTGGCGTTCAGCTTGGCGAATTGGCGTTCCTTCTGGTAATCGTTGAGCGAACCAACAAGATCGACAATCATGATGGCGACAATGATAGCAACGCCTTCGACCCAGTCGACTTTGGGAGCAGGGCAGCCGGGAAGACCAGGAGGTGGGTTGTCACACGATACGTATTCCGTTGCAGCGCCGAAGTCGGTGTAGAGACCAAGAGCGAGAGAGACCACAGCGGCGACAGTAAGCAGGATCTGTAAAGAGAAGCCATGGTTGTTGATGAGCCGACCCAGAAAACCGGACAAAAGACGCGCATGTAGTCGCAATCCCCGCGGCAGGCCAACTCACCAAGATCTTATCCTGGAAGGCAAGCCACATCAGAAGGAGGAGAGACTTTCCCTGGCGTTCAGGGAGAGCGTTCTTGCCGTAGACGCGTTCGCGGTCTTCCTGCGTAGCGTTGACATAATCCTCGCGTTGCTGAACAGGGACGTTCTCTGGGTCCTTCTCTCCACGCTCGACATCCTGGACCTTCTCCGACTCGGCACCAGCTGGGCTGGCAGCCATGGCGAGGTTAAGACCAGAGTTAGCGTCGGAACCGAGACGAGCAACCAAACCGGCAGTCCCGCCGAGCTCCTTAAGGAGCTTGGGGCTCTTGGGGTCGACGAGGTCGGCAAACTCGTAGGGGCGATGTCTGAAGGGGGTAGGATCCATCTCGCGGGCCTGTCTTCGCTCCTCGGCCATCTTGGCTTCTTGGGCCTTGATCCGACCTGCGCGAGTATGCGCATATAGGCGCTTCTTGAGACCCTTGATGCCCTTGGCAGGATGGTCGATTTCGTCGGCGCAGTCGTCGTCGTTGTCGTCGTCTTGGCCAGGTCGGCGGGGTCCCTTGGCGGAGCCGTCGTCGGAGTGCAGCTTGTCGACCTTGCCGCGTGCGTGGCTGCCCATGCCAGGTCCGTGACCGGGGTCAGAGGAGAAACCGGCACTTGAGCTGACAGAGGGAAGTCTGTTGTGAGTGCGTGCTGTGGACGCGGTGGGCGAGTTATCGTCGCTGATGACGCTGAGTGTGGGGCTGGGAGGAATGACGGTGTGGTGGGCTGGTGCACCTGGGGCGGCAAGAGAGACGGTTCCCTGGGAGGGTGATTGGGGCACCTGGAGGTGCGCAGCTGCTGAGCCCAGACTGGGGGTGCGGCCATGGCCGAGGGAGGAGATGCTGTAGTTGCGTCCGTGAGAGGCAGCTGCAGCAGCGGAGGAGCGGGCGACGGGTGCGGTGGTGGAGATGGCAATGTTGGGCACCGAGCCGAGCGAGCCCGATGGCGAGATGGGCTCGACACCCGAGTTGGAAGGCGAGACGGTCTGGGAGGTGGGCTCGGCGCTGGTGTTCAGTTGGAACTGCTGGCTGTCGTCGGCGAGGGGGGTGGCATCTTGGGTGGTGATGATCGTGGGCAGGGCCGGCTTGTTGTTGGCCGGGTTGTCCCCGCTACCGTTGCCTGACATGGCGGATATGAGGTGTGAAGCACTGCCTCGTGGCTGTCGAGTGCCTTGTCAAGGACGTCGAGGTTGGAAGGAGTGCGTTGAAGGGCAGAGACAGGGTGGGGAAGCGATTGGACGAGGAGATGGGGAGTGGGAAGAAAAGGGAACGTGTGAGCCTTTTTGACAGTTGGACTAAGAGTCGGTGAATGCAAGGAATGAGGAAGGCGGCCAGTGTGTTGGTTGCTTCGGGAGAGAGAACTGAGAGCAGGACGGGAAACCCAGACGGCCAAATGAAAGCCTTGGCTCTGGGAAGAAGAAGAAACCCGAGTCGAACTCGACTGGTTGAATGCCAAATGAGGCTGTGTGTGTGTATGTGTGTGTGCGGAAGAGAAGCATCAAAAGTGACACACCCGACGCGCAACACCAGACCAACAATCTTGAATTTGCAACGCGTCTGTCTGTCTCTCTCTCGTCCAAGCCAACGTGCATCTCTGCCACACCACAAAGTGCACATGTGGCGGGGGAACAACGCAGTGTGAGTGGCCCTCTCCCACTTCCACCCAGCTTGCGAGCAAGAGAGTGGGGGGACCATCTCAGCGTACAGTACAGCCCTAGTCTGGGCCCCCTTGGGCGAGCACCACAGCAGCGTAAGCTTCAGACACGCCTGGCCCAAAACCCTGTGCCTCATCACACGCCTTGGCATCCTGGCTGACTTGCTGACCTCAACCTTTGAGACCTTGGGGTCATGCGGGTAACTCCTCAACCCATGTACCACACAACATCAAAACCTGAGCTAGCCTCAGCTCACCCCGTTTCGGTGAAAGGGAGGGCATCGTCAGGCTGATACCGGACGCACTCGCTCGCTTCTTCATCGTCAGTGATTTGTGCTCGATCTGGTGGACCACCTTGTTCAGTCGTGACAGTCACTCAGACCGCCCTCGCTATGGTCACAGACAAAGAGAGTCTCAACGGGTGAGGCTGTGCAATAAAAGGGGAATCCGGGCCAGCCAGCCAAGAAGTTCTCAGGGCGATGGGCGATGAAATGACATTCTTCTTCTGCGCATCATCAAGGACCAGCTTCTACACGCTGCAAGGTAGACCTTGATCCATGGTCATTGACTGAGGGCACCTGCCCCACCTCACCACCGCTTGGCCTCGACTGTGATGGGGCCAGAACAGGCACAAATGACCTTGCTCAGGAAGGAAGGTTCACAACACGTGCCATGTCTCCTTCTGGTCCTGTTCGATCGTGAGCTGGGTCGCATTCGACCTATCCTGCGAATGCAGATCATTGCCATTCCGGAGTAGAAGCCGGCTCGTCGATCGTTCAGCTCCAGTACTGTTCAGCCCCAGTCTTGGAAGGGTGCATTGCTCATCGCGTTCGAGATGCAGGTCAAGACTTGACACCTGCCCTTCGGCTCGGCGGGCACGTTGTCAGTCTGGGCAGAGAAGCCAAGCCCTGAGGCGGCGTCCCCATCAGAAACCTTGCATGCGGCCCTTTGTCTCGTCTATTCTGATCTCAGGCCCTCCGTTTCTCACGCTGTGACAGACCGGGGCAAGTCGGTACCCTCATCAATACTGCACATTCTGCGAACAGAACTTGAGGGAGGACCAGCTCCTCTTCCTGGTAGCATTCCTTGATCATGCATGTACACAAGTTGAGTGATACACTCGCAGCGACATGCCATCTTCTTGTCGTCGCAGAGGAGGGCCATGATTGGCAATCGGAGGAAAGAACAAGCCCAGAAGGTCTTGATAGAGTGTCATTTGCATCACGATCTCCTATCTTCCAAGGCGGCCATTCTTGCCCGCCTCCTCTCCTCGTCTTCTCTCTGTCGATGGTGCTCTGCACTCTCTCTTGGGTGAGGATCTGTCGAGGTCAGCACGATGGATGGCATGGTCCCAAAGCATGCATTTGATAATGCGGCGCGATCGTGCAATCCGCCACCAACACACCACAATCCTCCGCATTGAAACTCAACCGCATCCGTTGCTTGAAGCTCTCCTATAGTGCATTTTCAAGCAAGTCACAATCCGACTTCTATGTCGTCGCGAAGAAGATTGATCGAGGATGATGAGGACGAAGATGAACTCGTAGCGCCTGTATCGCGGAAACGAACTGCGCAGCAATCTTTGTCTCGCTCCGAGTCGTTGAAGAGACAGATCGTCAGCGACTCAGAGGAGGAGGAGGAGGAGCAAGCTGATCACCCGGGGGCTGCAGACAGCCCTGAGGAACTAGGAAGGGCAACTTTGCCACCAACTGAAGGTCACGACCCGGAGGCATCAGAGGTGAGATTTGAGGATTCATATCGGCCGCACTTTCTTGACATCAATGCAATGCTGAAAAAATCTTGTGCTCCTCATGCCAGGGCACAACATCGAAGCACCACAAGACGTCAAGCAGCAGGGATGTCCCAATTTCCACTGCCAAGGGGCGGTCGCAGCAAGAACTGCGTCCATCTGGAGCCTCATTCTTTGGAAAATGTGAGCATTTAATCGACATCAGCCCCCTTTGCTCTTCGACACCAAGCATGAGCCATGACC
Source organism: Tilletia setariae (assembly GCA_023634365.1). Classification (NCBI taxonomy): domain Eukaryota; kingdom Fungi; phylum Basidiomycota; class Exobasidiomycetes; order Tilletiales; family Tilletiaceae; genus Tilletia; species Tilletia setariae. The sequence goes on from JAMJXE010000003.1 coordinate 1,304,989, forward strand.
GACTGATCTGTGCTGTCACTCCAGCTCTGAATCAAGTACTCGGCAGAGCGCCTCAGCGACAACCCGGACTCAGTCGCCGATCAAAGCTGCCGCCCTTGCACGCAAATCGCAAAGACGCACCACCGCCCCGACCACGACTGCCCCCGCCGAAAAAGGTAAAGAAGACGAGGAGCGAGTGGAGCGACGACGGGAGCGCGGCTGAGGAGGAAGAGCGGCGGAAGCGGGAGAACGGGGAAGATGAGGAGGAGGAGGATGAGGATGAAGATGAGAATGGCTCTCGCCGGCACGAGGAGGAGCGTCCGGAGTTCCAGGAAGAGGTAGAGGCGTATTGATGCCCGCTCGTCTTGTCGAGGTCCAACATGCGGCATGTATGCGCGCTCAACACTGCTGAAAGCAGTCCCTTGCTCAGCAGCCAATCTCCCTAGGTTGCCTGAAGATAACTCCGCACTCCCGTCATGGAAGAAAGCGGCCCATCTTTTGGCGAAAACAAATTGTACAACAAACGAATGAGATTGAATCCAGCAGGTCACAAAATCTTGATGGTTCATATGCTGCCCGTGCTTTGATCCTGAGCTGATGCGGGATCACGCGGTAGGACGTCGATGGCAAAGTCAAAGACGTCAGTCTGGGAGATGGCGTCCCTGACGTCGGATCGTTGGACTGTCCGTCTCTTGTTCGAGTCTGCGACCAGGAAGGCTCGCGAGGTCAGGTCCGCGATCAGGACTTGAGTTGTTAGGCGCGAGAGGAGGAATCTCTTTTGTCAGTCTGAAGTCATGCGATGAGAGAACTAACGAGGACCGGGGAGTGACTCACTTTCACATGCTCTGGCTAGAAGGACGGGCGCTTCTGAAGATACCATCTGAAAAATACGCAGTCAAGAATAATCTCTTCAGCAAATCAGAAGAGCTCTGGGAAAGTTTGTCTTGTCCCTGACTTGACATAAGGCACTCACCGAAACCTCATTGTCGCTCTTGATGACCTTCTTGATTCTTGCAAGCGGGATCGGGAACGGTTCTAACCGAGTCGCGGTGCTCGTCTGTTGTGCCGCACTGCCACTATTCGATACTTCCCCTTTCCCCGCAGCCTCTGCGGCAGTCGGACTGGTCGAGATTGGCGGTGGCGACACGGACCCGTCTCTGAAGTGGTGAAGAGTGCTTCCAGACGTGTCTGGGCCGCTTGACATCCCGACTCTGACAAGGAGACTATCCATGTCGTCTGATTCGACTACTTTGATCTGATGTGTCCAGAAGGCACGTTGGAATTCTTCCAGCGATTGGCCCGGCTTGACGATGGCTGCATTCTCAGAGCCTGCGGAGGAGACGTCGCCTCCAGTTTCGTGAGAGTCGGCCATTTCTTTTCACTACCTTAACTTTGTCGAAGTTGGGAGTCAGACTGGATGGTTGTCGGATGGTGGTGAAGCTCAGGAATGAAAGGGTACAAACCGGAGCGACGCAGATGCCCACATGGTTCAGATTGAGTGCCAGATGTGATCTGAGCATGGAGGTCCAATCGAAGATTTGTCAATCAATCGCTCGGATCAACTCCCATCTCTAGCCCTCACTCGAATCTGTCAAGGGTCTGGAATCGTACTCAATGCTCCCATCAGGTACCTCGACGCACCGGGAACGCAGTCCTGGGCGTGGAGGTTGGAGGTGGAGAGCGACAGCCAGCCGGGCGGCTGTCGGATCCATTGTCTCAGCTCAGATCCTAATGATGCACCTCGCGAGACCAGCCTGCACATCACAAAGGTCCGCGCTCGGGGTTCATTCAGCTATGCTGGGCACAGCACCGTTCCGCGACATGCCCTGAGCGAGGGGTGTCGGACTGTGAAAGCCGAGCACTGCGGAGGCGCTGGCAGAACGCGGCGGGACTGCAATTTGTCTTGGCACTGACTTTTGTACCACCCTGACAGCTCAAACATTTGCACCAATTTCCAAGGTGTCGCGTGTGTTACCCAAGGCGAGGATCCATGCGCCCAGCCAGCATGATTCCGTGCCAGGCGGAGGCTAGAGATGTCCCGGAATGAGGTCGTTACATGAGAGGTTACATGAAGAAAGGGGTCCGGGCTGAGCAACGGGTTCCGGTTGCGGAGCCAGAGAGGTCATGGCGCGGCGTGTTATTTGCTCTGGTCCCCCTTTCTTACAAAACTTGACCCAGCTGTGGTCGCTGCTGAGTGCTGACCACCATCCCCTTCCTCCTCGCCCCCATCAGCTTTTCCCCTGTTCCCCTCCTTCCCTCCTTTCTGGTGAAGCATAAGAAGGCCGCCTGTTGACCTTCCGTTTTCCTGCTTTCTGCTCGTTCAAAACGGGCCTGTTCGTCAACAGCACTTCTTCCTCCGCCCTCTCCATCTCATTTTCCCATCGCAACTCTCCTTTGACTTTTCTGTCTCTCAAGATGCTGTTCTCCACTCTCAAGTCTGCGATCCTCCTGGCCTGCACCCTCTCCCTCGCCGCGGCCTCCAAGCATGAACGCCACATCAATCACGAGCTCACTCCCGCAAAGCGAGCCATGCTGAACCGAGATGCTGCCCTCGCACAGCTCTCGCCCGCAATTCGTGCCGACTTGGAGACTCGCGATCCCAAAGACTACACTCTCTTCCTCAACCACGACGTTCTCGCCGCTCGAGACGACCACTTCGTCGCAGGCGGACCTGCACATGACGCTGAACCAACCTGGATCAACGGACACGGACCCGGCATCGGACAATGCGGTCAAGGTCTGGCTATTACCCTGGACGATGGTGAGTGCCTCCTGGACAGACGTAGGGATGCTCAACCGCTCGCAAGTGTCGTTAGCTGACGAGAATGGGAGGATTATGGTAATTCTGCAGGGCCCTACCAGTGGCATGAAGACATCGCTCAGCAATTCAAAGCGGCCAACATGACCGCCAACTTTATGGTCAACGGCTTCAACTGGGGATGCATGTGAGCAAGACGGAGTTCTCAACTAAACCCAGTAGAACTAACTAGAGAAAATCATTGGTTTGCAGCTACGATAAGGAAAACGTGGCAGGCTTGCGACGCGCACAGGCCCTCGGTGCTTACCATTTCTCGCACACGTGGTCTCACGTCAACCTCACCTCAGGCCTCACCACCGCCCAGATCGACAAGCAAATCGACCTCGTCGAGGAAGCCCTCTGGAAGATTCTCGGTGTGGTCCCCGCCATTATTCGCCCGCCTTACGGCGAGACGAACCGGACTATTGTAGCGCACCTTCAAAAACGGGGGTACAAAGTGGTGCAATGGAGCGATGATACTGGCGATGCTGCTGGAAACACAACGGCGCAGTCCAAAGCGCTTTACAAAGGCTTCAAGTCTGGCGAGCGCCACCTCGTCCTCAGCCACGAGGTCAAGGAGGGAACTGCGCACGATGTCATTCCGTATGCGCTCAAGCACCTGAAGAAAATTGGTCAGCCGTCCATCGGTTTGCACCAGTGCCTGAAGGGCAAGCCTTCTCCCTACAAGCTGGTCGGTAAGCGCGGCCATCGCGATGCCACATGGACCTGGTAAGTCCCTGCTGCATTGTTGTTCGTCAGGGTAAAGAAGTCGTGCTGTATCGTAGTACTGAATCGCTATATTATTTTTCCTCTTGCAGCGACGGAACTCCTGCTCCCGGCAAGGCCTGAGCGTTCAAGAGACCTGTCGTGTTTCGCAACTCTTACCACTTCTCAGATTGGTCGTCACCGATTGCTATTCTTCTCCTCCCTTCTCTTTTGCTTTCGAAGTTATGGTCCCACCAAAGAGCGGGTTCCCTGGGCAATTCTCCCGAACCCCTCCCATGATCCCTCGTTCGTGTACATTGTCATGCGGCCTTTCATTTCCTGTCATGGTTTCTCGACTGTACCCTCCTATCGCACAATACACATGCGAAGATCCACGCTGGGGGTGTCATGCTCGGAAAATGCTCGTGGTGTCGTGGTCATTGTGGAAATCGTGGAGCTGGGTGTCATTTCTTCTCAACGCCGCACATTTGCGACGCACAAAGGGAAGCGTCGTGCACTGGCCTCCACCGCCGATCCGTTCGAGCTGAAGCTCGCCATCATTCGCGAGAGAAGGAAGACAAGAACAAGAGCGAGGAGAGCCGCAAGCGTCCCCGATGACATCCGATCCCGTCATTCGTCTTCTTCCAGAGCTCAGTGTCGAGGTCTTTTCCTTTCTCGATCCGTGTTCTTTGACGCGGTGTAAGGCTGTCTGCAACGGTGAGAAATACAAGCTAGCAAAGTGATTTCCTTCTTTCTTGTGTGCCTACTCACTCCAAATCCTCGGCCATGCATGTCTCGCTGAGCAGAATGGAAGGCTTTCCTAGCCAACGATGTGATCTGGCGCAAAGTCGCGATCCGACTCGGACTTTGCCCTGAAATCAACGCGGAAGAACTGAGGTCACTAAAAAACTTGCAGACTTGGAGCGCGACCTCCCACTTTCGGGATGTGACCACGTTTCAAGAGCTCTGCACAGTCTGGCAGCGCCTCACGAACGACTGGCGTGGGCAAGAAGTACAAGCGACACTATCGCCGCAAGATTGTCCAGAGGACGCGGCCGAGGATGAGGATCGCGATGAGCAAGCGCAGCAGATGGATCTTTCCGCTTCTTCTCAAATTCAACATGCCCCACTAGTAACCAGGCGCATCAGGGCAAAACACAACTTTTTGAGGGTCAGACTGGTCGACGACCAGCTAGATGTGAGTATTTCTTCGCTACTGGAGTTCCTCGTGCGAGGCGGATTGGGACTGAAAACCCTGCATCCTCAGATCTGGAGAATCAAGGTCGAGTGAGCATCCGCTTGTGTTCTTTAAATGCTCTTGCTTCAGCTTTGGACTGACACGCTTGCAACTTCTCGATACCTCTTTTTGATCCCGACAGTCCAGAAGATGGTACTCTGATCGCCACAACACGGTCTGGCGGTCTTTTTGTCATTGACATTGCAACCAACCGGATACTCTGGCACCTGTCAGTGCATGACGTCGGCCTCTACAAACATCTGGAAGGCGAGAAGGGGATTCTGGTGATGAATAGCTCAAGAATGGGTGAGTGCTACACGGTTTCTCACTATTACGACCATTTGCTAAATAATACAATCGACATGTTCAAGCTGACTTTCCAACAGAGGAGTTCGATGTTTGGGTCCATCGACGTCTGATCCCAGAGAATGGCAATGGAGAGCGATACCAGCGCCGAGCCACAATTGAAATGACCCAAAGTACCCGCGCTTCCCGCTTCAAGTATCCCACGTTCTGCGCGATGGGCACCGGAGGTCTGGCGTCATTTTGGGACTTGTCAGATGCAGAGCAACCTCGCGCACTCCCCTCGGTAGATGCCTCGGCGCGTCATGGGCATTGGAGCGACATTACTTATGTCGACTTCGACGACCAGCATCTCTTCCTCGGTATGTCTTGCTCTTCCCCCCCTTCCCTTCGCTTCTAGTGCTGGCAAAGGCTCAACCTTGACTTTTCGCGCGTGCATCAGTCGGCAAATATCTGGACCAAGTCTCAGTCTATGATCGTGCCACAGGACGTATCAAGTGGAGCTTGGCAGCATACTTGCGACAAGAGAACATTACCGACCTGATCAGATCATACGACGTCGAGCTCAGTCCTCTCCTCAGAGCGGAAGGCTCAAGTCGCTTCGACGCTGAATTCGATTTCCTAGAGAGAAGGTTGCGCAGCAAGTGTGTGGTTCCGACTATAATGTCTGTCTCGACCGCTGAGCGTCAATGAATGCTGACCCCAAGTCTTCTGTTGGCGCTGCAGGGAGGTCGATCCTCATCTTGTCGAAGCGATCGAGAACCTGTTTGATCCCACGATCGGCCGAGGCAGATGGGAGTGGGAAGCAATCCACCCTGACGAGAGCACGGGCGCTCTGCTTGTACTCGGCCGGCGCATGTTGGTTATCATTCCCAACTTTGCTACTCTGACAGAGTCGGCCTGTCGAGTCCCTATCATGACTGTTGAATATCGCAAATGGGGTATCGCCGTCGCACATGGACAACCTTCGGCTTTCAATGACATGGTACAACAGCTCCCACTGACTGTCGCTGATGGGCGCGCCCTGGTTGTGGAGGTGAGACTTCCTAGCTACGCGCATTTTTCATGCACCTTCTGTACTCAATTGTCACCTTCTTCCCATTCACTCCAAACAAAGGCGTATCATCTCTTGTTCGACCTCGTTCCTGATCGGACAAGATTGCTCCGATCGGGATCGCATCCTTTCGAGCTACCTGAGGATCGGGATGCGCTGCCCAATCTCCGAGTGTACGCTGCGCGCTCCAAGATGGATGAGCTGGATGGGGACGAGAACGGGGTCCTGGGATGCAGCTGCGCCCAGATGGACGCGGCGAACATTTTTGCAGTGGTGCCCACGGCTGCACCTTGGTACGACGATGCGGAGGACGAGCATGATCTCCGTGAAGCGCTGTACGAGGTCTCGCATTGGCGGATCGGGTCCGACGAGACACCGCCGGGTCCGGCAATGGTGGAACTACAACGTGTCGCCTCTGACGAGGCGAGCGTATGATGTATAGTAGTGCGATGTAACATCATGACTGTAACGGTCTCCGGCACATCCTCGACGACGAGAAGCAAAAAGCATGCCAGCTGATGAATGCATGCTGGAACGATGAATGGTAGATTAGATAAGATTCAGTGGAAGCATAGGACTACCGCCTCCTGGTTGCGCCAGGATTCTTTGGAGCTGTTCCCACTGAGCTCAGTACCCTCTCCGCAGCATCTCGCACATCCTCATTCACATGCTGTGCAAGCAGCACAACTTCCCACGCTACCTCTCCCGCAGCAAGAGGTCCCTTCTCATCCGGTCCTGCGCTTCCGGCCACGCGATCCAGAGCTTCGTCGCTCAAATTGGCTAACGTCGCCGCCGCGAGATTTCCCCTGCCTCCGCTTGGCCTCAGGAGCGCGGCAGCGGCGGAGGTGGTAGGTACGTTTGCCCGTCTCGCGACTGCCCTATCCTCCGTTTCAAACAAGGCCTCCAGCCTGCCATCCCGCGCGACCAACGTCTTCACAATGCCCAACGCCCTCACCGCCGTGCTGGCAGGCCAGTGCAAGGCACATGAGAGGAGCCGCTTCACAAAGGAACCCAACCGTTCCGGAGGTAAGGTGCTCGTCTTGGGTTTGAGTAGAGCAAGCTCGAGAGTGCGGAAGAGTAAGTCGGCGAGTGAGGAAGCAGCCATGCTTTTCGCTGCTCTCGCATCTCGTCGCTGAGCTCGCACGGCCTCCTTCGCATCCGACCGATCACCCTCGGTCAACAGCACGACCGGCGCGTCTTCTACAGTGGGCTCAAGCGCGAGCGATATCATGACCGAGTATAGGTGGGCAATGAAGTCGGCCAGGTCGAGGTTCAGGGACTGGCCTTGAGAGAAAAGTAGGTCGAATGCTGTGAGGAGGAGGCAAAGTGTGTCTCTATGACCTCGTTTAGCTTGGCTCTTGCCGCCGATGCCATACGTTGAGCCGTTCGGGTATCCGGGAACATTGCTTGGAGTAGAGTCGGACGCAGGAGCTGGGCCAGCGGGTATGACCACACCATTTACGACGGTAGGCCCCTGGCTCGCGTATACGGACCCAATACCTCCACCCTCGGCCTGCCTTCGCGACTCGACGATAAGATCCCGAAGCACGCGAATCAAGTCGCGGAAAAATTCGACATTGATACGATGCCCGTACTTGCAGAGACCATCGAGTGCCGAGCACAGGAGAGATGACGGAGCTGACGGCGACTTCAGGATGGAGAAGTAGAGGACGAAAAGAAGCTTGAGCGTCTCAGTGTGCTGTAGGGAAGGGGCCAAAATACAGGGTGTCAGTTGCTATCCAGGCCTTGATATCGTCCTGTTGGACTTACATGCTTCTCCCGCTCCTCCTTATCCACCTCGGCCTCGGCCTCCCTCATCTCCTTCTCAATCTCTCGAACTTCCCGCATCTTCTTGACCTCCTTCTTACTCAAGTGCTGCCCTTTTCCCTTCCGCACGTCCTTGGGCTTGACCTTGCCTTTGCCCATCTTGTGTCTGGGATCATCTTTTCCTAGTCCGTCCCCTCTGTCCTTGCGCTTGGAGTATCGCCCTCCCGTAGAAGTTGTGGTGCTGGCGCGCACATCGCCAAGCTCTTCTTTCAGGCGCAGATGTAATAGGATGTCGAGTACGCGAGCATCAACTGCATAACCGCCTTCTTTGATCATGCGGTGTAGCAGTCTGACTACTTCGAGACTGACCTCACCAGTGAGGTCGCGTTGGAGGATCTCAACGACGGCGGAGGAGCACATGGTGCAGTCGGCATCCCAACTTCCTTTTGTGAGGGCGGGTCGGTCACCAAGCATGTTAGAGTCCGAGGTAGAAGCAGGCGCAAGCGAGGCGGACGCCGCATTCCGTGCGCGTGATCTCGACAGACGCGCAATCACGAGTCGAAGCAGATTTTGCCGGTAGTTGAAGTGCGTTGCTCGAGTGAGTAAGTGGGTGAGTGCACGCAGCGCAGTGGCAGAGAGTTCGGTTCGAGCCTTGATCGCTTGCTCGCACAATTCCAGGAAGTCCCGATAGCACTTGAGCAACCCTTCTTCCCAGTCTCGCCTGCGCGACACGTCCTGAGTGACCTTTTGCGACTTCTCCTCATCGGTGAGGGCTCTGATGCGATAGCCCGGGATGATGTCTGCAAAGACGACCATCAGAGAGAGGATAGCGAGGTGACGAATGGCGATGTCGATGGGTGCTTTCTTAGGGTTTGACGGGCCAGATCCATTGGACCTGTTCTGATCTTCATCATCTCCTTGAGCTACGTGCGCCGACTGATGGGGCGCGACTACAAAAACGCCCGCGAACCCTAACAGGCGCCGAAGGTGAGCCAGGCCAACTTCGGGATCGTTGACTACGTTTTGACTGAGACGCGCAATCTGTTCTCGAGCTTGGTGAACCCTTGATGAGCGTTTGGGGAGGGTCATGATGGCGTATGGGGCGAGTAAGCCAAAGCGTTGACCATGTAGTAAAGAGTCTTGGGCAGCTTTTGCTGCCTGCAGCTCCGCCTGTTTGGCTCTTGCCTGTATCGATCGAGGATCTTCTTGCTGTTGCTCTTCTTCCTCCAGCTCTTCGAGTTCTTCTTGTGCGGCTTCGGCTGCGAGCTGGGCTTGTTCGTCGTTGAGCTGGGAGAAGAGACCAGGGGCCCAGTCCCCGCCGACATCTCGTACCGGAAGCTTTTGTTTGGAGAGCCGCTTGCTTTCCCTTGCCTCCAGAAGCTCTTGTCGTTTGGTGAGCTTGGCGATACGATCGGTGTAGCGATCTTCTTGTGCATCATCATCTTCTTCGTCAGACATGAACTTGGTCTCTTCATCGTAGTCAGTACTATCATCATCTTCGTCGTCGTCGTCGTTGCTGTCTTCTGATCCCGAGTCTGAGTCTGACAGTCCATCGATGATTGCAGGTATTTCGTCGTCAGAATTGACCCCTTCCGCATAATTCTCCAAGGCGTCTTCTGCATCCGAGTCGAGGTCGGAGTCGTCTTCTTCTGATGCCCCTACCGTTTCGACGTCCTCGCCGCTTCCCTCATCCTCTGAGGCTCTTTTGGTCCTCTTACGGACCGGCTGAGCTGGAGGAGCAGCCTCGGGTTTGCGCTTGTTGGCAGAAGATGGGCGCTGTCCCTTGCCTTGCTTCCCTGCGCGTCCCATTGCTAACCCTGTGAGATGATGTTGTCTGATCCTGGGAGAAGGGAGCAATTGCAGGTTGGAAGAAAGTTGACTGGGTTGAACAAAATTTTGTTGCTACGCAGCGGCAATGAGCATGAAACGCTCCGACACATAAGCCCGTCACGTGGCTGAAACCTGCATCTTGACGTACTGAGGACCGTTCGGCGGGCCGCACGCACCGGGCACACTTGGCCAATGGATACACCGCAAACAGGTTGCCGCCTTGTCTCACTACTCATCTCGACGAGCAGTCCAACGACGACAACGCTCCTGTCTCCGCCCTCCTCTTGCCCATCAGCTGCGATGTCGTCTCCCTCCTCGTCAGCGACAAATGCAGTGTCTGGGACGACACCACCACCCGCCGCGTCCTCCTCAGGCACTCCCTCCAGTGCTGGCCCTGCACGGACTTCCGCTCCCTCCGCCTCATCGATCATGGCCAAGCGTCCACCTGCGCTCTCAGACATTGCAGCGAAGCTCAAGATCGAAGACAAGGTCAGAGAGAAAGACGCTTCAGCCGACTCCTCCAACGTCCACGAGTCGCCTTCCAAAGGTCCACGACTTGCTCCAGCCGGAAGACTAGGAGGAGCTCTCGCCGGAAGCTCTCCGCAACCAACAGCATCCACAGAGGGCCAGACACCTGATCCCAGCGCAGGCGCCCAATCAGCCAAGGACGATCCCACAGCAGACGCAGTGCCATCCGCAAAGGCTTCCATCTCGCCTACGCCCAACCGGCCAAGCACCGAAGATCCCAACAGAAAGCCGGTGCTTCAACGCACTGCCTCCGGCGCGCCGAAGCCAGAGAAGCCGAAATTACACCCTCTTCAGCATGTCTGGTAAGTCAGACTTAAACTTTCTGCCCTAGATCAAACAGAATGCTCATTTTCCTCGATCGTCGATTTCGGATTTCGCTCATCTTCTCGATGCTCACAGGTCGCTGTACTTTGACTCCAAAACCTTCAATCATAACACCTCAGCTGCGCCCTCACCAAACCCAAACTCTGCCAAGCCAGGCGGTGACAAGAAGGACGGAGAAAATGAACTGCAGCAGCAACAGCAACAGCAACAGAAGTCTACTTTGCAACCGGGCTCCAAAGACTCACTCCAACCTCCCACCACCCCAGGCACCTCAGCAGTCGCGTCTAAGGAAAGTTGGGAGGCCCAGCTGAAGTTCCTCGGCAAGTACAACACTGTCGAAGCCTTCTTCAAGACGTTTGCGACCCTACGTCGTCCTTCCTCGCTCGATCGCAACAGCAACTATCACCTGTTCAAAGATGGCATCAAGCCCATGTGGGAAGACCCCGCCAACGCCAACGGAGGCAAGTGGGTGCTGACCCTTCGCGGCACCAATCCAGCTTTGCTTGATCGGACCTGGATGTGGCTGGTCCTCGCCCTGGTTGGAGAAGACCTCGATGACAAGAACGAGATCACGGGCGCTGTATGCTCCACGCGGCCCAAGGGGGACCGCATAGCACTGTGGATCCGGATCAAGGACGATATTGAGCGCGTCAACCGAATCGGACGCAAGCTGGTGTCCCTTCTCGATGTGGAGAAGGAGCCTGGTGTGAGCTTGGAGTTCGTCAGCAACGCGGAGGGAAGGAGAGGGAGTGCGTTCCGCTCCCATGGTGGACACCACAACAATATGCGGAATGGAAGCTTGTCGACGGCTTCCAAGGCGGGGGGCGCTGAGGGAGCAACGGGTGCTGTTGCATCTGCCGGAGGCGATACAGAGGCTAACAAGGACGCTGAGACAGGCGCGTCATCTCCAGACATCAAGTCGGAGGAGGCGAAGGGCGATGAAAGTATTGCATCCAAAGCGGACGAGAGCACGAGCTCATCGGCTACGAGTGCGTCGGGAGGACCACCAGGAGCTTCACGTCCTGGGCCATCCAAGTACATCAGCTTCTCTAACCAACCTCCTTCATTTGGTCCTGGTCAACACGGAGGCCCTGGACAACACCAGCAACACCCGCATCACCACCCTTATCAACAACAAAACCAATTCAACCCTCAGTTTCAACAGCAACAAGCTTTCCAGCAACACTTCCCAGGCCAACAAGGAGGTTTCATGCCTCCAGGTGCCGGTGGACCATTTGTGGGTGGAGGTATGCCCGGAATATTTCCTCCCGGCATGGCGGCAGGTGGGATGCCAGGCCTGGCTGGGGGCATGTCATTTCCACCTGGTTTCTTGCCACCGGGCATGAACGGACTGGCTCAAGGTCAATCACCGAACCCTGCAGCAGTCGCTGCCGCTGCTGCACAGCTACAGGCTGCCGGAGCACAGGGTGCGCCAGGCTTGGCACAACCGAATCTGATGGCGGCAGCAGCGGCGGCAGGCATTCCACCTCAGAACATGCACTACTTCCAGCATCAGCTTTTGCTCCAGCAGCAGGCTTTCCTAGCGCAGGCGCAACTTATGGCTGCTCAACAACAACAACAACAACAACAACAGCAGCAGCAGCAGCAGCACCAACAACAACAACACATCATGGGTGGAGGTTCGAACGGGAATGGGCAAGGTCGACCTGGGTTCAACAACGGCAGCAATGGATCTCAACAAGGCTTCCAAAATCAGCAAGGCTCCGGGCCCATTGGTGGCACACCTTCTTCACCCGACAAGGGAGGAAGCAACTCGCTTTCCACTTCTCCCTCCAAATTTGGGACGGGAGGAGGCTCAAGAAGAGGGTCCGAGTTTGGTGTCGCGGGTGGTGGAGCTTTTGGATCGTTCGCAAGGAAGGGCTCAGATGCGGGCGAGGGTAGCGCGTTCGGCTCACCGATTGGCAGAAAAGCTGGGCTTGGCGGTGCTTCTGGCCCGGCGGCAAACAAGTGAACGAGCCCTATGTCCGACACGGTCTCCTGTCACGATCGATCTTCATTCGAATCCCCTCAGTCCTCCAGATATGCCACTATTCGACATCATTCACAGCAGCAAGTACATGCCATCGACCTTCGGCTGCCCTTTCTCAGATTCTCTAAACGGTTCGAAACATCTGTCCTCCCCCTTGCCTTAGCTCCTCTCAGGTTTCTTGTTTGTGATGCGCACCTGGGAGCCGGCCCAGCTTACGTCTCCCCCTTTCCCAACCTTAAGCTCGCCTTCCGGCGTCAAATGTATTTTCTGGACCCGAATCTTTCTCCTCTCAGGCCCCACGAATGCATCATGCTTCTGCTATAGCTTGGTACTCTATCCATTCCCCACATACTGAGCCTGAGATGTCCCTGTAGAGCTCGCATGGTCCGGCGCTTGGGCTCAAGGCATCATTCGTGTCCAACGAACAGTCTCGTCCACGAAGCTGTCACTGACTCGCTGAGAAGCGTGGCCTTATGCTGCATGACCAAGCAATGTCCTTGCTTGGATTATGCCGGAGCCGGGGCCTATGTTATGTACAGACGATGGAGGCAAATAGGGGGCGAAACGGGCGAATGCGACTGTATGTCCTCAATCGTTGTCGAACCTGATGTCGGATCGCCTCGGCTCTGCAACGACGCAAGGAGAGTGAGCATTCAGCAAGTGCGCATGGTTTCTTTTCTGTTGAATGAGGGAGCAAGGAATCTTCACTCACGGATGATGGGATTTAGTTGTGCCATGAAGATGATGAACCACATCAGATATGTGCATGACAGGGTGAGAATGACGGAGGTCCGGATCAAGCTGTGGGACCATAGTCGCAAGTTCGAAGAGTCAAGAGGTCGCAAGAGCACAAAGGAGCGTCAGCGCCGTGAAAACGTCAGGACAGAGAAGTGTGAGCTGGTGCCAGAAAGGACATCACCCGCAGAGCCAAGATTGCGTGGTGCTGCACTCACACTTGGTTTGGCCCTTTTGGTGTGGCTAGGAAGCCGGCCGAGCCCGCAATGACGGCGGCAATAAGTACCCAGATGACGATCGATCCCGAAGCCATGTTTGCTCTCTATGCGAGGGTGGTTGGGAAACGGGGGAACCTGCTAATGTTGCTCCTGACTTGCGCCGCTGTGACGTCCTTTACACACAAGTGCGTCCCGACGCTGTATTCGAGAGTGACAGCCGCTCGCAGCCTCAAGATTGGCGGATTCTGTGAGGTGATCTGTCGCTGGAGTCGCCGCACTGAAGAAGGAAATGACCAAAGTCGTGTCGCCCTTGTCGATGTCTGGAAGTGTGATGGACATTGAGGCAAGGTCCAAGCTTGGGTTTGTGACTTGTGAGGGGGAGGCGGACAGATTCACGCAACACGGTGTTGCGAAATCTCATCCGTTTCCGGCCGCTGTTCACCTCGTTTCCTTCTCGTCACTGCTGTCTGATTGGAATCCACCGTCACAACTTCGATCAATCATCTCGCCAGAAGCCATGGGTGTCGCAGGCCAAATCTACCAAACGCTCTTCAAGCGTAACTCCGTCTAGTGAGTCGCCTCTTTGCTCCTTGCCTCCCCGGCAGGAGACGAGTCGTTACTCATGATTTTCGCCCTCTTACCACTCTTGCCTGTGTCTGTGTCCCCGCTCTTCATCCGCAACGCCAATCTCTACTTTGCAGCGTCGGCACCGTCTTTGCCAGTGCCTTCGCCTTCGGTATCGGCTTCGACTTGCTGACCACCAAGTACTGGGACACCAGGAACCAGGGCGTGAGTGTGCCCATCCTTTCCCTTTGATCTGTTGATCTTCTTCGTCTACGAGTGCACCCGCAGCAAAGGGAGTGCTGCACTTTTGGTACCGGCATGCGAAGTGGTGGTCAGGTGGAATAGGGACAGTGGAGCCGAAGCCGGGACTCCTCAATCAACCGGCATGCATTCTTCTGATCATAATACTGACTTCACTGTTCCCCGGGTCGTCTCGTCAACCAACTTTCAATGCGAGTAGAAGCAATGGAAGGACATCCGTGACAAGGTAAGACCCAAGTGCTCAGGCTACTGGACGACCTGAAACAGCTTCTGATCCTCCCTCGCGGCTCTCCTTACTATTATCGCAGTACGTGACCGAGTCATAAGCATCGGAAACGCAACAACATCAAGCGCCATTGCAAAATCGAACAGAATTCTTAGACCCCTCCCGCGAAAAGGACCTTGACCTGCAGCACATTCGACCGCGCGTGCGTCGCCGTCCAGAACCCCGATGCTGCCAGAATTTTGACGGCGCACAACAGTACCTTGTCCAACTTGTTTCCTGATTGGTGTACCTTGCCCTTTCGTAACTTTGCTTCTTGCGAACAAGTTCAGATACTGTCCCCTAGATCCCACTGCACCAAAGTCTGAACCCGCTCAGGCGTGGGCCACTCATCGGCGCATCAGATAGCCAATGCGTAAGAGATCATCTCCACCAAGAGGGGCCTGCCTTGTTGAGATCACTCCGGCTGCTCCGGTTATTCAGAAGCGGTCTACCAGAACCCTTGGAGATTGACCTTGCAGCTCCCAAAGAGATGACCACGACGAACGCATTCTCTGCTCCGTCACAGCGTCTCAAGGCCCCTGTTCATCCTCCCGAACCGCGCCAGCCATGAGCAGGACGCAGACCAAGCTCGCCATCCCGTTTCCGGATGATTCTCGCTCCGGCGGCTTGTCCATCGTCGGCATTCTCGCTCATTCTGATCCCGTCCATGTACCTCGACTCGCTCAGGTCTCATCAGCATCGGCAGCAGCAGGCGCAGGTGCCGGTGCCGATGCTGATGCGGCACAGGCCTCTACGGCAGCGCCAAAGCCGCTGGCTCTCATCTTGCACGGAGTTTTAGCACACAAGGTAAGCCATTGCAGTACCTCAGTTTACGATACATGAAGGGAAGGCAACTTGAGGAGCTGGCAGTCTGAGGCTCCACTGGCGCAAGGTCCTCCTCGCATGAAACTGCTGTTCTGGACTCCTGCTGACACCTCTCTCGTGTGTGTGTGCCAATGACGCTTACAATCAGGATCAAATATATCACAAAAAGCTCGTAGCGGCGCTCGACATGGACTCCTTCAGATTCGACTTCCGGTGAGTAAATGCATTTCGGAATCTGGACCTGTAGAAGGGAAGCTCTCCACAGAAGCTGACACGGGGCCATTCGTAATGCATATATGGATCTTCGTCACAGTGCCAACCACGAGACGCCTGGAGAATGGCACATGTCCGATTTCCACGGGGATCTCCGAGACATGCGCTGCGTGATCTCCTTCCTACGGCGGCATCTCAACTACCAAGTCCAGGTGCTCATTGCACACTCTCGAGGCGCACTAGACGCCTGGACGTTTCTCGGTGAGCAGGAGCGGGCGAGGAGGGCCTCTTCGTCTTCGACTGGTGTTTCGTCTTTGGAAGTTGCTTTGCAGACGGAAGTGCCAAGGTTCTTTGTGAGCTTGAGCTCGCGCTGGCGCATGGAGGTGAGTCTGATTGATGGTAAAGAGAGGAGGATGTTCGAGACAGGAGAAGCTGACTTGATCCCTGGCATACGCCGGTGCATGATCACTTGCCGGGGCTCAGAGAATCAAAGGTAGGCATCCAGTCTGCGCTGTTCCCGCCTGTTTCTGTTCTGGCTGGTGAACGCTGATGATCTCGATGACGATGCCGGTGTTATGTAGATCGTCTACCAATCTACAGCGAAGGATTCGAGAAGGAAGGCTTCTACCGATGGAAGGCGCGAGTGGCTGGCAAAGAAGTAGAAGCGCGAATCACACCCGAGATGGTGACAGCATTCCACCAGCACCCAATCGCAGAGTATGTGCGGGATACTCCTGTCGATACCGACGTGTGAGTGTCGGCGAAGAAAATGCTTGTGCCATGTGTTGGAAGCTGCGCCTGACGGGACGTTGGCATCTCATATTGGACACTGCAGACTACTGATTCAGGGCACGACGGACAAGGTTGTGCCGAGCTCGGACATTGCCTACTACCTGAACGCACTGAATCTGCAAGAAGGGCGCAAGGCAGGCTCTGTGCAGATGCACCTGGTCGAACACGCCGACCACAATTTTGTAGGGCAGTGAGTATCTGAAGGAAAGAGGAGTGCGTTGGTCATGGAGAAAAAAGAAAGTAAGCCAGCTCAACACTCTGACTGATCATCCGCCCAGCTACGATGAAGTTGTGGATGCCATTGTGCAATGGCTGGCATCACGGACAAGCTCGGATACACCGGTCGATCAGCTAAGAGAGTTGACGACGGCTGCGCATTCGAGTCGGTCTACAACTGCAGCGGCGAATGTGGGCAAGCTATGAGATGCGTTCAGCGGATGCCCTTTTCGGTGCGCCATGTTCTGATGGGCCTCAAACGGGAGGATCGAGTCTGGACTGTGTTTCTTACTGGTCACCTCGTCTGCAATGAGAAGTGCTACAAATGATATGTAGAAGGGGCCTCCAGCCTTGCACATAAAGTGGGTTCCGATCAGGCTCAACCCCAGCACGTCCAACCTCGACGGTCCGGTGACTCAACAAGGCGCGTTCAAGGAGAGACAAGCGGAAGAGCGCGACGCGATAGGCACGTCCAGCTGCAAGACGCTGGGACCCGAGGCCAGGCCAAGACGCAGAGGGGCGATGCTGGACATGCTGGAGCACCAAATTCGGATTCGCAGTGATGGACTGCTATGTGCACGTGTCGATGGAGTTGTAAAAAAAAACAATGAGATGCAATTTTAGCCCGGCGGTCGAAGTGTGTGCGAGGTTCAAACTCGACAGCGAACGCAGCGCGTCTGGGAGAAATGCGCGTGAGGCCCTGTGACACAGCAGGACAGGCTCAGACGAGCTGTGCACGTGTTCGAGCGCATGAATCTGTTGCTGCATTTGCATGCCATGGTCGTGTGTGGACGAGTGAGATGGAGAAGTGCATTTATCCACACTCGTTAGTTATCCCAACACTTTTACAGTAGACTCCCTCTTAATGCATCGCCTCTTACTGCATAAACCCTCCGATGCATACAAAATTTGGCGCTACCAACCTGGTGCGTATGGGATATGCACCCAAAATGCATAAATTTGGCCCTCCCTCACCTGCATAATTCGAGAGGGCGGATCCCCATAGGATCCAGCATGCATTTAGAGGGAGAAAGTCACGTGTTTGATCACGTGATAGCCAATTTTCACTGATTGTGGTGGCTAACCGGGGCCCCGACGGTGAACTTTGGGTCAGCACGGGGGTCTCATTATCTTGTCATTGGGCTCAAAACCCAAGTCTCGTCTCACTGCATGCAGCAACCGCCCTTAGATAGTTGAGACGTCTACTAAGCGTCTGGAGTCTCATCTTCTCACTGACAAGTCTGAGAGTACCACAGGGGATGCTTACGTAAACATCCCTCCAACTGTATAACCTCTCCAATGCATGTTATTTTTCTGTCCACCAACCTGTATGCAGTAAGAGGGAGTCTACTGTAAGGCAGTTCTAATACATAAATCTTTGGTTTTGCCGCACTTCATCTGTTTGTTACAGGAGCAGACACTCGCCTTCCAAAAATTACAAACAACCCCGGCAAGTGGGAACGTGCGCTGTGCCGATATGGACGAGAAGCAAGAGGCAAGAGGCAAGAGGCAAGAAAGGGGAGACGACTGTCGTGCGTGCAGTCCATACATAAGCAGCTCCTCATCGACCGCACCCCGCTCGCGCGCGCGAACACCCCCGCCCATCTCGACCGACCCTCGCCATCTTACAGCAGCAGCCCAACCCGCTACTGCCTTTGCTCAGCAGACACAACACCGCAAGATGGCTGCAGCACCAGTAGCGCTTTCGCTCGACAACAGCGGACCCTCAGAGGTCCTGCCCCAGCTCACCCAGTCGTCCTCCGCCTCCAGCTCATACTTCCCCGCCGATGTCAAGAGAAAGAAGCTCCGCATCGCCATTATCACTGAAAATTTCCTGCCCAAGGTCGACGGTGTGACAAGAACGCTCGCCAGACTGCTCGAACACATGAACGCGGAGGGCCACGAGGCCATCGTCTTCGGTCCCGAGACCGGCCTTACCTCGTACGCGTCCTATTCCGTCGTCGGCACCTTTGGCGTACCCCTCGTCGTCTACCCTGGTCTCAAGCTCAACTTCATGCGCCCACGCTTCATCCGCCGTTTGCAGCAGTTTAAGCCAGACGTGAGTATCGACGTGCATACATGCTCACCGATTTGCAGTCCCGGGCTCATGCGATCTTTACTTGGTTCCAACAGGTCGTCCACTTCGTAGACCCTATCTGGCTTGGCGCTCAAATGCTGCCTGCTGTCCAGAAATTCCTGCCCGACGTACCTTGCGTCTCGTCCTACCACACCAACCTGCCCACATATGCCACCCTCTTTGGCCTTCCCTGGCTAGAGAAGACCATGTGGCGCCTCACCCGCAACCTCCACGACCGCTGCGAAATCGTCTTCTGCCCCTCGGAATCCACACGGCGCATGCTTCGCTCCAAGGGCTTCACAAATGTTGAGATCTGGGGCAGAGGTGTGTATCCCGAGATGTTCAGCCCCGAACACCGCGACGACAATCTCCGCGCCTCCTGGGGTGCAACACCCAAGCCCGACTCGCTCATGCGCACACCACGCGCGCTGAAGGCCGACGACTCTGCTGCGCTACAGCTGGCCCAATCTCGCAATCTCAGACGGTCTAGCACCGACGATAGCTTCCTCCGCACTCCACCTACCTTCGCAGCTCTCAACCACAACATGCCACTATTACCGTCTTCGCCAGAGTTCAGCCCCCCTCCTGCGTATGACTCCCTCTCAGGCGTCCCGCCGCTGCCTACTGGCTCATTTGCCCTCCCTCCTCCCGCCGTCGCCTCCTCCTCCTCTTTGTCATCTTCATCCGCCGCCCGCCCGGTCCTCAGCGCAGCAGACCAAGATAGCAAGACGGTCATTCTCTATGTCGGCCGTATATCTTGGGAGAAGAACCTCCGCTTCTTGATCGAGGCCTTCCGCCTCTTGCCCGACCCCGTCCGAGCAGCCGCCAAGCTGGTCTTTGTCGGAGACGGACCTGCTCGTGGCGACCTCACTCGACTCTGTGCCAAGTTTGGCCTTGACGCCGTATTCATGGGCCACCAATCGGGCAAGCGTCTCGCGGCGATGTATGCGTCGGCCAGTGTGTTTGCCTTCCCTTCCTTCACTGAAACCTTTGGCCAAGTCGTGCTCGAAGCCTTGGCTTCAGGTCTTCCCGTTGTTGGACTTCACGCGGAAGGAACCAGCGATCTTGTCTACCACGGACGCACCGGTCTTCTGCTCGACGTGGCCAAGGCATCCCAAGGTTCGATCTACAAGGCCGAGGCCGATCTGGCTTCGTCCAAGGCTGCCGATGTCGCCCAACAAGAAGCCGACGCTGCACGCGACGCCAAGGCCGAAGTTGCAGTGGCTGCGGCGAATCTGAACCAGGAAGCCAACAATCTTCCTTCCTCAATCACTGCCGCGACTACCCCTGGTCTACCAACCCCGATCCCCTCAGTGATCGAGTTCTCTCACCTGACCTCGACCTCACACCCCGCCTTCCGCCCCTGCGCCCAAGCATATGCGGCCCTGCTGGAGCATCTCATCGCAGACCGCGCCCTGCGGGCAGAGATGGGCCGCCGAGCTCGCGAGATGGCCTGCAAGCGCACCTGGTGGGCCGCCATGGACGAATGCATCCGCGGCTACGAACACGTCCTTGCTCAAGCTCAATTGCGCGAATACAAGGAGGTTGCGAGGGAGAAGAGGGCGCGGCTAAGTGATGAAGAGCTCGAGATTGTGCGCGAGTACGAGAGGAAAGTTGCGCCGTTGACGGGTCCGTGGGTCAAGGCGGCCGTCTTGACTTATTTGGCGGTGTTCATTGTCTTGTGCTACATCTTCCTCATCCGATGAGAGGGTCGACGCCTCTCTTGCGGCAGCGAACGGAGCGACTCGGTTCTTTTTCCCCTCCAATCCTGATCCGTTTGAACAATTCCTTGCAACCTCTTATCCGGTACCGGAATCGGAATCTGGATGCTCTCACGACACCGATCTAGGCTATCGAACTAACGAGATCCGAACTTTCTCCACGCACCGAACACGTCTCTCGGACAACTCGCGCCGACCATCTACTTCACTTCTCACAACTCTTTGGTCGTGTACATTTAGCCTCTGAATCACTCGAAGCCCCGCGCTGGCCTCCTGAATACTTTGCCCCATTTTGTTCGTATCACATCATCACGAAATCGACATCAGAAATGGAACGGTTGATAGAGCTGGATGAGAAGCCAACTTGAGCTGCCTTTCCTGGTCAGATACTGCTGTGAAAAGGTCCAATAATTTGCATCGATCTGTCTAAAAGCACATCCACATCAAATACGAAAGAAGAGCGGACTTGGGAGAAGTCACCTTGAGCATGCGTTTGATGAGTTCCTTCAAGATGATGTTGCCCGATCATGTCGAAGACTCCCGCATGCATCCGCCCGGCAGCAAAAATTTGAGCCGCTCGCTGTCCGCAATCACAGCCTTGGGCAAATTGACGGCACTCGGAGTCCGCGTGGCTCCGTTCCATCTCCAAAGGAGCTCCGCCCAGGTGTATGCCTCGGGGAGCATGCCAAAGACATCTTCGCCGGAGCAAATCTTGCGTTGGATCTCTTTTGGATCGAGGAGCTTCTCGTAGTGCGAGTTGCCGAAGAGACGGTCGGAATGAGAGAAAGACTGCGTAGGCAGGAGCAAAACGAGATCAATGATGGTGTGAAGAGGACAAGGGAAGGATCGCATTCGTCTTGATTGAATGGATGACTGCAGGCTGGAGACAAGATCAAGGCCGATTACTCACAGACATTTTGAAGACGAAGTCAGATATTCTGGGAAAACAAAAGCTATCAAAGAATCAGGCCAGTCAGCGTGTGATTAGAGGCATGGGCATACCAAAGTCTTTCACGGGCTTGCCCGAGACTTACCTGCAGTGCCATCCTGCATCCGCGAGGATGTCGTCTGTCACTTTCGAATGGACATAAGTCGTCATGGGTGGACCACCTCCCCACTCGTGCAGTTGCGCTCGCCAGCTCCTCGAGTCGGTGGGGAATTCGAAACTGTATACGAACTGGCGGAGTTGTAGATGGATCGGCAAAGGCGAGACGCAGCTCTTCAGCAGCGCGAGACTGTGAGATGCTGGGATCTCGTCCACGTCGGACATGAAGAGCAGGTCCCGATTTGACGGCTTTACGTTCGTTTGTCTAGAGAGCAAAGCAGCAGCAAAGATGAAGTCAGATCTGAGAGCGCACCGCTGTGCTGGCTTTTGGGGAAGCAGTGCAGAACTCACAAGAAGTCTGTGACGGCTCCTCGCATCTCCCTCTCCACGTTGAAAGGATCTTCCCCTGGCTTGAGCTGCCTGCCCGGTGTAGCCAGGTAGCGAATCTTGCTCTCCCATCTCGCAAATCGACTTCGATGATCCGCAAACGACAGGTTCTTCGGTTGTCCCATGAACGTCTTGGCTGACTCGACAATGACAAAGATGTCCACGACTTCTTCGAGCTCGCGGAGCCGAACTTCAAGCAGATCTAACTCGGTGGAGACGATGGTCGCGTCAATGAGCCGGGGTAGTGGATGTTCGCGCTGGGTGAAGTTGTGTCTGCGACAGGCTGCTGCATCATCTGGGGGAACGCCGGCCGCGTGCAAGTGCGGGATATACTGATGTGGATCCTGCTCGGGTTGATGGTCCCACTGACCACAGAAGACCGTGTAGAGCGGTAGTACCGGTTGGCAGGCACATGACGAACAGTGGACGTGGGTAAGCTTCCGACATCTCGATGGCAGTGCAGTGGTTATGAGACAAGGTTGCTCACCAGTGGTCTACTTGCATATGTGAACAGATCTGCAAGCGGTTTCAGGCCCCTGGTGATCGCATACCAGCCCACGAGCCCAATCACTGCTATAAAGGGACTGACGAGACAGAGCCGGACCAAGTTCCTCCCTCTGAACAGCCTGCCCGATGCTGCCCGCCTTCGACCTCGAGATGGGCTGGCCGAGTAGCGCGGGGGCTCGCTACCGGTCTCCCTGGAGTGGGGGGGAGGAGGAGGATAAGATGCATCAGCAGTGGTTGGGAGCTCGTCATATTCGTATAGCGCAGGCATGGCTGCTGCTCCCTGGCCGATCCCCGGTGGTGCTGAAATGCTGTCAGAGAGACGCTCGACCTGCTCGAATAAAGCTTGGCGACCTCGTTCGCAGCTTCCCAAAACGCCCCGAGAGGGTTCTGCATCGTCCAGCCTCCCTTTGTCCACGAGAGCGTGGGAACTTTGCTCAGAACGCGTCGGGCGTCGCGTTGCTGGGGTCAGAGACCAACACAACAACACAGAGCCGACACTTGGACATCAGCAACCCGAGCAAAAGGAGCAACAATGACATCTCCCCATCGGCCCAGCACCCCACTCAGACGCATCAGCAGAGGATCCATCCCGGCCTTGCGTCAGTCCCAGTCGCACATCGATGCCTCAGCACTGGACGATGCAGACAACGGCGAAGGCCCATCCCATCACCACCTCTTGTCCTCCCTCGGCGGATCCGGAGGCGCTGCCGGCAACCTAGAATCACCTCTCGCCTTCATGAAGGCGGCCATGGCAGACCTTGATCACGAGACGAGCATCTTGCAGAGCAATCTAGAGGCGGTCAACTCGATCCATGCGGCGCTCGGTGTGTTTGACGAGAACTTTTCGATGTATTTATACGGACTCAAGATGAATGCCTTTTGTGTCGAATGGGCAGAGGTGAGCATTACGCAATGTGCAGGAGATCGTGTCTCTGCTATGCTCACTGTCAGTGCTCGCGCGTACACAGGCCCCAACGGAGGAAAATTTCCAGCGGGCAGAGCAGACTCAAGGTGAGCTTTCCGAATATCCCCCGGTACAGTGCCCACAGCTCTGAGCACCAGGCCTTGTCTTTTTCTCAGATGTTCTGCGAGCCCAGCGTCAACAACAGAGCTCTATTCTGTCTGGAGAACCCCTCTCACACCTCCAGGCCAGTCAGTCTGACCAGGACCAAATCCCAGCAGCAGGCGGAGAACCTTCTTACGATGCTGCTGGTAGCGGCGCGACACAAGGACAAGCTGCTGCTGCACGGCAGTCATCAGCAGGGGTGTCGGGGCCAAGCTCACACGGTGGGCCACCTGTTGCGGCGGCGCCAAAGAAGCCAGGAACAAAGGGTCATATCACAGTCGCGCAGAAGAAACAACGGATTGTAAGTGGCCCGCAATCGTCAAATGTCGCTCATCTGATCGTTTACCCTGATCCTACTGTCCTGTCTCAGAAATATGCAGAAGAGATCATCGATACGTTGCCTTTGGAATATCGTGGGGGCAGAGATCCAGTGAGTGAATGCGGGCTCTTGCAGGCTTTGGATATGGCTTTGACCGGTGGACGTCCATCTGTTCTTCAAGAAACCACGCAAAATTGCAGAAACTGTGATTTTGGCCCTGATCGCAGCTGGCTCAGCTGGCGTGCGTAGTGAGTAGCCAAGATTGACTGGAATTCTCTCTCATTCAGCCCGCATCAGGATTTGGGAAGACTGACCGTATTCTAACTACACTGACGTAGCGGCGGAAATTGCAAAGCCACCGGATCTTCCTCTAGGCAAGGTCAATATGACCTTGCTTGCTCTGGTGCAGGCGAAGCACGCGATCCGCACGAGTTCAAATGTGAGCGACAATCACATGCACGCATTGAAATTGTTCAGCGTCCAGACTGAGCTGATACCTGTCTCTGATCCTGTGTGCAGGGCGTGGTGTTCTCTCTCGACCCGGCTCGTCATCCGCGACTGCCTGCATGACTGCCTCTCACCTTGTTCGTCATACTGTACAAGGGAGGCTCTGGATTTGAACTTTGTTTTCCGCATAATGTGATGAGAACTGTGTTGTGAGGTGCCTGGAAGGGTTGTCAGGCATCCACCCGATCTCGCATTTTTGTTAGCGCAGACCGACACGAAGCTCTCAGAAATTTTGAGTCGCGGATGAGGCAAGGCAAGGCGGGAAGCTTGCTTATGCTTCCATCACGACGAGCTCAAGAGGAGCGTGGTGACCAAGGATGACGACAACGACGGGTGGCTCGCCAATCTGCGTGCGCTGTCGTGTGACACCGGCCTCGCTGCTCCTGCCTCAGACCGGCGCATACTGTCCACCATGCGCGACCGACATCTTCCACATCAAGGCCAAGCTTGGCTTGGATCGGGCACGAGGCGCATGTCTGCAGCATGCTCAGCGCGCCAGCACTCTTGCCAAGGGAAAGGAACGACAGGGAGAGACCGACATTGGGAGCGCTCGAGGGATCGCGATCGGGTTCAGTGGGAGCGATGCAAGTCTTTTGCTCCTGCACGCCGTAGCTCGATACTTTCTGCCAGACGGAGCAAACGAGGCGCCAGAGGAGCAAGGGTCAGGTGGAGCCAAGTCGAAACGAGTCAAGAAGGACACCCGGAGGATGGACACGGTGGCTGCTATCGATGTCCTCTATGTCGACGAGAGCGCTCTTGCTCGAGCAAGCCCCGGGACTGAAGCACTGGCCCAGCATGTAGCTCAACTTGAGGAAATCGTGCGCAAGGTATCGCCAAGCTTCAACTTTGTCCATCTCCGTCTCGAAGACCTCTATCGGTCCAAACTTGGATCTGGGGAAGACGCGGCAGCTGCTGAGCTCGTGCTCTGTTCCTCGGCTCCCTCGTCCTCAAGGCAGCTGCTTCCTGACCCACCCCTGATAGGGCCACTCACTCCCACATCAGCTCTTCAGCGTCTACACGACAGCATCAGCCCACCACCCTCTCAGATGCCCCGCCTCTCTCTTCCCGCCGCTCTCACCCGCTCCGAAGACTTGCGGCGCATTCTCACCCAGCGCCTTTTGCGGAGCGCAGCTCGGCAGCGGGGAGCGTGCACGCTTCTACTGGCTGACACGGCGAGCTCAACAGCGGTGAGGTTCATCGACGCCATTGCAAAGGGAGAAGGTGGAAAGGCGGCTGTCGAAGGCGCAGCTGCGGTATGGATGAATGGTCAGTCTTGTGTTTTTCCCTTGTCTTCTGTCTTGCACAAGACATGGGCCGCGCACTTTCAGTCTTTGACACATTTATCTGCTCATTCTGCCAATATCCAGATCTCTTAGTATGCAGGCCGCTGCGGGAGATAATGGCGCAAGAGATCGAATATCAGATTCAGCATCTGGAGACGACACGGCCAGACGGGATTGTGCAGGCCAGCTACATGCGCGCAAAAGTGGAGACGGGAGAGCGGAGTAGCATCGGACGTCTTACCAATGGTGAGTGTGGAATACGAGGAAGTCGCAGTTGCGAATCTAAGCCCTGACACGAAGCTTCTGGTCCACGATCCGTCTAGATTTCATCGCGAATCTGGAATCCAATGTCGCCTCGACTGTCAGCACGGTCACCAGAACGGCAAGCAAGATTGTGCTTGACCTGCCTACAACTCAAAAAGGGCCAATCAATGTATCTGGCTCCTCCCAGAATGTAGAAGATGCGACCTCCTCCAGTCGGGTCGAGAAGTCGGCCCTGTCTGAGACCATCTTTGGCTCCGCGGCACAGCGACTGATTCGCCAGGTAGACGAACTGCCGTGCTGGGATGAGATGGCGTCGGAACGACCAAAGCCTAGGGGACCGTCTTCAGCAGCAGCGATATCCCGGTCCGATCCATGTCCATTGTGCGGGATGCCAGCCCAGACTCACAAGGCGCAAGGCTGGAAGGAGAGCATCTCCATCCTCGCCGCCGCTCCTTTGTCAGATCCCATCTTGGACGGCGCGGATCCAGCTCTGAATCTGTCATCGAGGCTGTGCTATGGCTGCGCTCTCGTCCTGGACACACCTCCGCCGCTTGACCGCGCGGCGCCTGCACATGCGAACACAAGAGAGCCGATGCCATTACCGCGTTTCGTCTTCGAGGCCGTACAGAGAATGGCGGCGGCGGCGGCGGCGGCTGCTTCTTCCACTAATCGTCCGAGTGGCGTGCCGCCACCGGAGACGGAAGGCGAGGCGATCGATCTATCAGCACTGTCCATAGGAGCGCCGGTCGGACAGAGTGCCGGAGGCGCGCTTGCTCCCGCGTCTGGTGAAGAGGAGGTACGACTTCGCAAGATTGATGAGGCGGAGATGCGCGCTCGGATCGGCAAGTTTGTCCTTGCAGACGAGTGATCCTCACCATATTCCCCCCCCCCCCCCCCCACCCCACCTTCCTCCGGACCTGTCGATCATTACCTCTTGTCCAGCCCTGACGCGCAGAGCCGACGATGGATAGTAGATGAGAACAAAGTCCATTTGAATTGGCTGTGGAAGTCTGTGAAGCAATCAGAACTACACGATAGGGGCTCGAGGCGACGATTTCTCTTGAGAGGGAGGGAGAGAGAGACGGACAGGAAACGAAAGTCTGAGGATGAAGTCCCAAGTGAGAATGCAAAAAGAGATGAAACCGAGAAGAGAAAGGCAAGGTCGAGGATGTGAGATTTTGGGGGCGATAGTGTCCGTGAAATGTCTGGCTCTCGTCGGAGTGTGTGGGAGGAGGGAAATAAACGAGGATATCGTCGCGTGGAAAGCAGAAGCATCGCTGAGTGGGTTGAAGTTGGAGTGTTGTATCTTGGCTCCTGCGTCCGTCATAGTCCATGGCCCTCGTAAGAGTAAACGGAGGTGGATATGCATGATAAAAGAGATGGGTAAAGAGGAGAAGTCTACCCGTCTTGATCCCCTTCATTTCGTGTCTATCTCAAGGCAATCAAGGATTCCACACAATCTAGGCGTCCTGTCTCCTTCTTCGCCTTCGGCCCGAGTAGGAGTTGCCCGAGGTAGAAGGGTTGGTCCACTTGATCTGCGAGAGCGGGATCTTGCCACAGCTTGGGTTGGAGAGTGAGTTGACAAAGTTGTATGCTCCATAGTCGGTCGGGTTCGTCGACAGCTTGGAGGCCGGCTTGGGGATGACGCCCATTCCGAGCAGGTCTTTCATGCTGAACATGGTCTCCTGCATGCCTGGGTTGGCCAGGACGGGGTTCTGGGTGACAGGTGCCTTGTAAGTCCAGAACAGGGAGCCTGCAGACCACGAGTAGGCGGAGACCTGGCTGATGTAGTACTGCTTCATGTAAGAGTTGGACTGGATCCCGCTGATCAGCGACCACTCGCCGTACAAGATGGGTACGGGGTACCCTATGCTACTCGAGGCGAGGTTGCAGACCTTGTTGGAAATGTCCGAAGCATCCGAGTTCTCGGGGAAGAAGCCTGGGTACGGGTGAATGGTGTAGATGAGCATGTTTGGGTCCTTGCCGGTGACAAAGTCGAGCCAGTAGTCCTGAGGGTTCTGGATGAAGGAAGGGTGGAAGATCATCGGCAGCTTGGCCGCGCTCAAGAGCTTGTATGTGCGGCTGTAGAATTGGCGCAAGACCTGCATCTTGTCCATGTCCGTCACCTGGAACGAACCTGCCTTGGGCTCGTTGACGGGGCATACACCGGACACAACGGACTTGTAGGGGTGGTTGTCGATCCACTGGATCAGGTTGGTCACCGTCTGAATCGATCTTTGCTGGTTGGTAGAGGAGAAGAATTGCGGGTTCGAGGTGTTGTGACCAGAGGCTTGGTCACCGGATTGGGAGCCGGGCATAGAGTGGAGATCGACAATGACGTACATGTTGCGCTTGTATGCCCATGTCATGATGTCGCTAAGGCGGTCAAGCTGGCTGGCGTTTTGGTATGGCTCGTTGCCTTGAGTGGGGATCAGGGCCCAGAATGGCAGGGGTACACGGATGGTGTTCATGCCATACTCGGCGAGCTCGTCGACGTCGGACTCCTGTATGAAGGACTGTTGGTGGGCTTGGAGCACCTCGACAGCCTTTTGAGGTCCAAGATTCTTGTGAAGATCCCACTCGTCCCACGAATCATCTCCGGCAACCTGATGGGATGGAAAGAATGAAAGAAATTGTAGACTTGATCAGCCAATCCGTTCTGTTCGGATCTCATGCAGGTAAGAATTTGAGACTCACGCTTCGGAACCAGTCCTCATCGAGCCATCGCTCAATGGCAAGGTAGTTACCGAGAGAGACACCCATGACCTTCTGTTTAGGATCGGTCCAGTTCCATGCAGGCAAGGGAGTGATAGTTGGGGCCGGAGGGGCAGCATTGGTTCCATTCTGGTTGGTGCCAGAGGAGGAGGGAGTCTTTCCCGAGCCTGCGTCAGGGTTGGATGCGTCGTTGCTATTCCCATTTGACGAATTTGACGACTGTGAAGAATCCTTCTTGTTCATGGCACCCATGACTCCGCCTACGGCCCCGCCGATGGCGGCGATGAGGAGGACGAGGAGGAGGAGAGCCCACCATGGCTTGCGCTTGCACCATCCCCAGAATCCACCGGATTTCTGGGGGTGGTTGTGGCGGTGCTGCTGCTGGGCGGAGAGG
The DNA here is from genome assembly GCA_023634365.1 of Tilletia setariae. NCBI lineage: Eukaryota > Fungi > Basidiomycota > Exobasidiomycetes > Tilletiales > Tilletiaceae > Tilletia > Tilletia setariae. The sequence continues at coordinate 1,333,877 of JAMJXE010000003.1, forward strand.
GGTACCTTTTCGTAAAGACCGCCATCTCTGGCCAGGGGGGATGAGGCGGAGTGCTGAGCGGGAGCGTCTGTGAGGGGCGTGTTGGAGTACCATGATTGATGCGCATCGGAGTGCCGGCCTGGGGTGTTGGCTGCCGGGTTCAAGGCGTCGGTGCTGTGGGAAGGATGGATGTAGCCGGAGGGAGCTGCGCTCATGTAGCTGGAGCGGGGATGGTCCATGGTGGTGGGGACAGTCTGGTAGCTGGTCCTTGGAGATGCAAAGGAGAGACGCGGTTGGGGAGAGGGAGAGGGAGAGGGGAGGAGGGGTTCAGCGTTTGGGTCGTGGTCGTACGGGTCGAGGTACATGCTGGCGGCGGTGAGGGCGGCGGGCATGTTTTGTAGGAGAGGCTGCGGGTCTTGGCAAAGGGTGGGAAGGGGAGCTCTCGTGTCAGCTGAGGCGTTCGGGAGTGGGATGGGATGAGTGCTGTGGTGTTGGAAACGGTGAAAGGGGCCAAAAAAATCAGGGCAACGACGAAGGGCTTGGCAAAAAGTCTTGGTATGCAGCACCGCACACCGATCTCTGTGCAGGCGCGGGGCAGGACGGAAGGGGAGAGAGTAGGGAAAGGATGTCAGTCATTCAGTCACAGTCAGCAATGCGTGGATGATCTGACGCAGCAGCAGCAGCAGCAGCAGCACGCGGATCGGATCAGGCAAGCACGGCTTCGTGTCTACACTACTCGTATGAGCAGCTGCTGCACGCAACCTGGCTCAGATCCCATCCCCAGTCCATCCAACCAGCCAACTACGATGACCGACAGCGCTGCCGCCCCCCGCCATGAGGCTCCGTTTCCATACGATTGAGAAGAGAGGCAAAGGGCTCTCTGCGTCTCCCTCGACAGTTGTGCAGGACCATATTCTTGGAGGGCAGAGCGCTGGGCACCCCAAGCGCGCCATGCCATGCGTGCGTGCGGACTGTGTGAACGCCACAAAATCACAGCATGTGTTGCCATGCCATCCCAGCTTTCGCTTCCTCTCCTCCTCCTCCTCTTCGGGACCACAACGGAAAGAAAGAATCCCGCTGAGACTCACCTTGATTATCTACGGGCAGTGTCTTGCTGGTGATGATCTTCAGATCTTCGGGTGAATCCGAGTGGGCGCGCGCGAGAGCTGTTCCTGGTGCTGGATTAGTTGTTCTGGTGTGAGCAGGCTTGAAAAGCGGAGCCCCCTGGAGCTCTTCATGCTGGTCGAAGGGAGGTTCCATATAAAGCCACTTCCCCCCTCTCCCAGTCGCCTCGTCCTTTCTCCCTTTCTCCGCTCCTCCGTGGACGGAAGGATGAGCGCCCCCTCATTTGGACATGTGACGCCCGGCACTTTCGTTCCTTTCCCCTCATCTACCTCATGCCTGTGCGCTTCCTCTCAGGGACAACCCTTGGCAGACCATTTCCCGCTTCATCTGTAAAGGCTTTCTTTCCGGCTTCCCGACCAGTCTCTTTTCCCTCTTTTCACAGGGTTGCTGACTGCTGAGCATTGGAGTGTGCTTCATCCCTCCTCTAAAATCCAAACGGATCCCGACTCAACATCTTAAGGCCAGAAACATGTCTTTTACAATCGATGCCTTGGAACTGAGGAGAGACCATTTGTACACTGGAGACGGACGAGTCAGAGTCAGAGCCAGGGAAGAGACAGCTGAAATTTTGAGGGGGTTGGTGATAGTGTTTGCCCACTGAGCAGAACGAGAGAAGCTTGACGATTTCGGAAACAAGTGAGCGAGAGCGAGGGGTGAGCGAATAACTGACGAATCAAGGAATCAGGATCTTCGGCGGTATAGAGGCATGCCGTCGACACAGTCGCGACCTGGCAGGTAGGCGGGTGGGCAGTTGTGGGCGATGATGGAAACAAAACCAAAAAAATCTCATTCGTGGCCCAATCGGGGGAGGGGAGGGTAGCCAGCAGAGTCGATTTTCCAGATGTTTCCCTGCAGGTCTGGGTTGGAGAAAACCAAGCGTGCTTTTCACCAGGCCGTGTTAGCCTGGGAAGCCCAATCGTGAGCCGGCTTCTGCTGGGCAGGGCCGTGAGTGGCAGGCGAAGCAGGGTGGAATTTGTTCTTCGCTCCTCCCGCCGCCGCCGCCTTCTTCTGCTTCTTCATACCGCCTTTGCCCCCATGTCGTCGCCAGGCCGCATTCGAATTGGTCACAAACTCCTTGGCAGGACTCGCATCATGCTCAGCATGCTTTCGCTGCACATGTCGCTCAGACTTGCCGACCTTGGCAGGAGCGCCGGCCTTGTGCTCCTTGTGGTGCTGCTCCTTCTTCTTCTTCGTCTCGTCCGAGTGAGGCTCCCGCTTTTCCTTTCTGTGCTTCCCACCCGACTTCTTGTCCTTCGACTTGTGTTCTTTTGACGACGACGACGTCTTCTGTTTGGACGAGGTCTTCTTCGTTGAGCCCGCGGGCCCGGTCGCACTCTGGGGCTGGATGGTGCCAGGCTTGATAGAGTCGCCAGCAACTGGCGGGGGTTTCGACGACTTGGCTGAAGATGTCAGGCCGGGATTGATCAGTCTCTTGTCAAGCTGCATCACCGAGTCATCATGACCGGCTGAAAGGAGATGAATGTAGGTTTCGTCGGTCAGGCGAGCCAATCCTATCGGACTGAGAGTACTTTCTTTTGTTACTCACCAGTCTCTCCAGCAGCAATGGCAGCCACGCCGCTGATCGCATATGTGAGAGCGATGAAAGCGTAGGTGAGACGCATGTTCAGTTCAAATCCTTTTCTTGTAACGTTGGTGGTGGACTGGTTTTTGTTCCGTTCGAACGTCAAGTTGGAGTCTGCTAGATGCGAAGCAAGGTCGTGGTAGCAGATGCGAGAAAGAGAAATGCTTGTACCCGTGACAGGTGGAAGCAAGGTGGTGTTATCAAATGAGAGGAAGGAGGAAGGGGGGGGGAACGCTCGAGTCGCTCACTGTTGCCCTTCGTCGATAAAAGAGTAGTAGCGAGAGGAACACAACTGCGTGGGCCCGGGTCTGGTGTGAGAGGGAAATGGGTAGAAAATGAAATGTTGTGAGAAAACGGATGGTTACCCATGCTGTTCGTCGTGTCTGACCGCCGCAACTGGCATCGTTTTGACCGTTTGGGGCGCTCACCCACGCTTGGACCTTTCCCAGAGCATCGGCATCCCCCGTACGAACAACTACGAGTATTCCGTTTCCTTGTCGCGCTAAACAGGTCGGGTCCGGCTTGGTTCCTTTTCCCATTCGTGCAGCAGAGGCAACCAGTGGCAGAAGCAGGGAGTCTGCAAGTCAAAAGGTGTAGGCGCCCCCTCCTGAGAGGCGCGCCGATCACCGCGCTAGGGCTCGTCGTCGCCCTTGAAGGAACAAAAACCTGTGGATGAGGAACGCTAGCGCAGAAGGCATGTTCTGTCGGCTCAAGATCAAGTCGTTAGCTCATCACCAACGTTCATCCAAGATTGAGACCAAGGGCAGTGCAACAGTGCCCGTCTCTGTCCTGCGCTCTCATTTCTTAGATGCCGAAGGGTTCTTCTGTCGCTGCGGCAGAGCGTCGATCAATAGCATATGATCATCCTTGTTGAGAGGCCTCGTGGCTGCGTGGGTATTCTTCATACTTGATGCCGCCGTCCGTTAAGCTAACTCGGATTTGAGGAGACGTGATCAGCAAGAAACATCCTCGTGCCTGCGTGCCGGTCTGGCTCGAAGCTCTCGGCCAGTATGAGATGCCGTCCAAGGGGAATGCCTTTCAGCAGATGGGGCTGTCTCTCCATGCGACGCATGTACCGAGGTGCACTGGTCACACCTCATGATGTGGGTGAGGATTGTTGGTTTTTTTTCCCCTGCGCATCTTCAACGGTCGGTGCGCCGAGGAGCGTGGCCAAGGAGGTGCAGGAGGTGGAGAGAAGGACACTAAGCAAAAGAATCACGGAAGATATGCCTCCTCTGCTAATCCTCGAGCCTCCTGGTTGGTTCCTGCGGGCGCGCACTGGAGCTCTGTCGGCTCGGCAGGCAGATTGCTGGCGCATGCAATAATAATGTGGTTGCAAGGCATGGGGAGTTGGATGACAGGCGGAGTTTCGACGCCCGCCGATCATCTCTCGTCAGCCACACATTCCATGGTTCGATCGCATCCTCTATGTATCCACTCTACTCTCCTCCTTTCGATGCAGACGAGCTGACACCTGACCACCACCATCGCGCCCGCCCTTGTAACACAGATTGTCGTGCTCTGCAAAAAAGGGTAGGTCACCTCCCGTGCATACATCATCTTCATCCCCTTGGCTGAAGTACCCCACGCAGTACGATGCCTGCAACGTCTTCCAAACCCGCTTATCCCGTCACCCCTGACGGCCACTACTTCCTCTGGAACGGCTGGCAGCTCTGGCGATGTACCAACCCGAATATCAAGGACACCGAGCGGACGCTCTACACTGCCGAGCTCATGTCTGCTCGAAGGGCAGTCAGCTCGGCGAACAAACTGACTTCTGCATCGGAGAAGAAGAATGCCCTTGCCCAAGCGCGAGCGCGAGTGCAGAAGGCGAAAGAAGCGCTAGGAGAGCGTGGGGAGCCTTGGTGGGATACGACTGAAGAGGGCGCAGAGTTGGTAGATCGGAAACACGTCAAGAATACCCAGTACGCCGCGTGGGCGCAAGGCTTGCAGGCTGGCACGCAGGGCCGCAGACCGAAACGCAAGTGTCGGGAACACGAGGCAGAAGCTGTACCCAAGCCCGGCGGTTCTAGCCCAGCCTCAGATGAGGCTCACGTTCCAAAAGGCAGACAAACAAAGAGAAGAAGAAGTTGATTTTTTTTCTGGGGAAAGGTTGCTACTGTTACATTTGCTCGACGGGAATTTTTGCTTATAGTACTGCTTCAGCGGACTGAAATTGGTGGTGGAACGCCAGGTATAGAACCCCAATCGAATGAGTCGGCCTTGAATGCCTCGAGGGCGGACTCTGGAATGTCGTCGTATGACAATAAGCTAGCATATGGATCTATTTGACGGGTGGGTGGTGCGCGCTGTATGCTGCCCGACGATGTGGTCGGTGGCGCAGCGCCGAACGCGCTCGTAGGCGCAGTCGTCGTCGCTCCGAATGCCGACACGACTGGGGCCGAGCTTGTGGTTGGAGGTGCAGCTGTCCCAAATGCGGAAGTTGCAGGGGCGCCAAATGCTGAGGAAGTCTGTTGTAGTGTTCCAAATGCTGAAGAAGAAGAAGTAGGTGCGCCAAATGCTGAAGCAGTGCTTGATGTAGATGTACCAAAAGCCGAGACGGCTGGTGCGGAGCTTGCGGCTCCGAATGCGCTCGGTGCTCCAAACGCGGATGTAGATGGTGCGGCTCCGAATGCTGAAACAGATCCAAAGGCTGGCGCTGCTGGCTTGTTGGCACCGAATGCGCTCGTAGAGCCAAATGCTGGTGCCGCAGTCGTCGCGGCGCTTCCAAATGCGCTTGTCGATCCGAATGCCGGGGCTGCAGTGGTGGATGCGCTGCCAAATACGCTGGTTGGTTGGGATGAGGCCGAGCCGAACGCGCTGACAGGCTGTGTCGAGCTGGCTCCGGCAGCTTGACCAAATGGTGATGCCGAAGCAGCTGCCCCAAATACAGATGGTTTCCCAAAAGCAGAAGTGCTGGATCCAAGAGTAGAAGGCTGTCCAAATGCAGAGGTACCAGATCCAGAAGTAGAAGCCTGCCCAAAGGCAGATGGTTTGCCAAAGGCAGAAGTGGTATTTGAGCCCAGGGCAGAGGGTTGGCCAAATGCACTGGTGGTGCCTGTGCTAGCTGCACCGAACGCAGATGGCTTGCCGAACGCGCTGGGCCCGCTGCTGGTGCTGGCCCCGAATGCGCTAGGCTGCCCAAATGCTGGCGCAGCACCAGAAGTTCCCGCGGTGCTGCTACCAAATGCGCTGGGCGCGCTGCCGAAGGCACCTCCCGACGCTGGCGCTGCTGATTGTCCAAAGGCTGATGGACGACCGAAGGCAGGAGCAGCAGCACTTCCGCCAAACGCCGATGGTTGGCCAAAGGCACTTGTACTGCCACCGCTCGCGCCAAACGCAGATGGCTGTCCGAAGGCGCTTGCACCGGTGGAGGTGTTGTTGTTGCTGCTTCCGGTTGCGCCGAAGGCGCTAGGCTGTCCAAAAGCTGGCGCCGTCGACGATGTGTTCATTCCGCCCGTACTACTCCCGAAGGAGCGAGACATGTTTCCAAACGCGGCGGCTCCTCCTCCTCCTCCTCCTGAAGATCCAAAGGCGGAAGGCTGACCGAAGGCGGATGCGCCTGCGGTGTTGTGCTGCCATGGTTTGCCATCGCGGAGGGAAGCGGAGGCAGGGGGGATTGGGGGGGGGGGGGGCGGAAATGAGAAGATTCAGGATACAGTCACGTCAAAGGAATGTTCAACCATCAGATCACGTACCGAGTAGCGACAGTCATTTCCAAAGCGGCACTTCCCCTCGAGGAAGAATTTGCACACCGTCTGACTGGTCATGCTTCGCGTTCTCTTGCCCTCTCAAGGCGCCTGCTGTCTTCCAAAAATGCTGCGTTTCCTTCGCTCCTGATGGAGGAGGTTCTGGCGGTTGACACTGTTGCTTGGCTTCCCAGATCCAAGTCAAGTTGCATGGTGGAATTTGAATTTCGACGGTTTACGAATATCAGAATTTTGTGATTTAAATTCCAAACACAGAACCTCTTGAAGGCGATGAAGAATGTCCAGCGGCCGTGACTTCAACCTGTGGAAGAAGGAATGAGCTCTCGTCATGCGCCCTCCGCATGTCTTTAACATACAGTGTGTGTGCGTAAGGACTAGCAGACCCTTCAAAGTTGTGGGCGCGCCGGCGCGCCTGGCGGCGAGAAAAAGAATCGATGTTGTTCCAAAGAGACGTTCCAAGCCAGCGCGTCGGCGTGGCCAAAACGTTCAGAGCTGTTTGCAAATACCTGTTTGCCAGAGGGCATCACAGATTCATGCCTTGACGGCGGCCTCGGGGTATATTTATACTGCAATGCTGGAAGACGGATACGCGATTTGTGACTCCTCCGCTCACGTCTGCTCGAATCTTGCTCTGTGCTGGCATGGGAACGCACCTTGGCCAGATCTACACTTCCTCGACCACTGATTCACAAAATCATCCACATCGACTGGGAGAAGACCCTCAGTCTTCACAGCGCATCGAATCCGTTGATGCAGCGATGCTGTCGTTTCGTGTTCACATCCCTTCACTTGGGCAAGATAAACAATTTTGTGGTCGGACTCCCCGATTCGACGTCGTTTTGAAGGGCCCGCGCCATGTCTGGATGCATCTCCAGCAAAAGGGGGATGGGAGGTCTTCGCTTTGGTGTGAGGGATCATGGCAACATGCCCCCTTGCCTTGGAACATGCCAAAGCGTCCGATGATTGACCAAATGGACGAGGCTGGACCGGGTGGGATGTTGTGGAGCTTAAAGCCACGTGCTTTGCGGCTTCGCTCGGCCGAGAGTCCACCAAGCCGAAGATTTTTTGGCTGTCCTAGAATTTAGAAGTTTTGGCTGGAACCGACCTTTCATCGCCTCATCCGTTCTCACTTCACTCCTGTCCATACAGCATTGGGCAGGCTCGAAGCAGCTGGCCATCGCACAGGAGACAATGCCGTCAAAGCAGAACGGTAAGAGGCGCGCCTCAGATGACAGCGCGTCCTCAGAGAGCTCGGACAGCGAACGCTCCAGCGGCGGCTCGGACGGATACAGTACCGGCGCACAAAGCAACATCCTCAGCACCTCGCCTGCCACTTCGGTTGGCGCTCTTTCGGCAGGACAGCTTGTCAAGGGCTCTGCGGACGAGACTGGACTGCAGGAGTACGATGCTGCTGTTACCGGACGCGGTGCTGCCGATCTCCCCAAGTGGGCAACACCGCATACATTCCACACCTTGGATACTCAGAAGATGTTCTCAAACCCTTCTGACCAAGGCCTCGATATTAAGGACCTGCAGGATCTCACGGCTCCGCATATCGAATCTTTCAATGCGCTTTGGGAGCAAGATCCTTCTGTCGACACTCCTCAAACGCTCAAGCGCTCGGCTGCCACAGGACTTCCTTCAGACGGCCTGCTCGCAAGGGCGATTCAAAGACTACCCCCCAGAGTCGTGTTTGATGGGAAAGGCGCCGCCGACGACGGTCCTTCTGGCAGCTCCGCGCCAGATCAAGCTCTTGGAAACCGCCTCGAGCTCAGAATATCTTCCGTCACCTTGGCGCGACCCATGGTCGCAGAAAAGGCCAAAGATGTCCACGAGCGTCGTGTTTTCCCCGCCGAATGCCGGGAGCGACTCACCACATACCGAGCTCGGATGACAGCGCAGATTGACTGGAGCGTCAATGGTCATCCTGCGAAATCAGAGACCGTCAATCTAGGTCAAGTCCCCGTCATGGTCAAGGTGAGCATCAAGTCAGCAAGTCTGACACGGCCGTGGTCTTTCTGCTGCTGACACTCTCCGCGCTGCGCCTCGTGGCTCACACAGTCCAATCGGTGCAATATCAGGGGCATGACCTCTCGTCAGCTCGCAGACCGCATGGAGGAGACCACAGAAATGGGTGGCTACTTCATCATCAACGGAAACGAGCGTCTCGTCCGGTTCCTGATTGTGGGACGTGCAAATCACGTCGTCGCGATTGACCGGCCGTCATTCACAAATCGAGGGCCTTCATATTCTAGCAAAGGATGCATGATCAGATGTTTACATCGGAATGACCTCACCAGTGTGACCAACACGGTGCACTATCTCGATAACGGTGGCATGACATTACGGTTCTCGTGGCGCAAGCAAGAATACATGGTTCCCATCATCATGGTCCTCAAAGCCCTCACGGATGCTACCGACAAGGACATCTTCATGGGTCTCATGCAGGGCGATGTCGGCAACACTTTCCTGTCCGATCGAGTCGAGCTACTCCTGCGCAGCTTCAAGAGCTATTCGCTTTGGACCGGCAGGCAGTGCCTGGAATACCTCGGCAGCAAGTTCCGCGTTGTAATGGCAGCGCCAGATGATGCCACCAACGGAGAAATCGGATCTATGCTGGTAGATCGACTGATCCTGGTTCATCTTGACCGACCGAGGGACAAGTACAATCTGCTCATTTTCATGATGCGCAAGTTGTACTCATTGGTTGCTGGCGAGTGCTGTACCGATAATCCTGACTCGCCTCAACATCAGGAGATCCTCATGCCTGGTTTCCTCTACGGCTCCATCATCAAGGAACGGGTGGACGAATATCTTGCAGCAGTGCGGGCTCAGATCGCGCGCGATGTCCGCATGAAAGTAAAGGGAGTAGACTTTTTTGACGGCAAATATATCGTCAAGTCGCTCGCCAAAGTAAATTCTGACGTCGGCAGCAAGCTCAACAATTTCCTTGCCACGGGTAATCTGTCGTCTCCCTCTGGTCTCGATTTGCAGCAAGTCAGCGGTTTCACCATCGTAGCTGAGAAGCTGAACTTCTACCGCTACGTCTCACACTTCCGATGTGTGCACCGTGGTGCCTTCTTCGCCGAGCTCAAGACGACCACAGTCCGAAAGCTACTGCCAGAGTCGTGGGGCTTCTTATGTCCCGTCCACACCCCGGATGGAAGCCCATGTGGTCTTCTCAACCATTTCTCGCACGCCTGCCGCCTCATCACCCGCGAGCTTGACACTTCCTCAATACGTCCGCTCTTGGTTGGTTTGGGAATGAGCGAGCCTCTAGCCACCGACATTTCCGCCAAGAAACACGTAGTCGTCCAGCTGGACGGTGTTATTATCGGCTATGCGACTCCAAGTCTGGCACAAAAGATGGCGATCGCCCTGCGCATCTGGAAGACCGAGAACGAGACCAACGGTGTTCCTCTGGACCTCGAGGTTGGCTACGTCCCCAAGAGCAAAGGAGGTCAGTTCCCTGGTCTGTACCTATTCAGCTCGCGGGCGCGCATGATGCGACCAGTTCGATTCCTCCACAACAACCGGACGGACAGCGTCGGACCCTTTGAGCAAGTCTATCTTGAGGTTGCGTGTTGGCCCGAGGAAATCGAGACTGGATCATCCACTCACGTGGAGCTGAGTCCTACCAATGTGCTCAGTGTCATCGCCAACTTGACGCCGTTCAGTGATTTCAACCAATCTCCGCGGTTGATGTATCAGTGTCTCACCGTAGACCACGAGGTCTTGACACGCGCAAACGGCTGGAAGGCGCTTTCGGAAGTCCAGAAAGGGGAGCAGGTGATGACCATGAACCTGGCCAAGGGAGTGCAAGAGTGGAATTTAGTCAACTCAACCGTCAAGCTGCCCCACACGGGCCCGCTTTACCGACTGCAGAGCGCAGAGATTGATGCGGTCTGCGACGCGACACATCGGTGGTATTTGGGATCTGTCAACGACAACGTCAAGCTCTCACCCTATACGACTGAAGAGCTTCTCAAGGGGGACCTCGCCGATCGCACCTTGCCAACTGTGGCTGCGAACCCCAACGCTCTTCACCAATGGTCCAGTTTCGCTTGGTTGTCACATCTTGTAGACGATGACGAGTTGCTGAACCTTGACTGGTGCAAATTCGTTGGTATCGCCATGGTACTCGGCTCAGTCAATGGTGATGAGCTCAAGATTAGCCAGTCGACCGACAATCCAGAAGTTGTCGCGTCAACGTCGGCCATCTTCAAGCGGTTATCTTCAGTCTCGGGCGTTTTCGAGAATGTGGACCTGAAACTTTCCAGGACGACGGCCGAATGGACGGTGAATTCCGAAGACCTGAGCTCATTCTTCCTGCCTCTCATGACAGCATCGAGCTCGACCCTCGACTCCATCTCCGAGATGCAAGTCTTGCAATCGGGTCATCAAGACGTCAGCACACCAGAAGTGAATGCCGCGCATCAGTTGTCGCGGTCATTGGGAAACACCTGGCTTGTGGAGCTGTCAAGTGTGCAGGCGCGGTCAATGCTTGAGGGCTTCGCTGTTGCAACATACCAGCGCAAATCCTCCTTCGATGAAAATGACATGGAGGGGTCAAAGATGGGAGACGACAATACCGAGCACACGTTCCAGCGTGACGACCTGCAAGTGGCCACTCATTCTACCGCTTTGGTACATGACCTGCAAATATTGGGTGTTCTTGCGGAAGCAAGAGTCGACACAGATGCGCAGCTTGATCCTGAACAGACAGGTGATCGCGGGCTCTGTGCCATTCAGTGGCGGCTGGACTTTGCCTTTGGCGAGGAAGATCTGAGCGTGGTGGTGCCCAAACCGGAGGAGTACCACAACCCTCACCACGATGGTTTCCTCTACTGCATTACGGTGGAGAACGACAACTTTATGGCGCGTCGAAGAATACCTCCAAGCGGATCTCCCGGTCAAATTACCGCAGATGTGGGAATGAAAGCATTCTTCACTGGTAACTGCCAGATGGGTAAGCAAACGATGGGCACACCGAGTACAGCTATGAACCACCGGACGGACAACAAGCTCTACCGGATCCAGAACCCGCAAACACCCCTAGTCCGGCCAAAGCTGCATTCCAAATACGGCTTTGACCACTTCCCCAACGGGACCAATGCAATCGTCGCGGTCATTTCTTACACCGGTTACGATATGGAGGACGCGATGATCCTGAACAAGTCTGCGCACGAGCGAGGTTTCGCGTATGGTACCGTGTACAAGAGCGAGACGGTGGATCTCAAGGACATGATCGGCGAGACAGTCGCTCGCTCAGGACCACCGACCCTCCACTTCGGAATTGGTGATGATGTCCGAAAGGACGATCCGCTACGGTCTGTCCTCGATGCCGACGGTCTTCCTTATGTCGGCAGCAAGATCAGCCCGGGCCGGCCGCTGTGTGCATACTTTGACGAAGTGCGCGGACGCACGATCGCAAAGAAGTACAAGGGGGACGAAGTCGGATATATTGACGTGGTTCGGTTGATCGGTACAGACGGAGGGGACTCGGAGCTGCAGAAGGTGCAGTTCTCTATCCGCATCCCGCGCGCGCCCGTCATCGGTGACAAATTTTCGTCTCGTCACGGACAGAAGGGTGTCTGCAGTCAGAAGTGGCCGGCGGTGGACATGCCGTTCAGCGAGAGTGGCATGCAGCCCGATGTGATCATCAATCCCCATGCTTTCCCTTCGCGCATGACAATCGGAATGCTGATCGAGAGCATGGCGGGCAAGGCAGGTGCGATGCATGGGCTGGCCCAAGATGCTACTCCATGGACGTAAGTATTGGTTTCTCAGCAGCCTGGATTGTCCCTGACCTCTTGACTGACTTGGAATCTTGTGCAATGCTTCAGATTTTCTGAGGACGATACACCGGTAGAGTACTTTGGAGAGCAACTTAAAGCTGCGGGCTACAACTATGTCGGGAACGAGCCGATGTACTCGGGCATCACGGGTCAAGAGTTTGCCGCTGACATCTACCTGGGTGTGGTGTATTACCAGCGACTGCGTCACATGGTAAACGACAAGTTCCAAGTCCGAACCACGGGCCCGGTTCACCAACTGACCAGGCAGCCGATCAAGGGTCGTAAGCGCGCCGGTGGTATCCGTTTCGGAGAGATGGAGCGTGATGCTCTGATTGCGCACGGCACGAGTTTCCTGCTGCAAGACCGACTGATGAACTGCTCGGATTACAGCACAGCATGGATCTGCCGCACGTGTGGATCGTTGATCTCGCTCGGCTACGACGAGTATGCGATGAACGGCATCAGCGTCATCGAGGCAAACAGCCGCACGGCCGGAGGAAAGCTGAGTGGCTCGAGCCAGTCGACCGCTTTGGGGAATGGGCCCTCGGGAGAGTACTGCCGAGTGTGTCGGGCAGCCGAAGAGGCGAAGACGTTGCGGGAACTGGACGGCATTGTCGATGCGCACGACGCTGACGATCCAGATGGCTTGGTCCCCACTGGGCACCACATCAGGGTTCCCAAGGACAATGTATTGCGCACCACTGCTGGTGGACTCGATGTCATTGTGAGTTGTTGCTTCGCACTACAGGCTCCGAATTTGCCTCTTGTGCTGACTGTGTAGCATTCATGCTTCCCAGGCTGTTCCTTACGTTTTGCGCTATCTCACTGCCGAGCTGGCGGCCATGGGCCTGAAGCTGAGCTTCATTGTCGAATAAGTAGAAATCACATTTTGCTGCATATTCATCTCCTCTTCGTCAGCGAAGGAGGAGAGTACCTGTACGGTCTGGACACAAGAGTATGCAACTGAAAGATCATGTTCGTTACGAAGATCGATCAAGAATGAGCATCCGCTTCCCACAACTGACCACTGGACCTCGACGACCTCGATGCCCGATGTCCGTGCTCGATGATCAGGAGGAGGAGGCTGGCCACGTGCGCTTGTCGTCGGAGATCTCGCTGACCCAGGAAATATGTCTTCGTGTCTGATCTCAGCCATAGCTCATCCGCCCGTTATTCTTTCTCATTGGGCACTCGGAGCGCAGCAGTCTCAAAATCGTTGACACTGAGCCACACCTTGTGGGTAAATCGGAAGTCCGGGAGATGAAGGGCGAGGGGTATGCACCACGCAGCGGCCAAGAACCCGGCTTCTCCGAGCGGGCGTGACGGTGGATACGATCGGTCGGGGCGGCCCACCAGCGCTGAGCGTCATGATGAGTCGCTAGGAACAAAGGGGCGGACGGAAGAATCGGAGTTCCGTGTGATGTTTACCCGGTTTGGGATCTGTACCGCCGCCGCCGCCAGACGGGGAAATGGAAGAGAGCGAATGGGGACTGATTGATCGTCCGCCGCTGCAAAGTGCGGGAGGAGCCCCGACGGTTAGAGTGGGGGAAGTTCTCCTTGGTCCCTGACCCGAGCGCCTGTGACGGTACCGAGGCTGGCGACTGGGAGGAGGACGCCATCATCTGCGTGCTCAGAGCCGACGAAAGATATAAAACGAGCTGGGTTTCTGACTTGGTCGCTTACCTGTTCAGCACCGTCCTCTACTCATCAGCTCACTGCTTACCTCTCTTGCTCTCCTCCACCGCCAAACAAGCTTCAGTGACAACCTCAGTAGACATGCAGCGATCCCTCTTTGCCTCCATCGCCTTTGCCGCCTCGGCCTTCCTCATCGGCTCCAATGCCCTCCCAAGCACCAGCGCTGCCTCGGCAAGCACTGTGTCCTGCAGCTCGACTCCCCTCTGGTCCAACCACGGTCTGAACATCACCCAGTACACCACCAACGCAAAGCCAGGCGTCATCGCCACCGGCACCAACCACAACTCGCACGACCGTCTGCTCGCCTACCAGAACGCCACCTCCTACACTCATTCATGGGCCTTCCACCTCTGCCACTTTGACGGCGTGCCCAAGGCCAAGTCCGGCGACGACACCGTCTACGGTCGCCTCAAGATCTACGACGAGGGCTGCGCTGTCCTCGATGCGTATCCCAAGCTTGACTCGGGCGAGACTCAGAACGTCTGGGTCGAGGACTGTGCCGGCAAGAATGATCTCGCAAAGGCCACACGCCAACTCTTTTCTTACAGCCCCTCAACAAAGTGAGTGCTCCATCCATTACCGCTCCGTCAAGCGGGCCTGCTCTCTTCCCTCAAACTGGCAATTTACGCATCTTTTCTTGTCCTCAGGGAAATCCAATTCGTCGGTAACTCTGGAAAGAAGGGGTTCTCCGGCGTCTATGTCTTTGCTATCCACAACGACGACTACCTGCCCGAGTACCCACTCAAGGAGGTCGCTGTCAAGAAGGCAGACACTTTCAGCTCAAAGCACTACAAGATCACCCGCGCTTGATCTCACCCCGTCGCATCATCAGCATCATGGACTTTGTCTCCTCTCTTCTTCTTCTTCTTCTTCAATATTGTAGAGAGTCGGGAAATTTATTCGCGTTCCATGACTTTCCTACTTGCCTGCTTCTCCGTCTGTTCTCGTTCATTTCCCTGATTCGAAACTTTCAGCGACTCAGCAAAAGCTCGTTCTTATTGGAAAGTCATGTTGCAAAGGGTATCATGAGATTGATGCGAGAGCCGGACTTAAGAACTGTACGCCCGCAGAAGCAATGCTGGTCAGGGCTTCTGTGTCAATCTGAAGTGCATGTATAGCTTCCCCAACCGCATCGCCTGCCTCGCCCTTTCCATCCTCAAACAGCGTGAACTTTGATGGCGCTTGCGGGTCCGCCAGTGGTTCTTCCGATGACTGCTCCTGTGATTGTGGGACGCTCCCGTCTTGCGCATCCTCGGTCGTCTCTCTCACCACGCTGCCGCCGGACGCCGGCTTGCTGGTCTCGATTGCGCTGTTGAGGACGAGTAACAATCTCGAATTTCGCAGAGACGCCGCGCGTCTGCGCTGTTGATGAAATATGCCCGGGCTGATTCCGTCTGCTGATGGTTTCGGAGGGGCAGGCGCCTGTTGGAAGGGATGCTCGGTCGCATTCGAGGAGAGCGAAGGCGATAGTGGTGGTTCCTCGTGCTGATGTTGCTGCGGAGGCGAGTTTGGTGCGGAGGAGAAGGAGTGAGTCGTTCCACCTGGTCCAAGCGGCTGCACCAGTATCAGGCCCAGCTGACCAAAGTTCAAGAATGATGAGGGGGAAAAAGAGGGGGGGAAAGTCAGAATTTGTGAGATGCCCACTCATGCAGCAAAACTCCAGGAGCCCTCGGAAAAGAAAGAGCAAACTCACAGCCGACTCGAAGACGAAGGGCACGTTCGGTTGCTCGCCCATCAGATTCTCTCTCCATGCAAGAGTAGCCATACCACCTAGCACTCTCGTCCGCTCCTCTCCGCTCAGAGAGGGCAAAATGTGGGCTGGGGTAGAAGCGCTGGCCAGGTCTTCTTGACCTTGTTCATCGAGCTGTGGGCTCAGTGGATGGGCGCGGGGAGCGTGCGAGATGAAGAGACCATTGTTGGAAGGGGAGGAAGACGTGGACGCAGAAGACTGAGAGGACGATAAGGTCGAGGCTGATGCGTACACTTGGCCTGACTGGGCGAGTACGATGAGGGCGGTGTGTGGGTGATGGTGTTGAGGCTGTTGAGTGATCGCTTCGGTGGGAGCCGAGGGTTGCACGAGCGTGTTGAGCACCGCGTTGATGGTACCTAATCTGATCATGCCGTGCCTGTCTTATCGTTGGAGCACGCTCGTTATCGATGTGTTCGCTCTCGATGTCGTCCTCACCATCGTCTGTGCCGTCCTTGGAAGTGTTGTTGCTATGCGTCGATCGCGCCAGAGAGAGAGAGGAGGAGAGAAGATTCTGCTTGGATTGTTACTACTACCAGAGGAGACAGACAAGAGCTTCTTATATGGACAACAAGAGACGCAGAAGAAGGAAAAAGGCAAGAACCGTCTGCAGTGAGTAGTTCTAGAAGATTCCTTACATCTGTGGCTGGCTGTTCCCACGTGATGATCTGTGACGCTCACTGACTCCAACACTCCCCCTCGTCGCAGGCATCATCACCAACGGTCTCGGCGACGGCGGCAGCGTGCCTGGGAAACGTGCGCGTGGGTGGGGGAGGTGTGTGTGCTGCTAGGACGATTCATGCTGGACCTATGCTGACCAATCGTATCCTCGTTCCTTCCAGCAGCTCAACACCATCACTCCAGCTCCCGCCCACCGCAAACTCCTCCCCACCACCATCCTCAAGCTGGAGCGGCGTGAGTCACCCCCTTCGCTCGCTCCCCCTGGTCCCTGGTGCTGACATTGACCTCTCCTTCCTCACCCAGCTCGACTCCACCACGACCACCAGTCCCCGGCCGGATTTGGTCGCCGCGCCGGGGCTGGCGTTCGCCTCGACGCGTGTCTGGGCGGATTTGATCCCCGCCCAGCGCGCAACGGATACCAGACGTGGCTCCGCCTGGTTCGGCCTCGTCGAGGCAACTGGCCGACGCCTCGGCGAGGCTCGGGCCAGGTTGATACCGGTAAGGGGAAAGGCTGTCACTTTCGAAATGAGACTTGTTCGCTGCGCTGACGCATACCTGTCCCTTCCGCATCTCGTTCTTCAGCTCCAGCGGCACCAGACCAAGGCCGGCGCGGTGCTTCTCGTGCGTGGTTCGAGGCAGAGACTTGGTGAGTACGTCCGCAAGCTGCTCCGCCGACCGTATGTAGCGTACGCTGACCAAACCTTGTTCTTGCGCTTCCCGGATATAGTGCCAGCGGACTTCGATATGTTTGGTGCGCTGGTGGAACGTGGGCTTGCTGGCGAGGGTGAGTGCTCCCTCGTTGTCGCCATGCAGGGGTGTGGGGCCGTCCAGCCGCAGGCGCAGATCCGTAAGCAGAGTGCGCAGGTACGCGTTCTCGCGCGCTGCCTCTGCGAGCGCAATGTACTCGGCGTGGACGGTGGACGTCGCGACGACGCTCTGTCGCCTCGCACCCCAGCTGATGAGAGAACCAAATACTTTAAATGCATACCCCGTCGTTGACTTTCTCGTGTCCACATCTCCAGCATAATCCGCGTCCACCCAGCCCTCAAGCACGCGGCTCCGCTCGTCGCGGTCGAAACGAAGGCCAATCTCGTGAGTAGTGAGCAGGTACCTCAACACGCGCAGTGCCGTCTCCCAGTGCTGACGCGTGGGGCTCGCACTGTAACGTCCTAGATATCCTGCTGCAAACGCCACGTCCGATCTCGTGGCCACCGCCGCCCACAAAAGGCCACCCACGAGCGACTGGTATCGCTGCCGGTCGGCGAAAGCATCGCCTTCCTTCGTCGGCAGGTCGGCGGGGAGGGGCGTCCACGTCCTTCGGCCGTCCTGCTGACCGAACTTGAGGGCCAGTGACCGTATGTACGCCGACTGCGAGAGCACGATGCCTGTGCTCGTTCGATCCATACTGACTCCCAACACCCACTTTGCGATCCCCAGGTCTGTCATTCGCCATTGTGCCCTCAACAACGCCTTCACCCTCCGGATCTCGTGCACGTCGGGGCCGGCAACGAGCATGTCGTCAACGTACAAGAGCAAGAACACCTTCCGCAAGCGTGAGTAATAGATGCACCACTCCGTCTCCAGTTGCTCGAACCCGATGCTGACTATGTATTCATCCGCCGCCCTCCACCACAGACGTGCTGACTGCTTAAAGCCATACAGGCCACGCCGAATCCGGAGTACGTCGTGGTTGGCCGACAGGGTGAGTCCGTCCGGGGCTTGCATGTACAGTTCCACATCGATGTCTGAATTCAGGAAGGCCGCTTCTACGTCCATCTGATGCATCTCCCAGGACATCCGTATCGCCACTGCCACAAACACGCGCAACGCCGTGAGCGCGGGCGTGGGCGCGTGTGTCTCCTCGTAATCGAGGCCAGGCTTTTGTGAGAATCCCCGTGCCACTACGCGTGCTTTGTATTTGAGAATCTGACCTTGACTATCCGTCTTCCGCTTGTACACCCATCTAGACCCAACAGCAGTGCGTCCAGCAGGAAGGACGGCCTCTTCCCAAGTTCCTGCGCGCTGGTGATTGGCAAGTTCGGTCTCCTCCGCGCGCCGCCACTCGTCCGCCTCGGCCGATGCCATCGCCTGTCTGTGAGTAGATGGCTCGGGCTCAAGTTCCTCCGTAGCGACATTGACCTGACCACCTCCTTGCCTTCCAGATGCCGCACGTCGAGGAGGCAGCTGGCGCGTTGGTTGTCCTCGTCGTGCCCATCGTGGCTGAGGAGGGCGTTGGGCGACTTCGGCCGGCTTGGGCGATGGTCCATCGACCTCGTCCGGTCGCGCACGTTTGTCGCCGACCTGAGGCGAGGGGGGCACGTCCTTGGGTGAGTCTTGCGACTCCAACGGCGAGTCCTGCCTGCCGTCCTGCTCATCACCACTTCCTCGATCCTCCTTCAGCTGTTCACCACCAACTACCACCGTCTCCTCCGGCTCCGGGGCCTCCGTCTCGGCCTCGTCGACCTCCGGATCGACTTCGGCCGCGTCGACCTCGTCAAGCGCGGTATCGACCGCGACCGCGTCCGTCGTGGCCGTCGTCGGCGTCGGTGGCCGAGGAAGAGGAGCGAGTTCCTCAATCTCTGTGAGTCTGGCAGAAGAGCTTGGTGGCTCGAAAGTCAGCTCTCTACTGACGTAGATCCTTCCCGTCGTCTCATCCAGCACGCCGGCGCCTCCTTCGTACGTGAGTCCAAGGTATCGGCCACGAATGCTTTTCGGTAGGGTAAAGTCTGACTTTGCTCTCGTCTCCGCAGGTACGTGGACCCACGTCAAGCAACCGAAGGGCCGCAGCAACCGGAGCTCGACCTTTCGCTTGAACAAACGCTCCCATGCCGACGTTCCGTCCCTTACGGTGAGTATCAGCTGTATGATGATGCTGTACTGCAGGGCCCAGTCCCAATGCGCCATCGTGACTCCGCTATCCACCATCATTGCTGACACCATCTCTTTGATTGTCCTGTTCTTCCGCTCGGCTATCCCGTTGTGCTGCGGCGTGTAGGGCGGCGTCACCTGGTGCACAATGCCCTTTCGGTCCAGCCACAACTTGAATGCATGTCCGGTGTACTCGCCGCCCCCGTCCGAGCGCAGCACGCGCACCTTCGCGTCCGTGGCCTTCTCGAGCATGTTGACAAAGCCGATCAAAACTTCAGGGACCATATGCTTCGCCGCGATCGCTCGGGCAACGGTGAGTCCCAAAAAGTCGTCCGTTAGAGTCACGTAGAACCTATTGCCCGCCGCTGACTCCTTCACCGGTCCTGCCACATCGCTCACCACCAGATCCAAGGCCGCCGATCCCCGCAAGGTGAGTTGGCCGAAAGATGATCGAGTCGACTTGCTCTTCTGACACGACGGGCAGAACTTGCTGAAGTCTCCTTTTAACTTAATGCCTTGCAGAACACCATTGCGAACCAGGTTCTTGAGCGCGGTCTTGGACATATGTCCACATCGCTCGTGAAGCTCGGTGAGTGTCATCTCCACGTCTTTGGCCTCCGTATACGTGATCAATTGCTGACTCTCATCCGCCTCTCCGTCCCCACAGGGCAGATCCAGAAGGAACAATCCCTCGCGCTCGGAGAGGGGCAAGGTGAGACCGCCGATGCTGATGTAACTCTGACCCTTCTCCAGGCTGACCTTCCAGCCTTTTCTGATTAGGACCCGGGCCGAGATCAAGTTGACGCGGGCCTCCTCGACGAACATCACGTTCGTGAGGACGACTTGTGCGCCCGCGGCCGTGGCTTGGACCGATCCCGTGATGCTAGCCGTCATCGAGCCTTCGCGCGTGGCGAGGCCAAACCGCAAGGGTGAGTGAAGAACCTTCTTGTCCGTGAGCAACGACACATCACTGACGATATGATGCGTCGCTCCAGAGTCTATGATCCATGGCCGGGTACTGGTGGCCGTGACCATGGCCACGGTTCCCTTGTCCATCGGGTCGACCGAGACGCAGCACGCCAGTCCGATGAAAGGGCCAGAGGGGGAAACCATGTTCATTTCTCCGGACTTGCCGCTGCGCTGAGGACAATCACGCTTATAATGCCCCAGTTCATGACATCGGAAGCATCGAACCTTGGCAACGTCACGCTTGCCTTTCCCTTTGTTCTCCGTCTCACCATTCTTGACGAAGTTCGCCTTGCCGTCTTCCTGGTTCTTGGCGGGGCGCTTGCTGCCCTTTCCAGGCCTCGCCGACGTCACCAGCATGGCTGCGGCCAAACTTCGAGCCTGTGTTCGTGCGCGTTGGGCTCCCTCCAGATTGTACTGGCGCCGCAACTCCACGAAGGTCTTCACGCTCACCGGCATCATCCGCCACTGTAACTTCAGCATGTCAAACGATGCCGGGAGCGTGTCCAGGAACATGAGGCACTTCTCCTCGTCCGTAAAGCGGATGCCGGCTCCGGACGCCTTGAGAAGCAGCCGCAAGAATCCATCGAGGTGATCCTTGAGGTCCGTTCCTTCGAGCAGAAAATAGTTGAGGAGTTCGCGACGCACCTCAGCACGATACTCCGGTGCTGTTAGATCGTGAAGCTCGACCAGGCGGTCCCAGATGGCCTTGGACGACCTGCAGTCTTCTATATCGATCTTGAGCGCATCACTGATCGTTCGGCGCATGACGGCCATGGCCTTCCGATCTCGATCAACCCAGGACTTGATTTCCTTCTTGTTGTCCTCAATATTGGTCTCCTTGTCGTAGCTCTTCTCGGCCTTGACGATGATCGGGGGTAGCTCGGTTCCCTCGACGATGTCCAGTGCTCCTAGCATGAGCAAAGAGTCCGTCATGGCCGTTTTCCATTGGAAATAATCTTCGAGCCCGGTCAAAGTCGGAACTTTGAACAAGGCGGTAGACTCGCCACCAGACATGTTGCTTGCCATGTTTCCAGAGATGTATCGTAGAAGAGGCAGTGAGATATCAGACTCTTAATCTGTTGTTGCTATGCGTCGATCGCGCCAGAGAGAGAGAGGAGGAGAGAAGATTCTGCTTGGATTGTTACTACTACCAGAGGAGACAGACAAGAGCTTCTTATATGGACAACAAGAGACGCAGAAGAAGGAAAAAGGCAAGAACCGTCTGCAGTGAGTAGTTCTAGAAGATTCCTTACATCTGTGGCTGGCTGTTCCCACGTGATGATCTGTGACGCTCACTGACTCCAACAGGAAGCTGAGCCGATCGAATTGCCGTGATTTCCGATCGCCCGCACGATGATTCCCAAAAAATTTCCCCATCAGCTGGACGGATCATGGCTTCCAACCTACTCGCACAAGACGCATAGAGCTGGACAGAGATGGAGTCCAACACATTCGACGAGCATCGGATCACCGAGAATGACATTCAAGAGGAGGTTTCAGTAGACTCGTCCGCTCTGCAGCAACACCACAGCGATGCCATGGACCAAGACATGCCTTCTTCCACCAGCAAGGTCGCGACCGTCCAAGACCTGGACGGCGACGAAGCCATGGACGAAGACGATGATGGCGAGGCAGACGACTTCACACCCATTCACGACACATCGCTCGCTTCCTTCCCCTTGCATGCCCCAAAATCCATCTTCTCGCTCACCCTCCACCCCAACTTTCCCCAGCCACCTCATGCCCTTTCGGGAGGCGAAGACGACAAGGCACACATTTGGAACACGATCTCTGGCGAGCTGGTCGCTTCCTTGGAGGGCCAACATACGGACAGTGTGATCAGTGTTGGCTGGAGTGCTGATGGTAATCTGGTTGCGACGGCCTCAATGGATGGCACGGTCAAGGTATGGGGCAAGGATGACTCTGCTCCTGCCAACGCTGCAGGAATCGAGTCCTGGAAGGTCGTCGCTGCGTTAGAGGGACCTGATGAAATAACTGTGGGTACACCTTGTAGACTGTTACCTGAACGACACGAGCTGTTTTGAGCTGACAAAGCTTTCTCTGCGACTCTAGTGGATGTCATGGCACCCCAAAGGGCCTGTCCTCGTCGCCGGCGCACAAGACGGAACAGTATGGATGTGGCAGCTTCCCAAAGGAGCTGTTATGCAAGTCTTCTCCGGTCATACCGCAGCCTGCACGTGCGGCAGCTGGACTCCCGACGGAAAACGTCTGCTCACCGCCTCGGAAGACGCCTCGTTGTTCCTGTGGGACCCACGCTCTGCCTCACCCCTGGCCAAGCTCAATCCGCACTCGGAACCAAGATTTCAACCGTTTGCGGAGTCGGGTGGCATCACGTCTCTGGCTATCAGCCCAGACGTGGAATCTGGGGGCAAAGTTGCGGTCATTGGTGGAGCAGGGGGTATGCTACGAGTAGTGAGCTTACCGCCCTTACTCACCGCTGCCGACGCCGAGGCTGGCTCGAGCTCAGGGCCCTTGCAGGTCAGAGCGGTGCTGGAAGGACATCAAGATGGAGAGAGTGTCGAAGCGATTGAGTTCATCGACCTGTTGGGCACGGGTGCGGCGCCGAACGCGTCCACAGCCTGGACCACAGTGGTCACTGTCTCAATCGACGGCAAGGCGATCGTCTGGGATCTGTCTACTAACAAGGCGAGGTTGAGTGTGTCGCATCCTACAGCCACAGCTATACCCTCGCCAGATGCTCAACAAGACCAAATACAGGCGGGATCGTCGAGTGCACCAAAGATTGATGTTCCATTATCACCTATCACATCGTTGTCGGTGCACAAGGGTACCCCGATGTTCACCACAGCCGCTGCACCTGACCCAAGCGCGATTCCTGCTCGCCCAACCCTCAGCTCGGTGCCCGAGAATGCTGCATCCTCGGGCGAGGGCGGGATGACACAAGAGGAGGACGAGATCAGTCCCCACGGCACCCTGTGTACCTGGGACGCCCGAACGGGAGCACTCCTGGCCTTACACACCGGCTTCATGGACGGCGTGCTGGGGCTGGCCGTCGGACTGGATCCGGACCAAAGCCTGGATTCGGGCTCGCATTCGGTCGATGCGGTTGCGTTGGCGATGGGGAACTCGGCAGCTGGTGGGAGAGCAGCACAGAGCCAGGCGACTCGGGTCGGAGGGAACAAGCGATGGACGGTCGTTGGCGCGGGGGACGAAGGCGTCGCGCTTGTATTCAGGGTTTGAACCCACTTGACGAATGGGACACAGTTTTTTCTGGTGAACCTCTGGCACAGATCTGATGGTAACAACGGACCATGACCAGAAAGGATCTCTCCCACTTTCGACAACATGGACATCGAGGCACTCAAATACCGTTGCCTGTTGAACATTTGTCTTCATTCCTGCCTGTCAAAGAAGGTACGGAATGACTTGCCTGCACTCATGAAATCTGCATAGACCCACGTGGTCCGCGCTTGGAAAACTCCGACACACAAGTCTTTCGCCTCATCTTCACCGTTGGCCTCCATGCCCTGGACGGTGACGAAGATACACACGGAAGGACTCGAGCCGGGGAGACGGTGTTATCAAGGGTCAGAGACGGAAGGAAAGAACAGGGAATCGCAGATAAAGGTCAATGCTGATCTGAATTGGGAGAGTATGAAAGAATCGACAATGAACTCGCGCACTGCAAGAAATTTTGTGCGCCTTGTTGACGAGAAAGTCCGAGCCAGAACTGGCAGCAACAGCACAGTGCAGCTTCCCTGTTGCAATGACACATGCATGGACTCTACGGATGCTTCGCTGCGTTGAGGAACTCGTAGGTCTGCTGATGATCATCTCCTCCTTGGCTCTTCTCTTGCTGTAGAATCCTCCTTGCACAACAAAGTGGACAGCACACCTGACTCAAGTGAACAGCCATGTCGGGCCGGAGGGAAAACCTGATTCATTCTCTCTGGTCCTTGAAGTAGCCCATCTTCCGTCCCTTCTCTGCCTTCCCAACAGCTTTCTCATCATATCGGCGGACTGGAGAATTGGAACTCGTTGACATTCGATTGCATACCTTCTTGCCATCTGGCACTCCCTCCAGTCCTTCTTGGGCGGTCCGCCGTCCTTCTCTGGGCAAGAGGCACACAGACACAGGTCCATGTCTGGCGGGCGAGCGAGCCAATCAGCATTGTGTGCCTGTGCTATCGTGTAGTCATGTTGGATGGAATGCGCGGGCGGAGCCGATGAACCACACTGGCGAAGTGCCTGGGCCAAACATGCCAGGATGCAGAGCCGGTAACCACCCAAGAGCTCGGCAAGGGGTTGTCAACTTCCCACACTCCTCCCTCCTCATGACGACCGACGACATTCTCGATCGCCATGGACCCTTGGCTAGCAACGCGACCGGTCGGGAGAAGGCATAAAAAGGGGCGCTTCCGAGTGGAAAACTTCCTTCCCCCTTTTCCCCCATCATCACCAGCTGCTCCACCGAGAGTCATGCACATACAAGAGCTTCGTCCAAGACGGTTCCTAACGCGAGCTGGGGCATTGGTCTCCCCTCTCGTGAGAGTGTAGGTTGTGGGCCACTGGTCCATGCTCCCTCCTCACTCAACTTCAGGCGGTGGTGCCCCTGGAGATGGAGCCGTTCGAGCTCTCCTCTGTACTCGTCCTGATTCTCTTCCCGCATCTAACTCACTCAGTGACGATCTGCTTGGTTCAGATCAGAGAGGGAGATTTGCAGGTCGAGTCTCAGGAGGAGAGGAGGATCTCGCTTCAGGACGTGCTTTCTGCTACGATGGTATCCCTGGGGTCCGGGCAGTGGCGGGTCCTAGAGGGTGGGGCGGCGGGTTGGATGCACCTGCGGACGCTTGCCTCCGGTCAAGACAGCCCCAGAAGGGGATACCCAGATTGCACCGTCCTGAGGTTGGCGAAGCCTCTTGTAACAACCAATTTTTCAACGCCCTTCATTAGGGCCCCATCTCGGCCTCAAATCTATCCTGACATTGTTGTCAGAACTTCATCTCGTGTGTGCGTGTGTCTTTGCCTGAGCTGTCTGTTCTTGGAGCGTTTGACCACTGCTCATTCTTCGTCCAAAGAAGTAAAATGCTTTCAGCTGCTTCGATGTAAGAATCGGATCATCTTTTGCTTATATCGTATGTGTCTTTGCTCCAGCAGAGGTTCAGAACCTTGCCGCTTCGTCGGCCCTTTCCCCAGCTCATGTGATTCAAGACGACGTTGCTCTTCGGCCTTGTCGGCTTTGGTGCCTTGAATGCATGCAGCAGGAGGAGCGAGCTGCGTAGTGAGATTTCATTTATCCGATCGGGTTCGATGACCATTTCCTCGGTTCTCATGGTTCATCAGAGCGAACGTCCACCATCTTCTCAACTGTAACTTTATGCAGGCGGTCCGACCCGCATACAAACAAGACAGTCGAGCATCATGCCGGCCTCACGACCCAGCAATGCTGACGCTGGATCCGGCAGCAATGGCGCTGGACCGTCAACTGCAGCTCCGGCTCCTTCATCTGCCGTTTCAGCACCGATAGCCTCAACCAGCATGGCGGCAGCATCATCCTCATCATCCACTGCACCCGCAGGGTCAGACTCGCACACACCCGTGAGGCAGCCACCTCAAAGCGTGGCCGATGTCGTAGCTGCCAGTGTCGGCGGCCGCAAAGAAAGGAAACGGAAACGAATCCACTACTCGTGTGCAGAGTGTCACCGGCGCAAGTCCAAGTGCGACCGCAAGACGCCGTGCCAGCCCTGCATCGACCGTGGTCTGGGCGAATCTTGTCGTCCCTTCGAAGATGGAGACGAACATGGTGATGCACGAGATCGGCTGGGCCGCTTGGAGGACATCGTCGAGGGTTTGGCAACAGCCCATGCAGAACTCGCCAAGGAGCTGGCTATCTTGCAAAAGGCGTATCAGCAGCAGCAACGCTTGCTGCCTCCTCAGTTCAGGCGTGAATCGACTTCTGCTGTCGGAGGGAATGGCTCGGCTCCAGCTCCTGTATATGTGGCAGAGGTTGCCGAGTATGGAGCCGATGCATACTCAGGCTACCGACTTCCGTCGGCTTCCCCTTCATCCTCGTCCTTGCCTCTGGCTAGGCCTCATCTGACAAACGGACAAGGAACATCAGCAGCTTCATCTCATGAACAGAACGAGCTTGGACGGCATCCCAATCGCAAATCGTCAACTGCGTCCGCAGGCTTCCTCCCTGCCTCAGTCCCTGGTCCGCTTTCCCTCTCTCATCAGCGATTCAATGGATCTTCCCCCGACGACACACTTGCCAACAGCATGACTGATGAACAGCGCTCGCGCAGGAGGAACAGCCGCGCTCGCAGCTATCCCCGTTCCACTGGACCTGCAAGCACTCAAGGCACATATGCACGTTCCACAGGTGAAGACACCCGCATGATCACCGACAGTGATGATGACGGCCACGCAGCTGCAAATGATCAGTATTATGACGACCATCACGATGAGGACCGGGAAGGACTGGGTGGCAGCGCTCGTCGCTCGCAGCCTCAAGTGCGGCTCTTGAGCAACCACGGAAGGGCAGGAGCTGCTAAAACGGAGCCAGCCGACAACTTCGAGGGAGGTCTCACCGTCGAAGGTGGAATGCACGGCGAGGCCAACTGGTACGGTGCTTTGGCTCTGCCAAGTGTCAGCCGCTCCGTGATCAGAACCGAGATCAGAGGCGAACATCTCGAGATGCATGCCGACTTGCCCAGGTGCCCAGCTTCAGTCATGCTCTACCGCTTGGTCCACGAAGGTGGTGCGCCGCCCGACATCCTCCAACAACTGATGGCCGACTTGCCAACTCGAAAAGAAGATTGCGACCGGCTGGTCAAACTGTTTTTCAGAGACATCAATTGGACCCGTATTCCGATTCACGAGGCAAGCTTCATGTCCAGCTATGATGAACTGATGGAATTCCGCTCCGGCCAATCTTCTTCCGAATCGGGAGAGTCAGGAGGCCGCCATGCGCCCTTCCTCGCCTTGCTGTTCATCGTGCTCGCCACCGTGAAGCGATCCCAACCAGAGGAGATGGGCAGCGAAGAAGACGCCAGAACGGGCGCGAACAAGTTCTTGCACGGCTTCAAGAAGACGGCTGCGATTGCGGCTTCGATCCGGATCGATCATATTGACATGCTCGTCGCTCACTTGCTCGCTGCTCGGTGGTACACCGTCAACCGAAACTCGGCAGAGGCCTGGGCCGCATTAGGCTTTGGAGTGAGGGCGGCCCAGGCTATGGGTTTGCACCGGGATGGATCCAAATTGGGGCTCGACGCTGTCACGACTGAGCGAAGAAGGCGCCTCTTTTCTCTAGTTCAATATCTGGATAGCACAACCTCAATGGTGAGCCACTTTTCCAGAATCCGCGTGGACACGATGAAGCTGACCTCCGCTTGCACTGCAGCTCCTGGGCCGTCCGCTTGGCATCAACCCCGCCCACTGCGATTCTCAGCCGCCCAGTGATATTGACATCGACACCATGCCCCGGAGCAGTCGACCTCACAACGCTATCATTTATCGAGAGGATGTGCCACCTGGCATTTATGCATTCATCGCGATTCGGCACAACATCAACCGGCTCACCGCTCGAATTGTCGAGCACTTCCAGAATCTCGAGAAAGCACGACAGTACTCGGACGTGATTACAATCGATGAGGAACTGTGCTCGTTCAGAGATAGCTTGCCGGCGCCCTATCAGCACAAGAACGCGGACACTTCATATGATTCAATTTGCCCTTGGTTGCCACTGCATCGGTACTTGTTGAACATCGAGATCTTCTACTTCCGGATCACCCTACATCGACCATATATGCTCCGCTCAAGCGATAGCAAATACGACTTCAGTCGGCGGGCAGCAATCGAATCGGCAAAGTCGGACCGGCTGCTGCGAGAAGAATACAATCGTACGGTCGAGTGGCCCCCGCATAAGTGTCGGCGGACGTTCATGGGCGGACTCTATCGGTTGTTCAACGCGACATTGATATTTGCCGTTGCGCTCCTCGCTGATCCCAAAGGGCCCGACGCGGCCGATTTTGTGTCATATTTGGACGAGTTTATCGAGAAGCATCGATCGGCGGATCGCACGGACGCAGCGACTCGGCGCGAAGTCAGGATCATTGAGGTGAGTGTTTACTTTACCACAGAACTGGGATGTATGTGCTGGTCCCTGACACATAAAGTTCGTTCACAGCTGTTCCGTGCTAAGGCGTTGGACCCGACCTGGTGTGCTGTGACTGCCGTTGGCGCAGCGACCCGATCGCAGCCACAGGTGCAAAAGGCAATCCTTGCGAACCAAGAATCGCCAGCAAGCCAGACACGTTCTAATCGCCGGCGATCCGATTCTCGCCCCAGATCTGGTACCAAAGGATCACATGCAACAGGTACAGCCGGCAATGTCGCGTCAGGAGGCGCAGTTCCCGGTCAAGGTCGCACAAAGGCAGGTTCTGCCAAAGATGGGGCAAGTGGCCGTGACGATGCTGCGACTGGCATTCATTTCGGAGATGAGCGATCGGTCATCCACTCCGCGCTGTCTCTGCGCGGGCCAATGTCCTCATCCTCATCCTCATCCGTCCTGGGTGCTGACGGCCCTGAGAGTGGAGGAGGAAGCCGTGGTAGCTCAGGCAGGGCCGGTAACAATGTGGCATCTGCAGGCGCGCAGGGCCTGATTGGACTCGGTAGCGGTCGGTCCCCTCCCGATAGTCTTATGTCCAATTCCAATCTTCCAAACGGATATGCACTCGCCTCCAACGGGATGCTCGTCGGTGCTTCATCGCAGCCACAAGACTCGACGCCGCCTGGATTCCCAGCTGTCATGTTCGGAAACAACACCATGTCAGTCAGTGGTGGTAGGGGAAGCGGACCTGGAACACTGGCCCGTGGCACTCCCACTGGCGGTATTTGGGCCTCAAATGGCACGGCTGTGGGAGGTGGCGGCTCCGGTTCCGGCTCGACTCCTGCGCCAACAGTTGGGATGACCAATCTGTTCGGACCTCCGACTACGTTTGACTTCTCCGGTGGTCTTTCACTTGGTTCTTTTGGTGGTGGGGGAGGATTTGGAGGTGGATTTGGCAGCGGGATGGGTATGGGCGACGCCGACTTCGCCCAATCGCTGTTTGACTCTTTAGGGGTATCTCTCGATCAGTTCGGGCTCGCCGTCGGTGGACCTAGCGTCAATGGCACCGCAGCTTCGGATGGCGTTCTGCCAAGTCCCTATGGCGGGATGGGTGGCATGAGCTCTGCCTCAACTCTGTTGGGTGCACAGATCATCGAAGGCACTACTGGTGACGGACGTGCATCTTCTACCAGTGGAGGAAACCAAGACACACTCTCTTTCGACTTCGGACGTCCGGAGACATCAAGCGGAATGAATTCGGGTGCTCTTGCGTATGGGAATCCAGGTGCTCCGAGCACAAGTGGTGGATCGTTCTCTGGGCCATCGAATCGAATGCAAGAAAGTAACAGCAGCTCGGACGGCTTGTCATCGCTGGCCAATCAAGCAAAGTTTGCTGGCAGTGACAATGGCGCCCCGTCATCGACGACTGGCGCAGAGTGGGCAGGCGTCCAGGCCTGGGGTCCACTGGTGGAGGCGATCGCTTCATCTACCGGTTCTGCTGGAAGCGGTCAGCAGGTGGCAGCCAATGGAATGACTTCAGTACCCAGTAAAGGGAACAGAGTGCAAGGATCTGGAGCACGGGGTCGGAGCAGGAGCTGAGGCGAGCATGGCTCGATGCCCTTATTGTATTTCTTTTTCTTTATCCGTGACTCCCAACAGTGTCAATGTCCATGATGACTCGAGAGCTTTCCAGACATGTTGGCTGCCAGATCAGGTGAAGGAAGACGCGGTCATTAAAGCCTTCTATATGGGCTTCGGAACGACGCATTCGGACGATGCATGAATGAGGGATTTTCGATTCACGAAGGAGCCACGCCAATCTCGGACACAGTCTCGAAGCCAGCCGGAACAGAGATGGGAGGCTGTGGAGGGAAGGGTGCCGACCCGCCTTCGCTCTGCTCCCAGGGTTTGGGTCTGGGCGCGAGTTTGGCTTCTGATGTGGGTTCCTCGCTGATCTGCACAGGAGGAAGGGTACGAACAAGTTAGACGAGCGCCGCTTGTACCGTGCTACACTCAGTCCAGATACAGGTACGTACCTCTACTGGGATCTCCCGAATGCCAGGGATCTGATCGGTGCGTCCTGTCGCAATGAGCTCAGCGATGGCATCGAAGGAAGCTGGATATGGTTCGCGCTCAGCTTCGTCCTCGCTGTATGCACTTGGCACCGGGGCGGAAGCTGCTGAAGCCGATTGTGCTGCTGAGACCGCTGCACCCGAGCTCTGCTCAGGAGCATTCGCGCTCAGCCAAGCTGCGTATCCGTCTGGTGTGACCTTCTCGCCAGTCCTGCATCAGCGGATGAAATCATGGTGAGCTCGGACCACTTGAAAGCCAGAAGATCAGGAGGGACCGCTTACTGTTGGCAAAAGTAGAAGACTTGCGCCCTGCGCACCACGTCCGCAATTTCCTGGTTGGACCTGCCCGCGTTCTGTAGTGGTGTGACAATGGAGTCGATGCCGGCCTGGAAGGTGCTGTCGCTGCTCCAGTCCCAGCTGTGCAAACGTTGGTATACGGCGTCATCGGAGCCAACCGTGTTTGAGTTTGGCTCGGTGCCGACTTGAGCCTGGGAAGCCATGGCGTCGCAGGTGTAGGCAGTGGTATGGACCAGAAAGAGAGAGGTGGGTGAGAGCTGATACGGGGGTGATGTGCGTGAATGTCGTGCTGGACAGCGTGCTCAAGATGTGAAGGAGCCGCGCCTCTTTATAGCTTTGTGGACCCTGGCAGTTCCGTCCCAGCTGACCCAGTGCGAATGGGTCATGCCCTGCCTGCTCTTCAGATCCATTGAGCCATCGGCCAACTCATCCTCGCAATTCATTCTGGAGAATGGGCTATGAGTAGCAACAGGTCCGACGAGACCGCCTGTTTCCGCGTCCCGGGCTGCGGGAGTGTGAAAGGCGGTGCAAGCCGGGGCTTCACATCCTCTGTGGCCACATCATCCAGTGCCAGTGTCTCTGCGTCGAGGTCAACAGGATGTAGTCAAAGTCTCGCCGCTCGTCGGTGTTCCATGAGCGATTCCACAAGGTTGGCATGGTCTACATACATATGTAGTCGTCTCAGACGGCCAATCGACCACTCAGTCGAAATGAGAATGGTTGGTCAAGATGAATCGCGCGCAAATACATTCTGTGAATTGAGGGAGGATGACCTTGTGAAGTAGTTTTGAAAAAAGGGGAAAGGAAGGAGATGAGGGAGAAGGAGTGGGAAGAGAGGCTACGGCATAAGCCCATCTAGCAGCGAAGTCTAGGGTAAAACACAGGAGGCATG
This sequence comes from Tilletia setariae, assembly GCA_023634365.1. Classification (NCBI taxonomy): domain Eukaryota; kingdom Fungi; phylum Basidiomycota; class Exobasidiomycetes; order Tilletiales; family Tilletiaceae; genus Tilletia; species Tilletia setariae. Next base: position 1,365,387 of record JAMJXE010000003.1, read on the forward strand.
GTCCAGAGAACGGCTGGATTCCACGCAGGGGATCTTGATTCCCGCTTTTTCTTTGTTCTTTTTGGCAGCGGCTTGGGAGAGGGGAATCAGAGTGCAGAAGATGCTTTGTTCTGGTGTCGAGCGAGGCGAATGTGGCGAATGTGAAATGGGGACGGAGAGGGTATTGAATGATTGCTTTTGAAGAGGGAAAGAGAAGCAAGATGAGCCAGCCACCCGTCCGCCTTGGAACGTGCCATCCAGTCTTGACGAATGAGATTTGCCCAAGAGTACTCGCGCCCGGCAAGCCTTGTGAAAAGAGTGTGTCGGTCCCAAATTGATGACGAGAAGAGAAAAGCGTAAGCAGAAGCGGAAGATGGCGACTGAGAATGCGGGCCGCAGCAAAGAAAGGAGCCGGCGGTCCACCTTGCGTTTGCGGATGCGAAGCCTTCTCAATCGTCGTCTTCGTCGTCATCATCCGCGTCATCGTCAGCCGCAGCGACTCCTGAGCCTGCAGACACCTCTGCTCCGCCCCAGCCTCCACCACCATCGGCACTGCTGCTTCCTGTTGGTCCTCCGATCGAACTCTCGCCCGTACGAGTTCTGGAACGCTTCTTGCGGTCTGATCGGACCGGTATCTTGACTCCCTGCGAGACAAGTTTGCGCGAGAGCTCGGGCGGGTCGTGCATGCCCGGAAATCTCCGAGGCGAGTACACGACTGAATGGGAACACGAACCGTGGTGAGCACAAAAGTAATCGCCTCGTTTGCTCTTCGAGGAGACTCACTGAACGCATCCGTGTACGTCTCCGCGAGAGCTTCGGAAATGCCTCGGTTCACCGTACCATTCCTGTGTAAGAGACAAGAATGAGAGTCGAAGTGAGCCCTGATCTCTGACTGCCCAAAAGTACTACTCACAAGCCGAGATCGGCAAACATCAGCTTGATGCGATAGATGCCTTCGGTGCGGACAGAGATGTCTTGAAGCACAAAGAAGATGCAGACCCGGTTGTCGAGATCTTTCAGCACGTTGGCATTGGCCACCGCAGATCCGACAAGATTTCGCGTAAGGTTATCCGAAGAGAGAGTTTGAGTCATCGTCACTGCGCTGAGGGCCGTCGTGGGAGGATAGACTGCACCGACTGGGAAGGTTTGAGGCTGACTGGACGTCGGGGTTCCTGAAGGTTGTTGACCTAGAGCTGGCGCCGTTGCTGCGATCGCTCCAGAGTGAGGACCCATTGAGGCTTGTATGGATGGTCTAGAGGTGTAGTCAAAGGAACTCAGTGATGTTCCCGAACCCTGTCCAGCGCCCGATGCCATGTTTCCTATTTGCGGAGGGAAACCAGCACTTGAAGGTGTTTGTGGCTGGTCTGCGTGAAAGGCGCCCGCCATCCCAGTGGCAATCGGGTACGGCATAGACTCGTCCTGAGAGGATGATTGATAAGAAACAAAGTTCTGAGTTTGTTTCGATGAGCCAGGATCGGAACTCATCATGTCGGTCATCGGGTAGGCTGGAGCGGGCAGAAACCCGCCTGCCGTAGGGCCCAGCTGGCCCCATGCTTGATTGGATGCACCACCTGTTTGGCCGGGTTGCTCGACGGACAAGAAGGGTTGAGGGGTGATGTCCGTGGCCGAGTAGACGTGAGTCTGGGTGTTTGGATCGAAATGAACGTTGGCAGGAGGCGGCGAAGCGGTATCCAGGACGGCGCTAACAACGCTTTCGTCTCCGGAAGGCGAAGGCAGAGGACCTGATTGTTGTCCAAATGCTCCGGGCAAAGTCCCTCCGTGGTGGATCAACACGTTTCGAGGCCCGAGTGTCAGATGGTCCGGGTGAACAAGATCAGACGTCACGAAAAATAACGATGTGTTGACCTCGCTGGAAGTGTGAATGTATGCGCCATACCTAGCTTCAGTTCGCTGCCTCTTTGAGGTGCGACTCATCCACGACTCACCTAGGATGTAGTTCACGACCAGATGCCGCGTCGTAGATGAGCAGCTTGGCGATGAGAGTCGGGCTGAGAGGTCTCCGGTCCTGTGTCAGAAGCTTGAGTGTCAGCAAGATCTGCAGGTACGCTGTCCAGGGCCTGAGATATACCCACTTTGTCTCCAAAGCCGCACATCCGAGCGCGACTTGGTTGTTGCACTACTACGAGCTCGTATCTGAGCCCGTTGCGGGATCTCGAAAATCCTTGCAGTGAAGAGCCCGGAGGTGCTGCCGCAACCAGTTCTTCTGCTGAGGGTGTCAGCTCGGGGATATTTGACTCTGGCATATCGCCTTCTTGAATCTTCGAAGCTTGACAATTTTGAGCCTTGTCTATCAGATGACGAGAGAGATCTTCGCTCAATTACGGATGTATACTGATTGTCCAGACCGGAACGACGGCAGGGGCTGAATGGGTCGAAAGAACGAAAGTCAGATTTGGTCAGTGCCATGTAAACGATCGTTTTGATAGGAGAGCCCGTCGATCCTGCATTTCTGAGCTCCGATGAAAGCTGCGCAAAGAGGAATATTTGCTTACCAGTTAGGGAAGAGCTCGTGGGCTGAAACTTGTAAGGCAATAAAGGAGAGGCAGGCTTGACAAAGGTGCAAGGAGAATCTAAATCAGCAGTCTTGCAGGCGATACGCGGTCGAGGATTGCGATCCGATCGGTGAGGGTGACGAGAGGTAGGGAGGCAGCAGGAGCAGCAGTCGGCAGGCAAGTGGCAGGCAGGCAGGAAAACAAAGAGAGATAACGGGCGCTTTGTTCGAGTCGGGCGGGAAGAGATGGAGAAATGAGAGTACGATCCGAGGGCAAACCGTGCAAGGAAGAGTCCGGAGGTATGATAGAAGGGACTCGGGGTGTCGAGCCTGGGACGCCGGAAAGGGCTCGAGGAAGTGGGAATGCTCGTGCACCAGCACAGGAAAGAAAGGTGTGGATGGGGAGGCAATGGCAGGGAGAAAACGGAATCCGGAACGGGTGACGAATCAGAGCACAAGCGGAGACGCGAAACAGAGAAGGGAGCTCATAGAGATGGAGATGTAGACAGCGAAGAAACTTCACGGAGGGCTGTTTTTCGAGATGTGCACCAAGGGGAGCAGGCGAGGAGAGACGCAGATTGATAGCAATGCGCTCAAAAGGCTCAGAGTGAAGGTCGCCCGCAGTTGTCCGGCTGACAGGAGAAGAAGCCCCCTTTGTATGTGTGCGATCCGTCTGCTCGGTTTCGGTATGCGGCCCTGCTGACGCTGCTGTCAAGCTGTTGCGTAGAGGGAAAGAGCCGAGGAAAAGTGTTTGACCCGACTCTCGGCCTATACCCCTTGTCGAGAGGGTGGCACGGCGTCTTGGGAGAGACGGCAAATAATAAAAGACAAAGATCGTGCGCGCTTGGTGCGACCCTCTGGAAGAGCGATGGACGCCGGATAAGGCAAGGTCCGAGGGTCACCAAGTGTGTGCTCAGGTGGGAAGGAAGGGGGAGGATGGAGGAGGAAGGGCAGGAGCAAGACGCGTCTGGGCCAGGGAACAAGGAGCCCACCCGTTTTCGCTCCGTTTATGGTCTTCGTTCTCGCTGATCACGGAGGAAAGAGCACACCGGCCGAGGCAGATGGGGTGAGCCCAAAAGATGCTCGGGATTTGTTGACTTTTGAAGCGGTGAGCAAGGGATCTGCGGATCGGTTCGGCGTGCGGTGCGGGCCCAACGATGCACAGCAACCTGCGCCTGCTGGCAGCCTGTGTCGAGCGCAGAGCGCAGAGAGCCGCGTTGGGAGAGGCAGAATGGCAGGTGACTTCAGCTGCACTAAGCTGCCATTTAGTGCTGCAAGCCACCAAAGCCTGTTGTTGCCCTCGTGGACTGTTCTGCCCTCGGAAAAACCGGAGTGTCCGAACCTTATTTCCACCCACACCGCCCAAACTTCGTCGTCACCTGCTCACAAAGGTTCCCAACACCGCACCCAAATACCGTGCATGCTGCATGCTCACTTGTCACTGCGACTCCATTGGAGAAGCGGACCGGATCATACGCTGCATGCATGCATCCTGACCGCAGTCCCAAAGCTGGTCGAAGGCGAGCCAGAAGCGAGTGCGGGCGGGGTGCATGGGAAGCTCTCTGCATGAGATCTGTGTGGTCCCTTGTGCCACTCTGCTCGTCACCCCCACGTCGTGGGAAAATGTAAGCTGGAATCGGACCACTCACCAACACTACTTTCCTTTGTTCCGGCCAGTGAAGGCGATGCGCCGGATGGGAAGCGAGACGTCTTCCTTCCTACGGGGCAAAGCTTGAAGAAGGTCGTGATGTCAAGAAGCACCTGGAAGAGGATCTGCAACAAGAAATCGAATGTCCTCTGCAAAGAGTCTTCGGGACGAAAAGGAAAGTGAGTAGAACACAATTGCTGGTCCTTTATATGCTGAGTGGGGTTGCGGTCTGGAATGCTGTTTTGAGAAGGATTGCGATAGAGTGGCCGAGCTCGTCCCCAGCGTAAGGCTAGCGACCGGTCGTATCTTGACCCGAAATGTGCGAATGGAGCGGATAGGACTTCAGGAAATGAGACCTCCCCAGAGCAAGAATCGAGCAATCAGCCTTGAGTATGAGTGGCTTCTTCAGAGCAGTCCCGTTTCCTCCTAGCTTGACTCAGTCGACTTTGGCGCATACACGAACCCCCACCTTCTCATCCAAGCTTCCGTCCCGTTCTCCTGTGAAGCGGAGGATTCCTTCTTCGTGTCAGTACTCTCAACTCAGTTCCATTGACGTGGCTCGGGGAAGATGATTCCTGAAGATATGGGACTCACGACTTTGATCTCAATCGATCTTCGCCAAGAGATCTCAAGGGCCTGCGAATGTTCGAGACGGCCCTTGCGAGAATCAGGGGATCAGAGGATGGCGCGATCGACCGAGATACCGGCGCCTGTTCTCAGACTCAGTCTTGGGCCGCGACTCGTCGACTGAGAATGAAGCTCTCAGAAGAGGGCGTTCAGACCCAAATGAGGTGCCGCGCTTCTCGCAAAACGAAACGGTACCCGCGGTTGGGCCCTCTCGGAAAACTTGACCCGTCTTGAACTCTTCAGAGTGCTGAGTTGAGGCTGAGCCAGATGCACAAGTTGAAGAAGGGGTCGTGCTTGCTGTCCAAGTCCGTTGCCGGAGGTGCGCGCGAGAAGGCGGTGGGATGGTCAACTTCAACTGGCTGCAGCTGCTTGGTCGGTGTGGTGTGTTCCTCAAGCTTTGCCCACAACGCATACAAGGAGAACAGAAGAAGACGACCGCAAACCCCGTTCCAAGAGGGTCAGTCGACGCATCTTTAAACGTCTGCAAGCACGCGACTGATCATCACCGTGGCTCACGCTTACGTCAATGCAGGGAGTCACAAACGGACGACGGCCAGTGGTGCTCGAGGCCAGGGACGTGCACTCCCGCGTGCTTGGGAAGGAAGTACCTCGCTCCTGGTGTGTGTTACCGTGCTGTTGGATCTGCTTCTCGCATTCGGCATTTCTCAGCCCCTCCCCTCCCCTAAGCGTGTTTTTCAGAGGATCCGGTTCTCAATTGAACCTCGTTTCGAAGAACGTCCCAGCAGCTTCTTTGGCGGTACGAGCACTGGCGCATGATTTCAAACCTTCTGGCCCAAGAACCCCCAGATCGCGCTTACGGTAACGCGGGAAGGGCAAGAGAGAAGAGGCTCTGTTTCCTGTGAAGTCACGCAGACGACTGCAGTCAACAAACTATTGCATGTACAGTAGGACTGACAACTGCGGAGAGCCGCTCTGATAAGGCAGCCCGGCTTTGTTGTCCCTCGCACCAGAAGGTTCGCATCTCTCTGACTGCACAAAAAGCCCGAAGGGAGAAAAGTTCTCGCAGACTGACACACATGAGAGCTGTTGTTCTGATGAGAAAAGGAGATGGGCGCCGCAAACGCGCATGCTGCTGGGTAACAAATAAGCGTTGGTCTGGGAAATTCAATATGTAATGGTTGTGCTCTTACATTACGCGATCTCTGCCCTTTACGCGGCGCGCCTGGGAAATTCAAGCGTGTCACACTGCCCACATCAACTGGGTCGGCAAAGCCAAGGGTCCCTTGCTTTTATCCTGACAGAATATTGCTCCTATGTAAAGGGTGGGTCTTCAAGATCTGGCCTGATTGGGTCGAGTATCGACAGAAGATGGAAGTGTGGTAGGCGCCACTGACTTCGGTATCCGAATGCGCCGCCTCGACTTTCTGGCGCGTGCTCGGTCGCACACTCTTGTTCGGACACGAGTATGGCGCACGCAGAGCAACCAACACGTTTCACCAAGTTGCTGACATCGATCGGACTGTCAGAAAGCAGCAGATCAAACATGTCGCAGCGCCCGCCTGTGAAGCTGCTATTTATCCGGGTGTACGAAAATTCGGCCGAGAGACCAATGGCCAAGCGAGTCGATGGACATCGCACACCCAGCAGTTCCAGCACAGCAGTCAATCGCATGCTCAAAAGCTGCGATACTCCACGGCCAGTACCTGGATTTGGTCCTGCATCTGGGTAGGTCTCGGCCTAGATCAGACAACATGTCCGATGCCTCAAGACCATTGCTCGAGATCACATTCGAAACCCTGCTCCGCCCCTTAGGCGGACGTCCCGCGATCAGCTGACGACTTGGCACTGCAGATTCTGATTGGATTCGTTTGGGCCCAAGCGGGGCAGGAGCAGATCTGATCATACAGACTTGGGTTCATCCCGTCCCGCGTAGAAATTCTCCAAAAAGGTTTGTGGTTTTGCTGTGACGTGAGAGTGCAAAGGGAGAGCATTGGAAGTCAGCAATGAGTGCGAATCACAGATGAATGTGAAGAGACGAGTCGTTACTCACGATCAGCCTGATGAGCAGAGGAAGAAGAATATGTGTGCAATCCGAGGATAATCAGGACATCAGCACATCAACAGTGTCATGGTGGTACGGTCGGCAGCATCTCAACATCAACCGCACGTACCTCCTCATCGGCGAACCAGCGCATGATCTGTGGTAGCTGCTTCCATGCGTTCATGGTCTCCTGGTACTCTTGGTGCGCCTTCAGGAGCAGCACATCGAGAACGGCAAGGTCGTTGATGCCGCGGTACTTCTCGAATTGGGTGCGGATTTTGGCCCTTAACAAGGATGGAGGTACGTCGAGCGCGTACAGGGCGCAAATTTCGGGGGCCTGTCATCACAGCGAGGAAAGAGATGATGTCAGCTTTGAGCTGCAAGCATTGCGTCTCATTGAATGCCATACTGATGCACCCCATTGCTGCATCAAGCCTGGACATGCTTCCGCCCGGTGACTCACGGAGCGGTAAAACTGGCGGTAGAGAGCTCGGCTGCGGGCATGCGCCTCGTAAATGTTCTTGGAGACCTTTGCGGCCTGCGCGAACCGTGATGGGATCGCCGTCATACTGCTAACTTGCTCAGGGACCTTCGTTGCGGATGGTGAGTGCTGGCGTGGGCCGGGATGTTCGTTGTCCAGCACCAAGATGCCATGCGATCCGTGAGTGAGGCTCATTCGGCCGAGAGAAGCATCCCGCATTTCTTCTTCTTCTTGAGCCCCAATCTTCTCGCTCACGGCCAGCAACACCTCGAGGTTCATCAATCACTCTTTCAACCTACAATGGCTTCCACTGCACCTCGTGCCCGTCCCACCGCAGCGGCCAGTGTCGCCGCTGCCGCTGCTGCTGGCGCCAACAACCGATCCAATGCGGCGATCCTCGAATCAGAGTCCGACTCGGTCACCTCTGTTCAACTCGATGGTCTGGCCCTCATGAAGATCATCAAGCACAGCCGGGACGCGCACCCAGCTGCTGCCGCCGGTGCGCTCGTCGGCATCGATGTTGGCGAAGTCCTCGATGTTTCCAACAGTTTTGCCTGGCCTGCCAGTGCGTCAGCTGCTCACTCCAATCGCGACCGGAACGACGGAGAAGAGGCTGAGGAGCGCGGCTTGAAGGGAGCGGTACGGCATACTACCTCCATGATCCGTCTGCTGCGCGATGTCAATGCCGATGCGAACCCGGTCGGCATGTACCAGAGCTGCTTCCTCGGCTCTTTCCTGACCTCCTCCGTGATTGATGGTCTCACTGCAATTTCGAACCTGATGGAGCGCGACGGAGCTACCAGCAGGCGCAAGGCGATTTTGCTCGTCCACGGTGAGTCTGCTGATATGTTGGAACGTGCAGGTACGAGAAACACCCGCTGATCGTAATATTGTTCATCAGATCTGGCGCAATCAGCACAAGGCAATGCGGCCATCAAGGCTTACAGATTCTCTGCAGCATTCCTCGAAGCTCACAAGAAAGGACGGTTCCAGACTCAAAGGTACGCGCAGTGTATGGGGCAGGTAGATTTCAGCGGCTCTGGTGCTCACATTTTTTTCCCCGTCTGTCAGCCTCATCGACAACAAGATCACTTTCTCAAACATCCTTGTCGAGGTCCCTGTCGTGTTACACAACACTTCCCTTTTGAATGCTTTCCTTGCTACACTATCGTCTTTGCCCGCACCGCCTCAAAGCATTGTGCCCAGCAACGACGCCGACTTCCTCTCATTCTCCTCATCTACACAACCCGCCATCCAACCTTCATACTCAGACCTCACCCTCGCCCTCGGTCCCGTCCTGTCCTCATCCCTCGAGTCCACGCTGGAGTCGGTCGACGACTTTATCGCAGAAGCTGGCAACGTTGGATACCAAGCTCGTCAGCTAGTACGTGAGCGAGCGCGTGCGGAGGCCTGGCTCGCCCGAAGAAGAGCGGAGAACGCGGCGAGGGAAGCGCAGGGCCTGGAGCCTCTCCCAGGTGGAACACCAGAGGAGGTCGCGAGAATGTTCAAGTTGGGCCAGGAGCCCAACAGACTGGAGAGCTTGCTGTTGTTGAACCAGCTGGACGGTGCGGCAAAGCGTCTTGTGGACACCAGCTCGGTCGGCATTGTGCAATTGCACGCCGCCCGGACAGGAGCTGTATAAAGCGTTACTCCGCACCTTCCCGTCACATTTCAGTGTCGAACCACATTCTGGTTCTCGATACATGGTCCCCTACCCTGTACCTTTTATCAAAACACGCAATGCGCCGTTGTGCTATGCTCCAAAGACAATGAGTCGCGACATGGAGAATCTGTGTCAAAGCATGACGCTGTTCATGAGTATCATTTCAAACATGTCATCCAGTTCTCTTTCCGTCTGCAGTTCTCCTGTCGCAGAATCTCTCCGGTGTCTTTGCCCTTGCATCAAGGCTCCGTCGTCATCTGCAGGTAGCCAGCCTAAAGTGTGTGGCTTGCGCCGGGCGATGAAGACGTAAACTTGTTGGTCCGCTTCGTCGTCGTCTTCCAAGGCACCGACGCTACTACCGGCGGCTGGAGACAGAGTAAGGTCGGAGCGCCGTTCACCGAAGCGTCTCCATTTATTTTGAGCGTCGTTCGTCGAACCTGCCGCCTTTTGCCGACAGTAGACTGGCTCACATTGGAACCAGGCGCAGAAGACCATCCAGAAGCTTTGTTCCTTGACGAGCGATCTGACCTTGTACGTGAAGATGACCTCTGGACCGGAGCCGGTGCTTTGGCCGTGCTCACTGAGCCAGATGAGGCTCCTCAAGAGCGGTGGGAAGAGCTCGGGGAAGTAGACGAGGTCCGCAGCAAGAATATGAGTCAACCCTTCGGAAATGCTGCCTTGCGAGGGTTTGACAGCGGAGGACGCGATGGTCTCAAGGATAGCTCTGGCGTGTCCCTCGTCGCCCCAAGCGCAGGGTCTTGCCTCGATCTTCATCGTGTTGCAAAGCCCGTCGTCGGCCAGCAATGTTTGGGCGATATTTCGCTCAAGAAGCGGCATCACGTTCGGCAGATCGGTCAGGATGAGTCGCGGTGTTGAAGAGGAATACTGAGAAAATTCGAGGAGCACATGTTGATGAAACCGATGTAGACACTTGCTGAGATGCAGACCCCCATATCCTGCGCCTGCTCCGAGCTCGACGATGTAGAAATCTTGAGCGGTTGTTGGCGTTTCAAACAGAGAACTGGTAGGTTCGAGTTCCAGAGCTCCGTCCGGCATCGATGCCTCGGAAAAGAATCTTCTCGCCGCATACGCAGCTTCCCTATTCCCACAAGAAAAATGCCAGTCAGAATCACGCTATCGACCATCCATTCAGAGCGGGCCAACTGACCAGACTCGACCAGCGATTCCAAAAGTTTCGATATCCTCCTGAGAATCTTTCACATCCCATTCTCCAGTCGACGAATCGTTGCTGGGTTTGATCTGCAAGCCTGTGTCAGGAAAGTTAGGATCATTTGACACCATAGTGATCCACAAGCTCTTGTCGCGCGCTCAGCGTTGAAATGACCAATCGTTAGTTCTCGCAAGAAAATGATGGCGAACGAGATCCATGCCCAGGTTCGTGTTCTCACGGCTAGCGAAGGAAATGAGAAGAAAGGGAATCTTGTCGGGCCGACAGAAGTCCACCACCTCGTCAACCTTGATTTCAGCGGAATCCCTTGACTAAGCTGCCTTCGATTTGCGTCAGGAAGGCAACGCATCAGCACACACAGCGGATGGTGAGTGTTGCAATCCTTCGCCAGGCGTTCCCAATGCCAACATGCCGATGAGAAACCATGGGAAGCGCCCGCTTCACGGCGCTCGCCCAGGACCATCTCGCTCAACTCCAAGCTCAAGCTCAGCCTCGAGCCGACCAGTGACAGCTGAGCCCGAGCCACTGAATCGAAATTTGGATCCCGATGCCGAACTTCCTTCCACAAAGCGTCGCCTTGAGTCTGGCCGAAGGGCAGCTTCGGCCCTCATTGGACTCAACCAACGCGAGGTCGGTCAGCGCCTAAGTCAGCGCTCTCACAGTTCGCGAGCGAAAGAGAGCAGCCGTCCGCAGTATCAGCCTGATGATGATCTCGATGGTCTTCAAATGGAAGAGGTGATCTTCGATGAAAGCGACGATGATTTTGCTCCACTAGCAGCGGGAGATAACACCGCGCATGCCGTGAAGCAAGAACCGGATGCGGCAGACGGTGGCGAGACCGAGCCTTTCCAGCCAAATGACGAAGAGATCGAAATGGAGGATGTCCATATCTCAGATGTCGAGGTCTCAGAATCTCACATTCCACCAACTGTCAAGGTAGAACCCATCGATGACGATGTGGTATTTATTGCGGAGACCTCTGGCCTAAGCGAGCGACCTTCTGGGCCTGCGACAAGCCGTGATCGCCAGCGATCCGGCGACACTGGGCTCACACGACAGCGGATACGCCCTTCCACACCGCCGCCTAGGACGCCATCTCCCCCTGCAGCGCAGAGGTCACAGCAGCGAAGATCGATGAGTCGTAACATCTCTAGCAACTCAGTTCAGTCTTCAGAGGATGGCGCTGGCGAGACTGGCAGGCCGAGTCGACCCAGGCTGAGCAATCGACGCACCTCATCAGGCCGTAAGAGTAGAGAGCGTTCGCCGCTTGTCAGGGATTCAAACTGGCCAGAGCACTTTCTGCAGCTGGAGCAGACCTTCAAAGTATGTGCGTTGAGAGGATAAATGCTGACGCGCGCGTTGGCTAAGGCGACTTGTATGCGTTTTGGACAGGCTATCAATGTTGTACACACATTCTGCTCTGGACGCAAGCATCTTGCTCCAACTTTCAATACTATGAAGACCAGTGTGGAAGCATACACAGGCAGGTGAGTGAAACCATACTCTGGTCATTATTGCGTCCCATCTAGTTGAAACATTCGTCCTCGCAGGCCGCTTGAGGTATTCGAACTCGCGCAACTGAAATCACTGTGTCCAGACCTGATCAACTTTGCCTACGTTGATGCGGAGCTGCTCCAGGTGCACCTGGACGGATCAGCAGTGGCTACAGTCGATATTGCTGCCCAGGCTGTCGCAGGGACGTCCTCCTCGAATCGCAGAATTGACCAAGAGAACATTTACGCCAAAGCCCTGGCGGACATGGAAAGGGCGGAAGCTGATGCCATGGGACGGATGGGCTCATCTGACGACGAAGACGACGCATTCATTCGCTCGAATGAGAAAGGCAAGGAACGGGCCAAAGAACCTTCAGACCACGTTCTGCTTTTTGACTTCAACGACGGCACCACGCATGGTGCAAAAGCTCGCGGCAGTGGCATGCGACCAGGATTTGCACGAGGACCTGTGAAAGACCGGTATGTGAACCTCCTCTATGCAACACATCGTATTGCTTCGATGCTGACCCTTGATGTCTGACACACGTAGCCGCAGGCAGAAGCGTCCCGCGATCAATTCACTGCCTTCGGGGCAGACGATGAGCAAGTTGATCGAGAAGCGCAATCAGAAATTTGAACAGGCCGTGCTGGAGCTTTTGAAAGCATGCGACGCTAAGGTTCGCATGCAGTTGCGTGTGCTCTTGAACTTGTCCTCTGCTGACCTGCTTTATCCTTTTACAGGATGAGGATCCAGTAGCGCTTGTCATCGAGGCCGCCCAAGGACATGTTCCTATTGATCCATCCACAGCGCGTCTTGCAGAGATCGAGTCACCGCACAAGAAGCGCATCAAGCTGAAGCATCTCATGGAGAATCCTGACGCCAGAAGCTCTATAAGTGAGATCATAGACCAGTTCAAGATGCATACCTGGTGGAATGATCAGATCGTACCTGGAGGTCGCAGAACGCTGCCAGCGCGTGAGCCTCAATACGGAGACCTTGATTTTGAACTGAGCCGAAATCTTGTGGATGCTCTTTGGAACACTCGCCAGATCCAACACTTCTACACACATCAAGCACAAGCTCTCAACGCCTTGGATGCAGGCAAGAATGTGATCATCTCAACCAGCACTTCCTCCGGCAAATCGCTTGTCTATCAAGTGCCGGTGTTGAGAGCTCTCGAAGCTTCACATGATGCGACTGCTTTCTACATCTTCCCTACGAAGGCTCTGTCACAAGATCAACAGCGCTCACTCCAAGACCTGTTGCACAATTACGATGGACTCGAAGACACCGTCGTCTCAACCTACGACGGTGACACTGACAAGGAGGACCGACGATACGTTCGGGATTCGGCCAACGTCATCTTTACCAATCCGGACATGCTCCATCAGTCCATCCTGCCCGCGGAGCAGAAATGGCGCAGGTTCTTCGAAAATCTGAGATATGTTGTGGTGGATGAGCTTCACATCTACAATGGCCTGTTTGGAGCGCATGTGGGGTTTGTGCTGCGCAGGCTGCGGCGGATCTGCCATGCGCTTGGCAACGATCTGGTCCAGTTTGTGAGCTGCAGTGCGACGGTCTCTAATCCACGCGACCACATGGCCGCAATTGTGGGTGTTGAGAACGTCGAAGTTGTCACCGAGGACGGATCTCCGGTCGGGAAGAAGGAATGGGTCATTTGGAATCCGCCACAGATTGACCCAGATGATCCGGCGCAAGGACGCGTATCTGCTTACGAAGAAGCATCGAAAGTGTTCCGACATCTGGTCGAGCACGGAGTGCGTACGATCTTGTTCTGCAAGGTGCGCAGGACCTGTGAGATTGTGATTCGACAGATTCGGAACGATCTCGCGCTCGAAGGTCGACAGGACGTAGCAAACAAAGTAATGGCGTACCGGTCTGGCTACTCACCTCAAGATCGAAGAAAGATTGAGCAAGACATGTTCAAGGGCCAACTTCTGGGCATTGTGGCCACGACGGCGCTGGAGCTCGGCATCGATATCGGTACGCTTGACGCCGTCGTGATGCTTGGGTTCCCTTACTCGATATCCGGCCTCAGACAGCAAGCTGGTCGAGCAGGACGCCGACAAAAGGACTCGTTAGCGTTGCTCATAGGCGAACCTTGGCCAGTCGACCAGCACTACATGCGATTCCCTGAGGAGATCTTCTCTCAGCCCGACGCGGCATTGACGGTGGATTTGACCAATGACTTTGTCGTGGAGGCTCACATCCAATGCGCTGCTGCCGAGATGCCTGTCAATCCAGGTGAGGATGCACAGTTCTTTGGACCCTCGACTGAGAAGATCTGCAAGACTCGACTTGAACCAGATGGGAAGGGATACTATTTGTGTCGAGAAGATTTGTTGCCCAGTCCTGCACGCAATGTGGCCATCCGCGGTGCTCGTCAAGACACGTACTCGTACATTGACGACACTCCTGGCCGTGTTGGGGGCCCGAGAGTGATGGAGGAAGTCGAAATCGAGCGCGCCATCTTCGAAGCCTTCGAAGGAGCCGTGTTCATGCATCAGGGTCATGCCTACGTCTGTCGCTCTATCAGTCACGATCAAAGAGTGGCTCGGATGTATCGGGCGGACGTCAATTACCACACTCGACCTCGAGACTACACAGACACAGATGCGGTCCAAACCTATCGTATTCGATCACTTCGAGACTCGCCCTACCGTGCCTACTTTGGCAAAGTCGTGATCACGAACAAGGTGTGGGGCTACTTCAAGGTGGATCGACGCGCGAACATTCTGGACTCGGTCGATGTGGATTGCCCGCCCTACGTGCGCGAGACGCGAGGAATGTGGCTCGATGTGCCAATGTGGCTGGTCCAAGCCTTGACGGAGAAGACGATCAACGCAGCTGCTGCGATTCATGCTGCCGAACACGCGCTGCTCAGTCTGACGCCGATGTTTGTGGTCTCGATTGCGGGCGATGTGCAGACTGAGTGCAAGATTGCAGAGAAGGAATACGCGAAGAAGGTGTCTACGCGTCGACGCCCCGCTCGGCTCATCTTCTACGACCTACCTGGTCAGAATGCGGGCATCTGTGAACGAGCTTTCGAGCACCTGGACGCGCTGATTCGGATCGCCATCGCGGTGATCGAGGCGTGTCATTGCGCGGAGGGATGTCCCAGCTGCGTGACTAGTCAGACGTGCGCCTACGCAAACGTGGTCACGTCCAAGGTCGGAGCGCTGGCTGTCCTACGCGGACTGGTTGGACGAGAGCTGTTCGACGAGGACGTGCCTCAGCAGAACGATCCCGGGCATGCATCCGGCCAACTCGACCCTACCTCGAGCTCGCTCACTCACACGATCCGGGAAGCCAGCCCTGTGCGGGGCGACGGTCCCCTGGAGACGGAGGAGATTGTGGAGCAAATGCCTCCTGCTCTGTTACATTTCGGACGACTGGCAATGGAACAGGCAGCGGCCACGGCTGGCAGCAGTGCCGGTAACCGGGCCCCAGCGGGTGCTTCCACCAATTTCGCAGAGGAGGTTGAGGACGGGGGTTGACGGGTGAGAGGGACGCACAGGCCAGGCGGAATGGGTGGAAAACGTGGCGATGCATGATGACGTGCTTGTTTTTAATTGAGTAATGGAGTTTGAAAGTTGTAATGGAGATGGGGTTGTGTGTGCGTGTGTGTGTGATCATCGCACATCCTCTTAACCTCTCCCTGTTTTCACCTCCCCTTCCTCCTTCTCTTCCGTCTCACCACCACCCATCCATCTTGTCATTCTTCCCCTCTCCGAGAGAAGCACGCAAAGATGACTACCCTCAACAACGAGCGATCATTCGATGTCAGACACGTCGTCGGCGCCGGTCTCTCCCTCTTCGCCGCCTCGGCCCTGACCTACCCGCTCGAGACCTCGACGCTGGCCTTCAAGGTTAGTACGAAGAAACCCACCTTGAACTTCACAGCTTCAGACTAATATTTCTCTGTTGCCTTGTGTACAGGCAAACTACTCGCCTCTGGCTGTCCGTGAGGCTGCCATCAAGGGCAACGCCCGCGACACTGTCGTCCTCACCACCTACGATGCCGGCCGTCACCTGGTCAAGACCAGCCCCCACGGCCTCTTTGAGCTGTTTAGAGGGTTGATCCCTTACGTCGGCTACTCGGTCCTCTTCAGCTCCGGATTTGCCAGCTTCCTCGCCGTCTTCCCCAAGATCAACCCCATTCCCAGTGCTCCCGCTGCGCTCGAGGTCCCCCGCAACGTCGCTCTCGCCGCTTACCGTGCCCTTCTCCAGCCCATCCGCACCCTGTACAGCCGTCAAATCACCCGCAAGGCTGCCCGCAAGCTGCCCCCTGTTACTCCCTCCCCCGCTGACCTCTGGCGTGCTGTCACCAGCGAGGAGGAGCGACGATCTCCCTGGACCCTGTTCAAGCCCTCCATCGCTGCTCTGGGTAAGTTCTATCGCGCATGTACAACAGACACGCACGCGTTTGAGTAGTGACTGACGCGATTGACCTTGCCTCAATGTATTTCCTCCCATGCAGAATTCCTCTCTACCGCCGTCAACTCTGTCTCCAACTACGCGCTGCTTACTGCCGTCCCCATCCTGTACACCATCTTCGTCCCCGGCCGCAGCCTCGGTCCCGCCGACAACTTCCGCGTCCGTGGCCAATCCGCCCGCAACGCTGACCCTCTCCCCGTCGCTCTCCTCGCTGCTTACACTGCCGGTGGTATTGCTCTTCGCCTCGCCTCCGAGGCCATTGAGACTGTCAGCGTCCGTCTCTCTGCCCAGGAGACTGGCAAGCTGCCCGCTGCCTCCGAGGTCGAATCCAAGGTCACTGCCGCCTTCGGCCAGGAGGGTCTCGTGCTCCGCCCCCAGGGATACAAGGGTCCCATCGACGCGTTCCAAACCATCTACAGGGAGGAGGGCCTCAGCGGTCTCGTCCGCGGCTGGGGTGTCAGCCTTGCCTTCACCGGTCTCCAGGTAGGTTTCTTTTCCAAGACGTCGCGCTTCTTTAATACAGTTCCAATGAGACTGACCTCTATCTGCACCTCTGTACAGATCGCCGCCGTTCTCGGTTTCACCGAGCTCCGTCTCCAAGGCCGAATCTGAGCTGCTCTGGGACAACTTCTTGTTCCCTGTGCAGATGCGCTTGATTTGAGTTCCCGTCCCTCTTTGGGTGTCCACTCATATACCGGAAATCCCTCAGCACGCGTCCGACCTCTCAACTCTTCTTGACGTCACGTCGTGCACGTGTCCAAATACCAAACACTCGCACCTCTCTCTCTACCTTTCTCATTCCCCGTTCTTCCTCTCGGTCGCAAACTGTGTTAACAAACCCCATTGAGCGGACTGTAGCGTCTCATCCCCTAAAACCCTGAATCAAAGCAAACATATATCCCACCTGCACAGATCTCCAAAGGACCTCCAACGAACAACAGCATATCGCCGCTGGAACGGCGCTGGAAAACAGAGCAGGAAGGCGAAGGGGAGCTGAAAAGCAAGGCATTTAGAGCGATCTTGCGAATCTAGGGTCAAACGATCGTGCTTTGAAGATCAAGCGGACGTATGAGCTTGCACAAAGATCTGCTTCATGCGCTATTCAGCCAACGCGTGGCCCGCGCTGGACGATCACACGGTCATCGAGAAGGGTCGGATCGGCTCGAGAAGGCTGTGGTTCAGCTGGGCGGAGTGCAAAACTCCAAGGCCATCGGGCTTCCTTCCAGTTTCCCACGCTTGAACAAAGGGAACTCGGATGCCCTTTAAGCTGAGTGTGCAAATCAGAATCCATCACCCATATGACAACCGCTCCTTCGCGCTCATTCCATGGCATTTCAGCCCGCACATAGTCCTCATGCGTGCAATACGGCACGTCTCCGAAGAAGGACGGCTCAGTGTGAGATGCGACGCGAGACATCGCGTTCTACTATGCAGCGAAAGAAATCCGCCTCCACCCTGCGCTAGACTGCTGACTTTTTGTGACCTTCCCACATCCGCATGACATGTTTCTCCTCTGACTGACACAGGTGCATCGCATCTCATTATTCAGCTAATCATCCAGATTGGTCACCACTCGATCACTCGATCATTCAGGGAGACTCTCCGACATTGCTTCCACCTCCGTCAGTGTCCCGCAAGTACGCTCTCGGAGTGCATGTATCCCCCAGGCCACCTCCTCGACAACCTCGCTCGGCTGTATCAGTCGATGTGATGATCGAGCCGCTCTATGGATCGAGCAATTCCCTTCCCGCAAGAGAATGGCACAAGTCCTCTGTTTTTCTTTCTCGGTGCAAATCAACAACACGGTCCTGCCACTGAGTTGCCCCACCTTGCCCCTGCAGTGCGCCCAGCTCGTCACAGTCAGAAGATTGATTGCATTCAACGATCACATCCTTTCGTACAGCTCAGCTCCACATGGAATTGCACCCTCGATGCGATGCCGACTCTTCCGTGGCATTGCCCTTAGCACGTGTGTCGGACGAGGCTCCCATCGAACAAGTCGGACTGAGCTCTGAGCTTTCCAGCTTTCAGTGATAGCTGGCCACGACTAAGCTCCTTCATCTCTAGAATCTGTTCTTCCCCTATTTTCGCTCCTGTCCGCCGAACTCACTCACAGCCCAAGCAAATCGCTTGGCTGGCGGAAGTCCAGCTTTACTGAAACACTCCGCTGCCGTGACGTACGAGGAAACTAAAGATGTCTGGTCCTTTTCGGGAGAATCGATCTGAATACATGACCTCTTTAGTACAAAAGGGTGCGAGAAAGAAGAAGGTATGGACAAGAAAAGCTTGCGAACGAAGTAAAGACGAAGACAAGAGCGGGCGGATGTCAGAAGAACACGAAACGCATACGGGTGTGGTCGACCTCGTGAGAGCACATTTGCCAAATATGTACCTTCGCTGCGTCTTGCTTATATGTGAGCGGGAGGTAGATTGACGGCAGGCGATGCGACTGGATATGAGGCTCCATCCTCCTCCGACTTGTGAACGACATTGTTTTCGCCATACTCCTTCGCTGCTTTGTTAAAGGTCTTCCACGCAGACTTGTGCGACTTCTGCAGCCACTTTTGTCTGGCGAGAACTTCCTCCTTGTAGGTCTTGGGTTTTTTCTTTGGGACTTGATCGCTCGTTTCTTGATGTGGCTGTCTGCATAGCAGCCTTGGAAAGATGGAATCCTCTGAGACCATCGGTGCTGTGCTTTCCTTGTGAGATGTTCCGACGGGGAAGAACCATTCGCATTGCGCAACATATCCAGTTTCCATCTCGGCTTTGGCCTCGGCTTTCCTGGCTTTTCGTCTTCTGCTTCGTTTTCTGCTTCTGCTTTCGAGAGTTGTGCCCAGCTCCTCGTCCCTCTCCGTCAACATGACCTGAAAGCTGGCCTGGTTGGCACTTTGAGCGGAATGACAAAGGACTGCCAAAGATCGTCCGGGTCGACCAAAGTCAAACTGTGGCGTACTATCAGCTCGAATACAGGGTGCCGCCCAACGCCCAACCGCGCTTCTTGCAGAATCGGCTTGGAAGCCAGGGTGGCCGGATGTTGAATGGTGACAGTCTGGGTTTTGTGTGGTGGTCGTGAATATCTCAACAGATCAGGGCTTTCAGCGTTCAAGGGCAGTCATAGAGATGCTAGAGAACCATGGAGTCGAGGTCAAAGAAGCGAGAGAGGTGTTCGTGCAACGACATCGTCGCCTCGACCCTCATCCCCGTGGTCGTGCCCCTTATCATGATGATCTGACGAAGACTTATTGTCATGATTGAGTTGTGAAGTAATGAAGTCCATCAGACAACTGTCTCTCATCCTGCCCCTCAACCACGACAAGGACGCAGGTCACTTTGCACAAGCACCGGCATCGACAACTGAGCGCTGTATCGTCATGTCAAGCTCAGGGTCAGATGAAGATCAGCTGGACGACCAGTGGTATCCAGAGGCGGAAGAGGTGGGAGGCAACGGCAAAGAGAAAGGCAAAGGTGTTGCTTTCGTCTACGGAAAACAGAGTGCGTAGCACCCAATCTGCCCGCCTTTCTCACCACTTCTTCTGCTGCTCTGCTGAACACAATCAGCCTTTTTCTGCTTCTCAGCCATAGCCTGGAACGCCCTAGACTCGACAAGCTCAGAGAAGAAATCCCGATTCAGCAGTGGTAAGTCACTGCTTTGCGGCCTGGATGTGGGGCAACCCGACCTGACTACCAGCACAAAAATCCAGAAATCGAGACCTTGCTCGGACAGGTGCGAAAGATAGGACCCACCTCAGGCGAATACTTGGGCCGCATGTACTCGGATCTCTCCGCTATTCTCAGCCGCGCACGAGCTCACCCACGCCTTCAACCCTCGATTCACAAACTTGCCATCTGCGTTATGAGCCTCTTCTTACAGATCGCTCAGCAAGAAAAGCACAATGATCCAGCCAGGATTGCACCGGGCAGCTATGCTCATCTTTTCATCTGCAGCTTACTCCAGTGAGATCAAAGCCTCAAAGCGCTTCTAACTGGTCATTCGGCCTGTGGTCTCCTAACTTTCTTCTGCCTCTGCCATTACAGGGATCTGAAGCTAGTTTTGAACCGAATGAATTGGTGCAGCACCATGAGCATAAGGCAACAGCCTGAGCAACGAAGGCTACTTACACACGACGTCATCTCAATTTACCGCAACTTTCGAGTGGCTGGTCCCCTGCTCAAGGTGCGTAAACGGCTATGTTTGTGTTCGGTTGGGAGGATCATCAAGCTCATGCGCCAGAGCTTCTCGTGGCCCACATGGACTTGTCAAATCAGCACTTCGTTGGCAGACACGATAATGTGGACTATCGCATTGCCCTATCATCCCAAATGCAGAGCCCTTTCCAAGATCCATTCATCCAACAGCTTTTATTGGACATCCTGGACTACCACAGCTACGGGCAAACGGCCTCACCGCGGAAGCAGCCTCCCTTCGAGACGCTGCAGATGATGCAAGACACCCTGGACGGAATCTGTTGCTATGAAGGAGGCAGCCCACGTCGCTTCGAGTATGGAGACCTTTCCTTTGAAAACGAAGAGGCAAGTGCGGAGTGGCGTCGCCAGATCGAAACGCAGGCTCACGACCTCGCACAAAACTTGATGGACAACTTTGACGACTCGATCACAAACCCCAATTTGTTGTCTACCATTTGCGATCTCGGCGTGCGGGAAGTATGCTGCTGCCGTGAAGAATTAGTCACTCCCTTCTTTCTTGTCATCGCAGCAGACGCACGAAACCGACTGGAACTCGACCCATCAAATGACGAAGCTCGGATCACGCTCTCCAAGGCGCTGTGTACGACCGCTCTCGTCGGAAGCAATGACGATTTCTTTGACACCCGTGATATGGCACTGGAAGCTGCGCAGGTGATCCGGCCACTCTTTGACAGAAAACCAGAAATCTGCCACCTCCAGATGGCCGCCGCAGCGCTCCAAGTGGCCAACAGTGCGGACGAAGGCAGCGGTCCAGCAACAAGTTCAACAAGCCTTGAAGCTTCTCTGGAGGCTGTCCAGTTATACAAACTTGCGGCTGAGGCGGACACGGCGAATATGGAGCTGAAGGCCAGCCTCGCACGTGCCTATCGTACTCTGGCGAAGCGACAATGCGACGTTCAGCAGGACGCCAACGGTCAAGAGTCATACAGAAATGCGATTAGCCTCTTTCGAGATCTGACTCGCTACAAGCCACAGCAGCAGGTGTACAAATTCTCACTGGCCGACTGTCTTGCGGAGCATGCACTCAGTGTGCGCACAGACCAAGAAGAGGGGCATGGTGGGAACCCAGTGGCGATCATGAAAGAAGCCATCGCCGTGGCCGAGTCCATGGCGTCTTCTTGGCCAGCATCAACTTCGAGCCGTCTGCACCGCTTCCTCGACACTCTCAGTTCTCGCCTCTTCGAGCTGAATCGGCTGGACGAAGCTGTCGAATGGACGACAAAAAACATTGAAAACATCAAGGCACGTGTTGAGCTCCTTTCCGGGCCACAACACGAAGACTTAGCAGATAGCTATGCGTTCCGGGCGCGCAGCTATAGCTGTCTCGAGCAGTGGGACCACGCTCTCGCGGACTGGAACACGTGTCTTCGTATCAGTGAGGACCTGGGCCCGGTTCAGCCCATCAAAGGACACGCACACTCCGCGCTGGCCATGGCAGGAATCGGCTGGTGCGAATGGATGTTAGGCCGCGATGAGCGGGTGTGCTCCCTCTTCAATAAGGCGCTCGACATCATCTTCATCACGGCCCAACGCAACAGCCATATTCGTGGAGACCACCTGACCGGGATCTACATAGAGCTTTCGGGCATTGAACTCTGGCAAGGCAATCGCGAGCTGGCACTAGAGACGGCGAAGCGGGCCGTCAAGTTTGCTCGCAAAAGCATCGAGCCGGTGGAAGCCCTTGGAAGCAAGGAGGAGCTCCGAATGGTTCGGGAGACTCTTGGGCACGCGCTCCTTTTCGTCGCTGGCGCTCAGTATTCACTGGACAGATTGGAACAGGCGGTAGGAAGTGTCGAGGAAGCTATCCAGATGATGGAGAAGGCAAATACTCTGGACTCGAAGCGCAAGACCGCACTTGTGTTCTACAAAAGATGTCTCGACGCCCTCGGCCGGACCGACGAAGCTGAAGAAGTGCAGAAGAAAGCGGACATGATCCCTCTACGAGGATATGCGGACAAGATTGGAGTGGTCAAGGTGAGCGTGAATAACGGCGCCGGGCGAGTTCTCCGTCCAAGAAGGAACGACAGACCTAAGCCGGCCCCTCGACCAGCAAAGAAGCGGAAGAGGTAGCGTTTGTACTCGCAACCGGAACGAAGGCCGAGCTCCGAAGCTCCGTTCCGTCTTTCTACTGTCACCAACAGCAAACTACGTGTGTGCCTAGCAAGCGCGCACGCTTCCACACGCAGCATCCCAGCAAGTCACCCATAGACATTTCGCGCAACTGTACTTCCCTCGTAATCATCCTTAATCAGCGTCCCGTCGTTTCAAAAGCCAGATCTCCAGTTGAGAAAGACTAAAGTTCAAAGTGTGAACACGTGTGAATCCTTCTGCAAGGTAAGCAAGCAAGTGTGAGGGAGGGAGGATTTGAGAGGGAAGGCTTGCATGTGCTCTGATTGCATGTCGAGTATGTGGAGTAATCTGTTTGCGCGTTCATTGCCTCCGATCCAGTCGGCTTTGGACAATCAGGGGCATCGAATCTGTGTACATCTATGGCATGCGTTTGAAAGCGAAAATCAAGTTACTTTTGCGTATCGTAGCGAGCAAATCGTCTTGATCCCGAACTGTTCGAGCTGTTCAGATCACGGCTTCGAGCTGGGTCCGGCTCCAGATGGGCCGGCCAGTGACGACGAAGAAGCACTTGCCGATGCTGACGCTTGCAAGGCCTCCGACTGTTCCTGCAAAAAATGACAACACGCTTTCAGCACGTGTCAAGGAGGGAGACGGCGCTCGAACACCGCTCGGAGATTTAGGGGGTTCGACTTACATTGAGAACAGTAACACTTCTAGTGTAGTGGCCGACCCAGTGCCACGCCATTATGAGCTTCTGCAGCGCATCTGAGCGCACCTGATTAAGCTCGGCCAGCTGTTTCGCCATCGCTCCTCCCTCGTGCCCTGAGTGGGAGGATGGGCCGTCAGCCGCATTCTCGGCCTCGGCCTCCACCTCGCTCGCCTCCCTCAGGTTGGGCAGATCGAGCTTGTACGCTCGAACAGCCGCCTCGGTACCCGCACGGATCATGGCCTCCATCGTCCTGCCCAACGAAACCTCGTCCTTCTTGAGCTGGTACTCGGCAGGATCATCCGCTTCCGACCCGTCTTCGCCAGCCTTGTTCTTGCCCAGCCGGTTCGGCGTCTTGGCCACCACCTTACTGGCTTGAGCCCATGAACTAGCCCCGGGTTGCGGAGCAGTGCGTCCGAGGCCGGTCACTCGAAGGGCGGCTCCGATGATACCGCTGGAAGTGGATGCAGCGGGACCCGCGAGCGCGAGGAGCTCCTTTTCCTTTGCCAGCCGTCTCTCCTCTTCTGCATTGGCAGGCACGACGGGGGCTGCAGGCTTGACCTTGGGTGCAGCCACAGCAAACACTTGGGGTGTAGGCTTCGCGGGCACACGGGACGCGGCACCGGCTTTGGATGGTGATGCGATGACTTGCGTCGTCGAGGCTGTGGTGGTAGCCCGAGTGGGTGTGCTTGTCCCCGTTGGCGAGTCGATCGCCATGACATCTGGGCTTTCCACATCTCTGCTTTGTTCGTTCTTCTTTGATGCTCTTCTTTCCGCGCGCCGTCTTTCCCGCTCCTCTTCTTCGGCGGCCTCCCTTTCCGCTTCTTCCTCTTGACGTCGCTTCTCTGCAGCTTGTTCCCTCAATGCCTGCTTGCGAGCTTCCGCTTCGCGTTTATGGGCAAGCGTCGCCTCCACTCGTGCTCGAGCAGCCTGAGTTGCCTCAGCCGCAGCCTGGGATCGTCGGGCGGCCTGCGCAGCATACTCCTTTGCTGCTAACTTTGCCGCTTTGCTGCCTGGCAAGGGAGCCTCAAGCCAAGTCGAAGACCCTGATGAGCCACCCTTGCGCTTTTTCGAAGTCAACGCGTTGACCTGCCTAGCAGCCGCTTCGGCTTTAGCTTCAAGCTGCTTCTGAAGCTCCGCAGTCGCTTCAGCGGCCGCTTGTTCTTGCTCGACACGCGAAGCACCTTGTTGGGCAGCAGCTAGGGCAGCGCTCATCTGAGCTCGGAACACCTCATGCTCGTCCATTCCGGTGTCCCAGGATTCCAGTAGCTCAGAGTCGTCCCACATGTCCTTGACAGCGTTGGCGCTACCTTCAAAACCGGGATTGAGAGCGATGGTCATCTTCGAAGGATCGAAAATCTCTTCTTCCTCCTCCTCGTCCTCATAGTCGTATTCGTAATCTTCTTCTCCGTAATCACCTTCTTCGCCATATTCGCCATCGAGGTAATCTCCACCCTCTCCTTCTTCCTCTTCGCCCGCATGACCGTTCATCGCCATGGTCACATCAGCTTGGTCGTGGTCTCGAGCCTCGGACAGATGAGATTGGTCTTCGTGCCCGTTTACAGTCCGTGCCTCCGGCTCGTCTTCTTCGTCATCTGAGATATTGATGTCCGGGTCCGCATTACTTGTGGGGCTCTCGCCATCGTCAGCAGTTGTCACACCCACACCATTCAGAGGCGTTATGCCATAGTTTGGCACCCTTGTCGTCGTAGTCCCTTGTTGTTTACGAATTGCTGCAGGACTCTCTTGTGAATCAACATCATCATCCTCGTGCGTGATGAACGGCACCAACGTTTCAGGGACCGTCTCGTTCGGGTTCTGACCGTGTCCGATGGCACTGTCAGCCTGAGAGTCGGCTGAAACCGCTGCCGCAGCAGAGCCCACATAGCTGCCGCTGACACTCGTGCTTGCTTCTTTTGCCGTCGCTGGAGCAGCGGCCGCACCACCGGCATTCACTCCAACTTCAGTGTCCGAATCGACATCAGCAACGGCCTTTTCGCTTTGAGAAGGGACGTCCGCCATCTGCTTGTCCACGGAGGTCGCAGTGACGCCGAGGAATTGCAGAATATCATCGGCCCCGCCGAGAGCAGGGCTGCCCTGTTTGCTTCCTTGCGGTCCGGTGTTGGGACCGCTGCTAACATGAATTGACACTTCGCCTTCGTCCATGACAACATCATCGTCAGCTCCTCCGTCTTCGTCCATCTCAAAGAAGTTGCCCGTTTCCCCGATCTCGGCAAGATTCGAGTGTTCAAACAGGCTCTTTACAGAAGAGGGTCCGTTTTGGTCCTGTCCTGCTTGTTGCGGTGCATCTTCAGCCCTTCCGTTCATCTCGTCGAAAGGCCGTGTTGTGGCGACTGAGTCAATTGTATCTGTGCTCGCCAGACCTGTCACAGGATCAAACGACACAGACGGACCAGCGATCACAGCCGCAAGCTCGGTGCCGAGTGAACCCGCAGCCGTAGTCGGGTTCTGCATCGGCCCTGCCGTGACACTGTCGAGCACAGCCATTAGTAATGCTTCATCATCTGGAGTCGTGGTCGCTCCTGCTTCGCCTGATGGCTCAACGATACCACCGTTCGACGTGATCTGTCTGAAACTTTGGAGGAGGTCTGCCGATGAGCTCGTGCCTTGGCCAAAGTCATATGTGGCAGGAACCGCGCTGGGGTTGGAATACGTCGCAGCAGCCACAGATGTGGACGAGAGAGCAACGCCGTTTGATGTCGTCGTGACCGCCGCACCGATTGAAGAGGTTGTGGCAGAGCTGAGGAAATCATTGAAATTGAATTGCCGCGATGCAGTAGATGAAGTCCAGAGTGCTGGATCGACGACTGTTGATGATTCTGCTGCTGCTGCTGCCGCCGCGGCGGCAGCGGCGGCCTCGGCTTCAGCCTCTGCTCGTATTCTAGCCGCTTCCGCTGCAGCCTCTTTTTCCGCAGCGATTCTAGCCTCCTTCTCTTTCTGCTCGGCGAGCTGCTTGGCTTTCCTCTTCTCGGCCATCACGGCTCTGAAAAGCGCATCGTCTTGCGAATGATCGTCTTCGTCCCGCCTGCGTGTTCGAGTGGAGCTGGTATTGTGGGACTGCCTGCTTCTCTCATCGTCGCCGTTTTCATCCGCATCGAGATCGTCATCGGTGTCGATGGTGATGGGACGCGATTTTACCGAGCCGCCCTTTTCGGCTGGGCGTGTAGAAGCTGGTGGAGGTTCATCTTCGTCGGAGTCATCGATAACGATAGAGCCTTTGTCGGCTACTTGCGAGCGTCTCTGAATATCTTTAGGGTCATAGAGCAGTCCCACTTCCGAAGGTAGGGCTTTGGAGAGTGGTTTGGTGGAGGGAGAGGAGCGGTTGATGCCTGCGTTTGCTCCGATGGTAGATCGTGGCGATGCTGCCGAGGTGGGGTGGAAAGAAGAGGATCTGCCGGGAATAACGATATTGGCTCGAACGCCCTTGGAGGGGCTGCTTGCCTCGGCTGCTGCCACTGTTGCTGACGCTGACGGGAGGCCTTGAGCCTGCCGCCTGGCGCGGAGCTCAGCCAGGCCCTTGCTGACGGGCGCTTCTTTTCTTTGGATGGCGAATGGTTGCAATTTGGCCTGGTCTACCTGGGGCAGGGTTGACTTCTTTCTCGAGGGAGGTGGTGGAGGCGTTGAGGAAGCTTGGTCCCTGGGTCTGACTTCTTGTATCTCTTCTTCGTCCTCGTCTTCGTCAGCTGCGAGAACAGTGCGGCCTGTGATGCGTCTCGAGACGGAGGAGGACGAATGATCGGGGCGAGACGAAGAACCCGCGCTCTTGCGTGAGCTGCGGTGACGGTGCCGGTCGCGTTGCTCATCCGAGTCCTCGTTGCGGTAGCGGACGTCTTCGTCGGAGTCGTCGTCGCTGATCGATTGGGCTCGACTGCTGCGGTGATGCTTTGAGGAAGACGATGGTCTGGGGCGCTGGTGGGGACGGCTGTGTCTGCTGGAGGAGGAGTGCCGTCTGTCGTCGATCTCTACTTCGTCCTCGTCTTCGTCATCGTCGATTGCGATGATGCCTTTCCCGCTGCGGCTGTAAGCGGAGCCTGTGGGATGTGCAAGAACGGAGTCAGCGGGACCTCAGGTAGGAAACTGAGAGGACGGGTGAGGGGCCCTGTACTGACCTCTGATGTCTGACGAGGATGAGATGCCAGCGCCTGCGCCGATGCGGGAGCTGTGTGGGCCCCAGTGTCTGTTGTTGAGCATGGCTCCATTGGCACCTGTGGCCGAATCTGGTCCACTGACGTTGGGACGGTAACTGCGCCCGCCCATGTGCTGCTTCCTGCTGCTTCCTGCTGCTGCTGCTGTCACAACTGATGGTGTTGGGGAGGGCCGGATGAGTGGGACTGAGCATGTACTCGGTCTCTTTTCTCGTCAGTCCTCCATATCAACAACAATAACCACAGCATCATCCATCTTCCTTCTCGAAACTCAATCGACAAAGGGTCCATCGAATAGCCGGAGCGGACACCATGGGAAAAAACTCGAAAATGGCCTGTGCACTCTCTCTTCAATAGACGCCGCTGCGACACTGCTCAGATGCCCCCACCGCCCTCCAAGGTGTCTGCAAAGCTGCCACCACATCTTGTCCAGCTCTCGACAAAATTCAATATTCACTTTTCCTGGCCAAATTCAGCAACGCTCAGTTTCTCAAAAGGAGCGCACCTCTCTGCCCGCAAGCACTGCCGAAACGCCCCCCCACTTCCCTTTTCCTGCTTACCCCGTCCCACTTCTCCAACAAAACCCAAATTCACGGTCAGGCCTCAGCGCACGTGACAGCATCACCAGTCCCCTCGCGAAGCGACGCGTCGCGACCAAACACCGCGTCGCGTCTCTGACCAACCCCCACTCGCTCAACACAAGGCACCCCCCACCGCTGCTGCGGCTTCTACATGTCCGACGAAGAGGGCTCCAACGGCGGCGCAGGGGGAGGCTTCGGCGACGACGACCTCTCCCTCCCCAAGGCAACCGTCTTCAAGCTGATCTCCGAATACCTCCCGGACGACATCTCGTGTGCAAAGGAGACGAAGGAACTCCTTCTCGAATGCTGTGTCGAGTTCATCAATCTCGTCTCGTCAGAGTCGAACGACATATGCGAGAAGGGCGCAAAGAAGACGATTGCGCCCGAACACGTCGTTCAGGCATTAAAAGACTTGGGATTCGAAGTCTTTATCAAGGACGTGCAAGACGTCCTTCAAGATCACAAGAAGATGGTCAAGGTGAGCGATCATTCTGTCCAGCTGTCTCTCGTAGCACAGCCAAGCAAACTTCACGGACGAATTGGACTGACCAATCGAGACTGCTCCCAGGACCGTGAGAGGAAAAGCACTCGGATGGAGTCCAGCGGGCTCACCCAGGAAGAGCTCATCCGGCAACAGGACGAACTCTTGGCCGCAAGCAAGGCACGCTACGAGGCTACCACCAACCCAGGCTCTACCAACTGATCCCCGACACAAGCCTTCACTCCACCCCCCCCCCCAGGCTCGGTCGGCTCGCCATCAGATATCCAGCTTCAATTCGACCCTGTGTATAGCATCGCATTGTTTTCTCTTTCCGTTTCCCGCGCCGTCCTGCACGCCTTCCCCACTAATTCGCTTCGTGCGGGCCGCGGCCCTTGTTCCATGCTATCATGAAGACATGTCCTCTATCGCCTCGTCGTATCGCACACGGCTGGCAACGGGGTCATATCCTTCAGGTTGTTATCCACACTTTTCCACTTGTACGCAATCGCTAGCAGAAAACCCAATCGCAACTATAAGCCCGAATGTGAGAAAATGCTCGCGTCTTCCGCTCCAGACGATGACATGCCTACATGAGGCCGAATTTTCGTGGGCATCTTTGTGTCCATCGCGGCACAGACTCGTATCGAGATGAGAATCGAATTCCTGTGGACCCACTTTCACAAATCGTAACATTTAACACATGAGCTCATGTCGCAGCTCGCCATAATCGGTCCGCCAGCTCCTTCTCACTCCAGCCCTTGCCTTCCCTCCCCTCAGCAGTCACGTCAAACATGCAGGCCCGACCCGTCGAATCGGACCGTACGAGCAGTCGGTCAAAGGCAGCCGCTGGCGCCAGACTTGCAGACGTCGCTGATTTCCGTTTCGAGGCGGCTGTGATCTGTGTCTGCTGTTGCTGCTGCTGTTGCGAGTTGTATGATGGAATGAAGCCGAGGTTGCGGAAGAATCGGAGCGCAAGTCTTCAGATCGGTTCGCGCAGCACAGTCACAGATTTGAAAGGGAAAGATGAACCGAGTAAGTCTTTTATACCTCGCTACCCAACGCTCCATTCAAAAATGTTTACTCACGCATCACCCGAGAAATCCACCTCCTCGTCCACATCGACCTCCTCCCACATCGCACACTCCTCTTTGCACTCTCTCAGCTCAGCCTCGAGCTGTTTCAGCTTGGCCTCATCCCCCGCCATCTTCTTTGTCCATTCCAGCTGTTCCCGTTCAAGCTCGTCGGTTCTTGCTAGGTGCTCGTCGTGTGAGATCCAGTCGAGGGCGGACCGAGAGCATTCGGCGCGCAAGTTGCTGACTTTGTTTGTCAGTTCTGCACCCGTTGAAAGAAAAAAAGTTGGAAGAAGAAGAAAAGCGCATTATATCGGTTAGCAAAGCACGCCGCGAGGAAGCCAAGAGATGGTTGCCGAAATCCAAGCATGTCTGGTTCATAGAAGGGTTGCCTCACCATGAAGCTCAGTCTGAGCCGCCAACGTAGCAGCATCGTGGTCCTGGCGAAAGTTTGTGAGAGCCGCATCCACGTTCTCGAGTCGGTCAATGTGATCTCTTGGGGCCAGCTTCAGCTTGACCTCGGCCATGTACGCTCTGAGCACCCAGCGGAACCAAACACACGTCGTCAGCATTCTCGTACCCACATAGAGGTCCCGAGGCGTGCTCACTTCAGTTCAGTTGGATCAATCATATTCGCGATGTGGTTCTGAATTGTCTGTGATCAAGTTGCTTGTAATGGCCTGCGTCGAGGTAGTGAGTGTCCGAGGCAGAAGGTGGTTGCTCAATTTTGGGGGTCAAAGTGTTGCTCTCGCCCAAGTCGCGCTCGACCTCGCAGAGCGCGTTTGGCATCACGTGATCTGTAGCCCGACCGCGAATGAGATTTGCAAAAAAGGCTCCGAGCCACCCACCATCCTTCGCAGCTGGGATCAACGAAGACGGTAGAAGGAGCCAGGCCAAACCTCGGTGGATCCATCAGCACGACACCCTCCAACACCACCACCTCCGCCCTTCTTGCCACCAGCATTGTAGAGCGCTGACCGATTCTCTGATCAGACCTTAGCTGCATCCACCCACACACCTACGCTACCGCCCGGCCTAGCTCCTTGCATTACAGCCACAGCTCGAAACCCCCGTCACATCAAACAATCTCGCGCAGCATGCATCACTCAGGATCCGGAGCTCACCGCCTCGCCTCGATATACGGCACAGAGGCAGACAAGGTCAACTGCTCCTTTTACAGTAAGGTATGTTCCATGATCGATAGTGCGTCAGAAGAACATCGTGCGCTTACCCTGGATATTGAACATCTATCTGCCCTTTCTTTTTACTCTTCTTGCTCCTCTCCCTCCTTGGGGATCGCAGATTGGCGCATGCAGACACGGCGACCGCTGCTCTCGCAAGCATACCAAACCCGCCTTCTCCCAAACCATTCTCGTGTCCAATGTCTATCAAAACCCGCGCCATGCCGATCCCAACTGCACCATTTCCGACGGCGCGCTTCAACAGCAGTTTGACGACTTCTACGAGGACTTTTTTTGCGAACTGGCGCAGTACGGCGACCTGATCGAGATGCATGTGTGCGATAATGTGGGAGATCATCTGATTGGGAATGTGTATGCGCGGTATGAGTGGGAGGAGCAGGCGCAGAGGGCGGTAAATGCGTTGAACGATCGATGGTACAACAGTGAGTACTTTTCCTTTCCACAACCTTGACCCTCGTCGTCTCGTCACAATTTTGTATGCTGCAGCGCGTCTTTCTCTCTCAAGCTGACAAGATTTTAATTCCTTATTCTCCCTCGGTCCCTGGGCAGAACTCCCGCTGTTCGCAGAGCTCTCCCCAGTGACCGACTTTCGAGAGGCATGCTGCCGCCAAAACGAGACAAACGAATGCAACCGCGGCGGCTTCTGCAACTTTATGCACCTTCGCTACCCATCGACCAACTTGCTCAAGGAGCTCCAGCATCAACTGGCGGTCGAGCTGAGGGATCGAAAGGTGCAGGCTGTGGCTGTGAAGCGAGATGGTGGGGCTGGAGGAGGAGGAGGAGGGGGATGGAAGGAGAGACTCATGTTGGAGCAGGGCGAGGAACCGATGAGTGGTCGGGCAGGCGGCGGTGACTGGAGAGCTGGGCCAAGCGGAGGGGATTGGAGAACAGGCGCAAGTGGAGGCGACTGGAGGAATGAAGCTCCAGCAGACGACAGAAGAAGTGCGAGTCCGGTCAGAAGATGATTCTAGCCTTCTGAAGCTGCGTTCATACGCTGCTCCTGTATGCCCAGCGACGGACCATCCCCCATCCCAGCCTTATGACATATTCCACGCAACAGCAGCCAGCTAATGTGTCAGAAATGATGGTCAATTGCGTGCAAGCTCGGATGGATACTGTTAGCAGGTAGAGACAAGTCCCTACGAGTCTACCGCCATGGCCTCGCCTGTACCCGTCGTTGTAGCGGCCGCGACTGCTTCCTCGGCCGAAGGTGGAGCAGCGAGCCCGTGCTTTTGCAGCAGCCTGTTGATCTCGTCTGGAGTGAAGATTCTGCCCCTTGGTTCGCCCCGCTCGTCGAGGGCGATCGTCGCAAATTCAACTGAAGAAATTACAGGAAGAAACACGAATCAGTTCGTCAGTCAACAGTATATGCGCAGCGCCAGAGTCAGTTCAGGACGGCTGCAGAGAACTCACGCTTGTCACTGTCCAACGTTGTGCTGTCCATTGTCTTGCTTAGCACCTTGAGAGCCAGCGCCATCGCATCCTGCAGCCCAATCTCCTCCTTGTAATCCTGCTTCAGCAAACTCGTCGCCGTCCCATTGTTACTTCCGATACACGTCGCTTTCCAGCCCGAGTAATTGCCCGACGGATCCGAGTAGTACAGCTGGAACTCGTGGTGAGGATCGTGGCCTGCATACAGGAACGAGACGCCAAAGGGACGCAGACCGCCGAACTGGGTGTAGGATTGTTTGAGGTCTCCCAGGCGTTGGACGAGCTGTTCAACGGGGATCTCGTCGTCGTACGTGATCAGATGTTGTTGTGCTGCATTCCGGGCGGTGTTGACGAGCGAGTTGGCGTCGGCTGTGATGCCGGCCACACCTGCGATGACGTTCCTGTTTGATTCGAAGGATCCAAAAGCCAAAGGTACAAGTCAGCTCCCCTTCCTTTTGCCAGATCGAAGTCGCAGCACAAGGCTCATTTCCGAGCAGACATCGAAGAGAGCCTGAACTGATGTCAGGACTACTCACCCGCTCAAAGCAAATATCTTCTCGCTAGACGTCGCCTGTTCGAGCAGTTTGCTGGTGACCTTCTTCTCAGCAGCGAGCACCACGCCGTCCTTGGCCAGGATTCCAAGAGTGGTGCCGGCATTGGAGATGGCTTCCATGGCATATTCCACCTGTTGGATACATTCAAAAAAAGGCGTTCCAATAGAAGTTTGGGGGAAGGCAAGCAGGCTCAGTGTTCCGCATTTGACCCGTCTTATAAAACAGAATGAGGGTACACGCTCCGCTCGAAGCAAACGAGGACTGACCTGATACAGGCGCCCCTCGGGGCTGAAAGTAGTTGTTCGTTGATCGTATCTGCGGGACATGGTCGGAGGAAATCCTGAGCAGGGCTTTGAGGAGAGCTTTGGCCTTTCGCTGGGAGTTGGTCTATCCTCTCCAAGAAGTTGCGCGTTTCGAGGTGGAGCTGCGACTCGGAGCAGCCGCGGCTTGCGTGGCTCGAGCTCAGGGTGGGCTTCACGTGACTTGAGATCTTTCGCTTCCTAATTCGGCTCCCAGGCCTCAAAACCGGCTGACCACCTTCTGCAGTCTGCACCGTCAGTGTCGCAATGGAGATGGGGGAGAGGGGGAGGTAAGAACATCCGGATGCTGGGTGCAAGCCACGGATCAGCATGCGTAATCTCGGCCCTCTCAGAACGTAGCTCTTCTTCCCGATGACCATGTGTAGGCATCTCAGCAACTTCTGGAGTTTCGCTGCGCAATGCCATCGTTTTACCTCCTCCCGGCAGCGCTCTCTAGCTCTAGAGCAGATGGCGAGTCCCAGCGCATACGGATCGCATTAGTGATGATGTGGAAGGCCGTCGAGGCATGGAGCTCAGATCCAGCACATCCTTCAAAACACAAGTCATCATACAGCAGCCTGCACGTTATGAAGAAGTTGGAAAAAGAACAACAAAATCAGATTACTTGTGGCTAGAACTTCGTTCGGTGTGTGGAAGTCAAGACTCGCAGGCTCTCAGCAGCAAGAGCGCTTTGGGGTTGGGGCGGGAAAGATACAACAGGGGAGCGAGAAGTTGGAAAAGAGGCCTAGTGGAACAACATGATGGGTAGAGGCGGATTTGGTGGTGGTACATCGACCAAGGTTTGGGAGCAGGTGGCATCGACCAGGCTTCGGTGGTGGTGTGTGGAGTGGCGTGAAGGACATTGATCGTAAGGTGTGATTGGTACATGCCTCCGACCCTAAAGAGCCGGAAGGGCGATTGGTTTCGTTGATTGAAAGAGTACAGATGTTTTTTTTGTTGGTTTCGGATCTGGTTGGAAGCCCCAAGTGGTGGAAAGGAAGAAAACCGTTGAATGCTGCTTGAAGAGGTGAATGTTGTTGTTGATGCGAGTTTGACTTGATGTTTGTTGTTGGCACATTGATTAGGTGACATTGATGCAGTTGATTGTCCATTAGGTTGCAGTTGAGATGACGCTTTCGGTTTCGTGACGGTTGGAATTCTTCTTGAGACCCTTCTTCTTGGTACCCTTCTTCTTCTTCTTCTTTTCGCCATCCTCGGCCTCCATCTCCTCCTCCCTCTTTCTCATAATCTCATCGAGAATGTTTTTAGGGAGGGCTTCTTCCCAAGCCTTGTGCTCGACGTTCTTGACGGACCGAGTAACGCACCGGGCGTTTTCGGTGGCAGCCTCCATGGTAGGCTTGAAGCCCTCGGCGAGGATCTTGGTGAGCATCTCCTCGTTCCTCTGGAACCAGTAGGCAGGAGGGAGCGTGCGAGTGTACGACTCGGACTCGGCCACGAGGGCCCGGCATCTCATGGAGGGCATCTCGAGGTCGTCACGGATGTCCTTGACGAGGGTGCCGTGCTGGATGACATCCTTCTTCTGGGCGTGAAGCTCGGCAATGCCAGGCTGGAGACACATGACAAGGTACATGATGTTTTCCATGGGCTCGAGGACGTCGAGTTGGACGTTGGGCTCCTCGTCGTCATCGGCCTCGTTGCAGATGCGGAGCTTCCAGATCCACTCGGAGTCGAGGTTGTAGGAGGCGTCCTTCTTCTTGTTGAGGTGACGCTTCTTGGTGGGGTCCTCTTCACGACCACTTCGCATGAAGTCAACGAACCTGTTCATTGAGGGAGATGAGAGAGGAGATTATCAGCATGGCAGAGCGAGGGATGAGATGCATGACGATAATATCTGACTCACTTCTTGGGGATTCTCATGTAGAGAGATCCGTCCTCAGTGAAGGCGCCCTGCGGGGCGTTCCTCTTGAGGACGTAGAGTTCGGTGCGGCTGGCGTCGGTGGGGACCCAGCCGTTGGACTCGAGCTTCTGACGTTGCTCGAGGACCCAGGGGCGGGCTCGCTCCCAGGCCTCACGGGTCCAGGGCTTGGTGACGTGGTCGAGTTTGACGACGTTGGCTGCGGCCTGAAGGTTTGAGTCGTTGGAGTCAAACTTGACACCGCCGAGGTTGGCCGCGGGAGCTGCCTCGGCGGCCTTGGTGTTTACAGTCTTCTTTCCCATCTTGAATAGTAGAGGAGGTTTGGTTGGGGGTCGGTTGGGGGTATCTCACAAAGAGACGAGAGCTTTGGGTGTGGTTTGGATGAGGGTTGGGTGTGCAGCGGGTGCTACGGTGAGGGAAACAAGAGGAGCGGGTGTCCGGCGGAACAGTGCTGGGTTTAAGTACGACTCGACAAGCATGATCGTGGATACACAAACTGGTCAGTGCGCTGCTGCGGGGGAGACTGACAAGACGTGGAGAGAGAAGAGAGAGAGAGAGGGAGAGAGAGATAAGGCTAATGGAGTACCAGAGCAGTGTGCCGCGTCTCGTCGTAAAGCAACAAGCCCCGTCAAGCTTTCCCCGGGTGTCTCAGTCGTTTCGCTGGGGTGATGAAGGAAATGAAGGTCACCTGCCGCCGCCGACTGGCACGGTACATACAGTACCAACACATCCAGCAAGACAGTGATGTTCCATTTGCGGTTCTGCGCCAGCCAAATGAGGACCTGCGCGGTGTCAAACCAGGCCAAACGATTAGAAACGTTACCCTGCAACTCTCGTCGACAGGACGGGACAGACCCAGCGACGGCGACATGGTCGCAGTGCCCAGCTTGTATGCAGACGATGATCGGTCCAGAGCCCCGATCTAGTGGATGGG
Organism: Tilletia setariae; assembly: GCA_023634365.1. Classification (NCBI taxonomy): domain Eukaryota; kingdom Fungi; phylum Basidiomycota; class Exobasidiomycetes; order Tilletiales; family Tilletiaceae; genus Tilletia; species Tilletia setariae. The sequence continues at coordinate 1,401,016 of JAMJXE010000003.1, forward strand.
CATACAACAACACAGCGACCTCGCTGGGATTGTGCCGAGGGGCCGCCCAAGAGAGGGTGTGTGTTGCTTGGCTGAAAGTTGTGGTAGGAGGCAGCGTACAGCTTGTGTTTTACCTTTTCTCATATCAGAGACATGGTCACAAGACATGTCCATCGCGCTGGCTCACTTGGCACTACATACTGCCAGCCGACTGGGGTCACACCACCCCGTTCTCGCCCAGATCAACACTTCTCGTGATCTGTTTCCATCCGCGAATGTCGCATCCGTTTGCTCAGTCTGGACCCAAGAGGTCCCTTTGCACCCTGCAATACACAAATCCTCTCTTCTCTCTGCTCTGGCCCCGCCCTCTCCGGGCTTCAGACCTGCGATTCCCGTGCATATGCACATCGTCCGCTGCTCGTCGCTGCCATGCTCGCTGGGACAGACATCCTCACAAGCTCAAGCTCAGAAAGCTTACCAGCCAAGATTAGGGGAAGCCCGCATGTTGATCCCGGCACGGCACAGGACATGACTTGCACCTACCTCGCCGCCAACGTCATCATTACTTAACATTCTGCTATATCCTCTCCCTAAGTCGCCATGCGTCCGCCGCCCATGAGTCCAGCAGCCAGCCAGCCAGCAAGGCGCAGCTTCCAAAACGGAAGTTCCATTCGTTCGAACAGAAGGATCCCAAAAAGACGTTGGTCAAAATGGTGTGGGTGTGATGCTTCGGCTAAGGAGGCGAGCATTGATGGGATTATGCCCAAAAGGGGTGCAGCGGCAGAACCAATTCCACAACTGGGTCCAGCTTTCTGAATCGTGGCCTGTGCGGTGCATCTGTCGGAACGCGACATCAGCGCCGTGTGTGAGGCCCTTTTCAAGAGGCTGCTGCATAGCCTCGGCTTCTCTTGCTTGGCTGCACCTGCGATGGCTAGGTGATAACGATAAGCTGCATAGATGACTGCTTCTGGCACAGCGAATACAGTATGTTCTCCCCTCTCGGCAAGGCAGGTTTCGCCTTGGCCCAAGTGTTGGGACAACGCAATGGTGCATCATGCCGGAAGCCAGCAACGTCGTGTGACCCCCCTGGATCTCCATCTTGAGCCCAGCAGACGTTTCTGGCGTGGGGGAAGCCGCAAGAGGCTGAAGCAGTGCGGGGACCCAGAGTGTGGCTGGCACGGGAAATTGCTCATCTTGAGCAATTTTGTGGGGTTGAAGCACTTTCAAGCTGGGCCACGCGAGCACGGATCTGGGTTTGCCAATCAAGCGGGCCCCTCGACAGCCTCGCATCAACGTCCCAGACTGGGATGTCAGTTGTTCCACGCCCGGATGTTTCGCGCTTGTTGTGCCCTTGCAAAGAGCAGCCCGGGCCAGCGCGCTTCACGATTCAGCTCTGGCTCACTCTGCCACTTGCCCAAGTCAGCCCTGATCGCGCTCAGCTCTGTCCCGTCGGCCAACCCATAGCAAGCTCAACTTCACAGGCTGAACCGGCGACAAGAAGCCGAATAATCGACAGCACTCTTGCATATCACCGAAGGCTCAGATGGCCTGAGGCTTGCATGGAGGCGAGACCGGAAAGCTCAGCCGACCTCAAAGCCTGGTTCAAAGGCAAAATGCAAACCCTTTTCTTCTGACGCCGCACAGTCCCCTCCACTTTCCTTCTCCGTGCTCCCCGGGAAAAATCACGAGGCCTTCCTCCAGAAAAGTAGATGATTCGATTGGCTAGTGAAGGAGTAGTCAATGAATCAAGGTGGAAAGAGGAAAAGAACGGGTCAAGAGAGAGTAAGCAGCGAGCGTGACATTCTTGATGCAGTTGGACGGGAACTCGTGAAGGAGAGCCGTTAACGGAGGGAAAGATTGCTATTTTGACTTGGTGGAGCGTCGGTGGGATGTCCGGGAGGAGAGAGGAGTCTTCTGTATATGCGATAGGGCCGAGAATATTCGAGGTCGTGAAATGCTGGAGGAAGGTGAGGTCGTGCCCGGGAAAAATACTGCACGGAAACCCTTGACACTCTCCCTTCGCCAGCTGGCGAGGATGTGGATCCGAGAGACCATTTTCCCCTTTACTCAGGCTTTTTGGCGCTGGCCTCCGAAGCACGCCGGATGGCCCAGGTCAACGCATACGTCTTGACCGCGTCCTCGTACGTGCTCAGGATGGGAGCCGAGCCAGGGCCGTTCTCGATCACGTCTATCAGATTCGCAACCTCCGAGAAGAAGGGGTCGTCGTTCGAGTACCGCACTACTTCCTCGTGGTCATCGCCAGGACGACGGAAGTACAACACGGGCGCGTTGTAAGGGTCCACCAGTCGGAGCTGGTAGCCGTCCGCGTACACGTCCAGCTCAGTCGAGTAGTTGTGCCCTTGTAGCGCCACGGCGTGTGTCAAGCTGCCCACCGCACCGCTCTCGTACTTCCAGGTCGCGCAGGTCACGCGAGGAATGCGCTCTTGAGGAGGGATTTTGGACTCGTCGATGGGCATCTTGCTCAGCTTGCCCGCGGGCTCAAAGTGTTCGAGCGAGTGCGCCATCACGGTGGACAAGTCGACCTCACCACCAAAGTACCGAGACAAGTCGCAGAAGTGAGTCGCTTGCTCCACAATCGGTCCGCATGTTTGGCTCTTGTCCCACCAGTCTGGCTTGGCGGTGTGCTCGTATGCCATGATGTACCGCGCGTTCGTCGCCATGACCTTGAGATTGTTCTCTTCCAATATCTGCTTCATCTTCTGCACCACCTTCAGGTATCGAAGCATGTATCCGACCGATATCGTGGTGCCCGCCTTCTTTAGCTTCTCAGCGATGCTGAGCGCCTCCTCGACCGGCCCTGTACTAACAGGCTTCTCAATGAAGAGGGCGACATCGGGAAAGTACTCGATCAGCTTCTTTTCCAGATCCCGACCCTCGCGCTCTTGTCCACGGAAAGCAGGTGGAGAGCCGACCCAGATCGCGCTGCCAGAGCCATTGAGGTCAGCCTCTTTTCGACCAGAATGGAAGGCTCGGCCGTTTCCAAGCTCCAGGGCGACTCACTGAGGCTTCTTGGATGGGTCCAGGTTCGCTACGTAAGCTTCGATGTTGGGGTACACAATAGTGTCCTTGTATGCGCTCAATACGAAAGAGTTACACTTGGTAGTGAGCACAGACTTTGCGCGGGCAGCCGAGGGGTCGATCAGAGCGGTGACCTTCAAACGGGGGCCAAGTTTGCTATGTACAGGAACAGAGTCGGGGTCAGCAAGAAGAACATCGCGCATGTATGCACACTTTGACTCACTGCTCGAGACGGAAAGAGTGGTTCCATGGTCCTTCGTCCGATCCTGTACATTGAAATTCGAAGTCATGTCAGCACAAGCTCCCGAGCACTGAAGGAACAGGGCGCGCGCAAATTCTCACCGAACTGCAAATTGGAACATTAGGATTTTGGTCCGGTCAGCACAGCGTTCCCTTATCTGCTCGCAGGACGCACTCACGTTAATGTTACCGCTGTGAGCGTGCGGAGCACATACGAATGAAAGCCTGATTAGTCTCCTGGGACTGTAATGATAGTAGCCGGCCGGGTGAAACCAGGACACTCACGCTCCGACAATCACCACGTTGAAATCAGCACCCGGCGCGGGAGGGGTCTGCTTGTCCATAGCCGTGGGTGCATGCGGGTCGAACTCGGTCAGGACAGGGGCTGAAGCGTCGGCATTGTTGACAGAGCTGGCAGAGGCGAGCTTGGCAGAGGTGCCCCCTTGGCTGAAGTGAGCGACTCGGATAGACGAGGCTGCAACTCGACGAGCAGAGGACGGTGCTGCCGCAGCGACACCTGCACGGGGCAGGGCGCGAGACAGGGCAGTGCGTGTGAACATGATTGTGGGGTGTTGGGAAGAAAGAGATGAGGTTTCGGAGCGTGTCTATGTTTGGATGCTGGGGGTGCGTGCTATCGGGAAGAAGAAAGGGGAAGAAGGATTCAGCTTGGTCCAGAACGTGGATTGAAGAGCCAGCACGGCAAGGCCTTGCTAGCTTGGCACGCTTCGTCCCTTCACTCCTCCACGACAACTTTCAGCCACTCACCAGTCTGTTGCGTTGGCGACAGGGAAAGGCGGGACTGGCAACGTGTCGTGGACGAGATGTCGGATGGGAAGCTGATTGAATCTTGAGAAGGGCCACTTGTCGCGCGAACCCTTTCGATATGCAGCAGGGCGTCAAACGATGGAAACGATGTCATTGATTTTCTGTCCGGATGCGCACGGATCAACGACGTTGAGAGTTGAGACCCAACTTTTTCGGTTTTTCGCGACCTCAGGTTGCGAGTTGTCGGTTCTTCCACTCTCGACTTTTTTCGTGGATACATGAGCCTGCCATACGCTGCTCCCCACTCATCACTACCAAAGAGACTTTTGCCCAGCATGGCGATGACAGATAGTGCTGCGATCGACTGGGTGCAGGCCCTGGGAGGCAAGGTCACTCTCGTGAGTTATTTCTGGCACTTTGTTGCAACAAGAGCTCTGACGCTGAGCAATGTCTTTCTTGTCCTGACAATAGCTGCCTGGGTATGCGGAGGATCTGAGCGCAGCAACATTCTGCTTGGCGGAGGAGGATCACACCTTGGGCAACTCGCTGCGCTACATGCTGATGAAAGAGTGAGTCTGTCCCCTGCTTCCGTTGCTCGGCAAAGAGCTGGTCAAGTGCATGCGCATCGTTGGCTTTTGATCGGCAAAGCAGAGTCCAAGGACGACAAACAACACTCGTTTTGCCCTGATACGAGCCCTCTTCAAGAGGATCACTCGTGATGGAGGCCCAAAACACAGGAATTCTTCGTTTCTGAGGACTTGTCTTCGACCACTAAGCCATGCGCGCTGCTTTCCCTCCATTCTGTGTGCGGCATCCATGCTGACGCTGCTCCTCTCTGACCTTCATCGTTCGCTACCTATCGACTCGGATAGTCCTAGAGTGGAGTTTTGCGGATACAGGTGAGCGTCAGTGTGCTGACGCAGCGCTTGAAGTCTCGGCTGACTTACATGCTCCGTGCTCTCTCTTTGAATGTTCTAGCTTACCACATCCGTCAGAGCTCAAATGCCACTTGCGAGTGCAGATGTACGGTATGTAACTTCGTCCTTCCCCCTCCCACATTCTGCACGTCTATCGAGCCTGCGCGCGCTGTCAGAATGAGCTAAGACGAGAAAAAGGGATCGCGACTGTCTCTGCCAATACGCAAAACCGGCGAGAACAGGATGCCGAAGAAATTTTTAACAACAATTGTTCCTACTGAGCCGTCCGACGCCGCGCATGCACGTCTTCACGTGTCCACTCCGAATTCTCTACGAAACGTGTCTTTGAGAAGCTGACCTCTCTGTCGGTGGCTCCGTGATCATGCAGGAAAAGCAAATGCGGTCACAGCCTTACAAGAAGCGCTAATTCGGCTCGAGCAGCTGTTCGAGAGCATCAAGGAGGCATACCAAGATAACCTTGCAGCGGGCGAGTACGAAATCTTCGAGGAGCAGCACGTCGACATGAACACGGTTCGACAACGGCAGGAAGACGCGCGAGCGGCGGCGGCGTCAGCACCGGCTGCGAAAGCGTCGAGGAAATGATGGCTTTCTTAGGCTTTGTCCACCACACACATACTTGTACCAGTAGCTTCTCCTTGCAAATCAGTCGGCAGCATTCAAAGTTTTTTGTTTGATAGCTTTGACCTGGCATTCGGTGTGAATTCAGGTCGCGCGGCTCGACACACAAAACCAATCTTGTGTGCTGGGCACGCAGACAGTCTTGCGAAGAGGCAACGCCGACCAGGCAATACGCCAACAGAGCCCTCGTAATAGAAATCGACTTGATCACTTGCAGCCCACAGATTTCGAGGTCGGGAGTCTGAGAACAGCAAGGCCGCCTTCCGCAGAAGCTACCGACACCGGCCATCGGAGGCGAAAGCATGTGGCTGGCGCCTGGAAAGATCTTCGAAGCCGCCCTGCCCTGGGCTTAGGTCATTTGCTGTATGATCTGCAACGCGATTGTAACCCGGTTCGCAGGAGGTTGTAATTCATCTGGTCCATTCACCCACGTGCGGGATTAGAACCCCACAAGCTAGACCAACACTTTCGGTTTGCTTCAGCTTGATGGGGTCGCCATCGCACCAGACTGGGCAGGCCTGGGGGAGAACGAGGGGCAAAGCACGGCTTCTGGCGATGAGCGGAGATGGTTGCTTGGGCTGCGAACGAAACAGATGGCGAGAATCTATGCGCGGCCGAGGGGGTGTGGACTGTGGAGCCCCCGTCTGCAGCTGTGTTGTTGACGACTTGCTCCCGAAGAAAGGGTCTGAGTGCGGTTTCTCCACATCAGTTGCGAAGTTGAAGCTCGAAAATGAGGCTTGAGAAGCTTGTGATGCCGCAGCGTGTCTGCTTTCCCCAACTCGATTTCACCGTGTTCCTTCTCAACATCCTCATCCTCGACATCGACACCGAGACTCTCTCGCACACCTCTGTCTCCGTCTCTCCCCTCGTCTGTCATCGTCCTCACTCCCGGACACATCCTTGTCTGAAGTCGGTCCGAACTCGAGGTGCCTAGGTTTCGCCCACAGAAACAACCCTGAACCTCCGCCCCATCCCACGTTCCTTACTCTTCCCGACACGGTCATCCATATTCCATCATGTGTATCCCAAAAGCACAGGCGATCAAGGACCCCAAGAAGCTCCTGAACTCTTGCTACCCTCCTCCCAAGACCATCGCCTCCACTGCCCCCGAATACCGACCTAGCGGAAACGAACTCAGCCGCCTTGCCTACTTCGCCAGCAACAATCCAACACAACTCACCACCGTAGGAGACCTCCTCGTCCAGAGGGCAAACTTGGAAGCGAAAGCTTTCAAGGCTGCCAGTGGTCCCAAGAGAGATGCTGCCAAGGCGTGAGTCAAGGTTCTTCACTATTTCTCCGTCGCCGAGCTGTTGATTGACCTTTCTTCCGTCCGGCTTGTGCCATACACAGTGGGCTGATGCTCACCCTCGGCATCACCAAGAACCTCATCGCCGAGTGCAAGCGCGAGCTCAACTACTTCAACCCTCACGCCCAATCCATAATTACCATCGCCCTCGACGCCTCCACCTCCAACCCCGTTGGCAGCAACAAGCGTGACATAGAAGTTTCTGCTCGCGCTGCTTCCACCTTCTATGCTCTCGCTACCTTCAGCCAAGCCGCCGGCTCCAGTGTTGATGCCAGCGTCGGCAAGACCTACCTCGAGCTTGTTGGCGCCTTCTCCGCCATGGCCGAAGAGCGTGACGGAGACTCAGAAGACACTAACCGGTAAGTAAAGACTGAGCATGAGCGGGATGTATGCGCCTCAGCGTGACCGGACATTAACATGACGCCACCGTCGCGTTCAGAATCCGCTTGATAGCCATCGGCGCTCTGTCCGGAGCTGTTAGCTCAGACGTCTTCTTCGGCAAAGCGTACTCGGATCAAGCTCAGAAGATCATTCCTGCTCTGCTCGCTACCCTTCTCCCCTCGCCTAGTGTGTCTGTCTCCTACCTCCAGTCCGAGTCTGCCAAGGTCGGCAGCGGTGGAACGCCTCAATACTCTGAATTCATTAGCGTCAAGAGACAGCCCATTCAGAACCGGCGCGCACCCTCTCTCTCTGGCCACGTGGACGGTGAGAAGGGCCCTACTACCGAGGACATTGCTTCTGCTGCCATGGCGACGTTGCGCAACATCATGGCCCACGGAAACTCTTCCAGCGCCATCGCTGCTGTCGACATAACCCTCGCTTGGCTTGATGGACGCAAGACTGGCTCCAACACACGCACGTCCGGCTCATACTGGGACAAGACCGAGTGGACTGCTTGGCTCAGCGCTTCCCTGTCCAATTGGTCCGCCCTGCCTTACCGCTTCGTTGTCCTGACCCACATCGTCGAGCACCTCGTCGAAAACTCGGATGGCGAGCCGTCGGCACAACAGCGCAGTCTCATTGCCATGATCACCTCCATTCTCAACTCCAAGGATAGTCTCATCGGACTCAACACTGCCGAGACTGTTAACAACCTGCTCGGTCTGATCGTCCGTCGCGTCCACTACAACACCAAGGATGCTCTCGTGGCCCCATTGGTCGAGAGCGTCAGCAGTCTCGGTGCCCACGTCTACTATGCCGACCAGATACAAGACATTGCAGAGGAGATTACCGCCCGTCTGGTCGCCCTGTCTACGCCCACCGCCAACGCTGCCCCTGCCGGAAACGGTGCTTCTGATGCGGCCGCTCGCCAAATTGTTCGCAAGCCCGCCAAAACTTCGACCCCTGTCGAACGCGACGAGTCAATGCGTGCTCTTCTCACTGCCCTTATTGGCGTCATCAAGTCAGCCGCCCAACCTGTGCCCATCCCCGCTGCGAACGACAGCAAGCGTCAGAGCACACTCGGACGCGCCACGAGCCGGAACCGCATCTCACCCGGTGTTTTCCACCAAACCACCGCTCTGCTCACCTTCCCTAACCCTGCTCTCCGTCTGACTTACGAGCAGGCTCTCTTGACCTTTGTCACCGACGAGCTCGAGCCTGCCGTGACTGGCGCCGGTGCGCTCTTCGCCGGTGCCAACGACGCTGGAGCTGGCAAGGCCGATCCGGACGCGACTAGCCTCGCACACAGTCTGGCTGCAGGTGTGTACACGCTCCTGCTCGCCAAGGCGCTTTTCGTTCCCACCAGTGTCCGCGAGTCTCCCCTGGAAGGCCTCGTCGCTGTAGACGCGACCAACACGGACGAGTCTCGCGGCTTGCAAGCCAATCCCGACGCCGCCGCTCTGCCCACAGACTACGCTGCTATCGCTGAGCTTCTCGAGACATTTGTGGACCGCTTGCCGGTGCCTGCCACCCTGGCCTTTGTGCCCATGTTGGCCACTCTTGACCGCAACGTGTCTTCACGCCTTGAGCCCGCGCGCAAGAATGCCGCTCGGGCTGTCTTGGCGCGCGTCTACGGCAAGATTGGAAAGACTTGGCAAATTTCGAGTCTGGAGTCGCTGTCGAAGTCGGTGTCTAGCTCTGCTCTCACCGCTGTTCCCGCAGCATCGGCCGTCTTCAGCCCTCCCCGCACTCCTGCCGGCTTCGCCATTGGTGGTGGATTCACCGAGACTCTCAAGACTTCCGCGTTCGCTAACATCTCCAGCTTGGCCAGCGACCTCTCCAAGAGCGCTGCTCTTCAAAGCGCTTCTCAGGCTGATGAAAAGTCGCTCGCGTCGTGGTTCGGCCGTGACTGGAGCGTATCTGGTGCTGTGTCCGACTCGTTCCAGGCTGCAGCCCCTGGTCAGCGCAAGCCCACTCGCATGGAGCGCCGGGCCAGCATCGGTTCGATGTCGAGCCCTCGCTCCAAGCTGCACGCCAGCCACACCGCCGACGGCTCGATTGGCCACGACTCTCCCGGCGACCGCCAAGTAGGCATCGACGATTTCAGAGAAGCCTTGAATGCAACCAACGGTGCCGCTGCTGGCGGCTCCGGACCCAACGGCACCCTGAAGAGAAGCTCGAGCCGACGATTCAGCAAGCGTCTGGAAGACACTGCTACTGATGGCGCGAGTAGCATTGGACATGGCAGCCTCGTCACCGCCCCTAGCTCGCCCAATGGCCACGGCCCGGCGCCTCACGACGTGGCCACGATCCTTGATCGCATGCACGTCGGTGTTCCTGATGGCGCGTCTAAAATGGGATCTCAGCAGGCTTCGGTCCCTCCCTCGACCAGCACGGCCGCTGTCGCCTGATTTGGGAGGTTGTTGAATGCCAAAAAATCTTAAAGCCGCCGCCAGCATCATACCCTATTTCCACTCGGCTTCCGCACAGGCAAGCTTATGAATCCCGAATTCGAACGCTCTCTCTCTCTCTCGCTTCCCCTAAAAGATATCTACCACACTGCTCATGGATCTTCCTCAAGTCTTGCGACAGCCAGCATCCGAGTCCACGGATTCGGACATGTTACCCCAAATTCGCTTTCATATTTTGCTATCGATGCCAGCGCGTCAAGACCGTCCTTCTTCCGCTACCACTCTCCTTTTTTCTTCTGGTGCCTCTGATTCTCTTGACGCAGGCTCTCCTGGGTCCTGCGCCCAACAGTTGGACGATCTACATTCGTTTTCCAGCCTCACACTCATTTCAAAGAGAGCGACAACAAAGCCGAATACTCTATTATTTACTCGACTCGACGCAGGTCCCATTCCTCGGTCTCCCTCGATTCGCTTGGTCTGGTCCTGCCATCGTGGCTCGTTGCCTGTTCTGCTTCTTTTGGTGGTCACTGGTTCCCTCTCACCTTTCGTCTCTCTCTTTCTCTTCTCTCGCTCTTCCTTCAATACATATTATCGGTCTCCTCTCTACGATCCAAACCAGGTGCGTCTGGCAAGTCGGCTGCTGGAGCAGCGCATGGAACGTGCATGATGCAGCACATCATGCCCGACTGTGCTTACCTCAACCCGTACACCTGATATGAGAACGGGACCGTGCCAAGGATGACGACGAAACCTCATGTGCCTGATGAAGCTCAGGCACGCGGCTGACTACTTCCATACTAATGCCGATCGTTCATTTTGGAGATTCCCATTCTTTGCCTCGCTTGTCCTCTGACAGAAGCTCGTGGCTCGGTCCTGATTCTGTCATCCTGGGGACCGGCTCTCCAAGACCTGACCGCTAACTTTATCCACCGAGTCCTTATCTAGATTCACCTCATCACATCTTGCCAGCAGAGTCATAGTTCCTTGCAAGAACGACCTGAAACATTCCCTTGGAATCCGCCTGCTTCCTTTATGCGTCACTCACGCTCTGGCCCCTGATCGACATGGCATGCTGTCTGACTGCGCTCTCGTTCAGCGACGATTCTCTCGGACGCGCCCAACTCAGCTCGCTACCCACATCGCATGACCACGTCATCTCATGAAGGAATCCGGCGGCTCGCGGCACAACCTTTAGCTTCTCTCATTAAGAAGACCAGCCAAACACGACATCCGAGTTGACCCAACAAGAACATCGCTGGCGAGGTCTAATTTCGCTTCCTGTGCATGCCTCCGAAATTGGCATTCACTCCTCTCCACCTCATTTGCTGATACAGGAAAAATGAAGGAGCTGCGCGGAACTTTGCGCCAGGACTCCAACACCGAGAAGGTACGAAGACGGATGAGCAAGCCGCTGCTATGCATCTCAGCCCTCTCGCTCATCATCATCATCATCATTTGCAGCGGAAGCAACATGCGGAACGTGGTCAGCGTGCGGACATGCCAGCATCTCATTGATCAAGAAGGCTTTGCTGGAGTTCGGCAATCGTCTTTCTTTGGCCCCGGACTCGAGCACATCATGCTTAATGGGACGTGGGTCATGCGGCATGATAAGCGGGTCGGGCGTCGCGTCATGGTGCCAGCGCATCGCTCCGACAGCACTTCAACGTGATCTCAGATCTCTTACTCTATCCAAGGCTGCGGAACAGTGGTCGGTGAGTGGGAGATGGAATTGCATAAAGAGGCAAGGTTTCCGCACACCCCCCCTTACCCCACTTGCACTCCTCCCCTCCCTGTCAGATTCCTCATCCCCTCACCCCGCTCATACCTGTCCAGGCCCCAGACTTTGCTATTCGTTTGGCAACCCGTGACAAGCTCTGGTAGCAGACCAAGTCTTCCCGCCCTTCTTTGCCACATATATCCAATTAACACCCGCTTCCTGGCAATCAGTGCAGAACAGCACTCGATATCGAACATTCTTCGGCGCCGTCTGTGACGAGCACCATTCCTGATCCCAGCACCAGGTCAATTATTGCAGCCATGGCGTCTGCAGCTGTACTTGCCCAACCACAGCCACCAGTCTACTCCGTGACTGCCCATGTCCCCACGACGACGGCAACCCAGAATGTGGCTCAAGCTCCAGTCCAAGCTCAAGCTCCACCAGCGGCGACACCCGCAAACCCGGCGCCGCGCAAGGTTCGGTAAGTCTCATCTGCATCAGCCCTGCCCGCCCGCCTTTATGCCTTTGCCGCATTGTTCTGCCCGCGATGGCAAATATGGGCTGGCATATGCTGGACAATGGACTCCTTTGTCCTCGGTGGCCGCCAAAAATCTCATTCCCTTTATGGTCCTTTGTGCCATGGTTATGAACCTCATCATCCAGAGCACCTTGGAACAAAGCGAGGAAAATCTGCTTGACCACCTGCACCTCATTTGACAGCTGTCAAGTCTTGGGACAAGGGACCGCGCTTCTGGATTGCACCGGACCCCTCAGGCCTACAAATACACCCCCCCCCCTCTTCCCGCGTCTTCTGCTCATCAAGAGCCCTCACCACTGACAAACCTCTCTGTCCTTTCTCTTTCCTCTTCATCCCTCATCGTACCACTCGCCCCATCCAACATGCTGGCCGCCCTCCGCAACCACTTCAACGTGCCCGATCCTGACGATGTGCAATATGATGACTTTTACTCTCGTCGACTGGCACGTTCTCGCCGAATTCCTTTCTGCCTATCTCCTGCCATGGCCTTCCCAACCTCACCAACGACGCCAATGGAATTCCTTGTCTCGGACGGTTCAACTTCTGACGACTCTTATGGCACTGTCTCCTCCAACAATACTGACTTGGCCGACCACTCCATCCTCATGCGGCTCGATGGCATCCCATACCCTCTTGAACGACCCCAACCGACACGGTCAACACCATCCTCATCCCAATCCACCTCCCGATCCGTGCTACCGATAACGCATCCCATTTCCAACTACGATGGCCGGTCCAACGCTTACATTGAAAAATTGCTATGGCACTTCAGCTTCAACGTCGGTGACCGTTACAAAGTCTGCGACGTCATCGGCGAAGGTGCATACGGAGTCGTGTGCTCTGCTATCCACAGGCCCACCGGCCAAAAAGTGGCCATCAAGAAGATCCAGCCCTTCGACCATCAGATGGTGAGCCTACAGCTGGGGGATGGACGATCTACCGCTTCAGGTCGCTGACGAGAGAAGTTCTATGCTCTTGCCTCATCTCTCCAGTTCGCTCTCCGTACTCTTCGTGAACTCAAGCTGCTGCGATACTTCCAGGAGTGCGAGGTCTCGGAGAACATCGTCTCGATCCTGGACATAATCAAGCCTCCCTCCCTGGAGAAGTTTCAAGAAGTCTATCTCATCCAGGAGCTCATGGAGACCGACCTCCACCGCGTGATACGCACCCAGCAGCTCAGTGATGGTGAGCCCTTTGAACATCCATCCACCGTCTCCGATCAGCAGCTGACTCCACTCCCGGGCACAGATCACTGCCAATACTTCTGCTACCAGATCCTGAGAGCCCTCAAGGCGATGCACTCTGCGGACGTCATTCATCGAGACATTAAGCCGTCGAACCTGCTCCTCAATGCCAATTGCGACCTCAAGGTATGCGACTTTGGTCTCGCTCGCAGCGTTTTGACTGCCGAGCCAAACGGCTCCGACTTGGGCTTTATGACAGAATACGTTGCGACCCGCTGGTATCGGGCGCCCGAGATCATGCTCACCTTCAAGCAGTACACCAAGGCCATCGATATCTGGGCCGTCGGATGTGTGTTGGCCGAGATGCTGACAGGTCGACCACTGTTCCCCGGCCGTGACTATCACCATCAGCTCGGCCTCATTCTCGATCTACTGGGCACCCCCACCACCGACGAGTGAGTTCATGGAGCAGATAGGCAGCAGCAACAAGCTCTCAGATACTGACTGCGCCACCATCTGATCCTCTTCAGCTTCTACAGCATCAACTCCCGACGCTCACGCGATTACATCCGTTCCTTGCCCGCCCGGAAGCAAAAAGAGTTCTCCCTTATCTTCCCGAAGGCATCCCCTGACGCCATCGACTTCCTCAAGGGCACGTTGGCTTTTGATCCCAAGAAGCGATTGACAGTCGAGCAGGCTCTGGCTCATCCTTACTTGGCAAGCTACCACGACCCCGATGACGAACCGGCAGCTCCCGCGCTGGACGCCAGCTTCTTCTCCTTTGATCTCGAGAAGGCAACGATCACCAAGGAGGCGCTGAAGGAGGAGATTTGGAAACAGGTCAACGACTTTACTCCCCAGATTTGATCCCTTTCTCTCTTCCCCCTTTGTTGACCTTGGCCGATTCCTTTGTCCTGCTTCCAACATGCTTCCTCTTCTCACCATCCCAACTAAGATACCCCACCTCCCAGAGTCACCGAGCGCATCCTTAGACCTTAATGAATTCTTCCCCACTCCCTTCCGTCACGCTTGTTGTACTTCTCTTCACCGGCAGAGCAGGCTCGCACGTTCCAGTATCATATTTTTCTAACTTCCACCATTTTAAAAGTAATACAAAACAACATGCTACCATGCGAAGTTCGTGGGTGCTGGATCAGAAGCTGGGTGGTAGCATCCCGACAGCGGCTGTCGCGCTGTTGGAGTCCAGGGTAGATCAGTGCATGAGAACTATCCATACCGGGACAGATGAGCTGCCCGATCGAGAAATCAAGGCACTAGAAGAGTTGTGGCAGTAGGTACTTGAGATAGCCATCGGACATCATTTCCGCCAAGCGCTGCAGACGAAGGTCTGCACCGTCTGCGGCGACGGCCGATGTCGTCGAAGATTCCGCCTGTCTTGTGTCGAAGATGCCTCGATCCCGTTGACACACCGTACCTTCCTTGGGAAGCTCGCCGCTGACGAGATAGCGTCCGAGGACGTCCATTGCACATGTCGAGGGTGCACCACCGTACGTGCCGTGTCCTGAGGTATTGACCGTCAACAGTCGCGCCGAATCTCCCATCAGCTGCCAGTTACAAGAACACACAGGGTAAGCTTGGTCCAGATGAATACTTGAATGGGAAGGCAACACGACACAGCAGTACCCACATCTACAACTTCTTGTCCATATGCCAGTGGTGTGATCGGGTCGGCCGTGTTGGAGATCAGGAGCATTGGGGTATCGAGGGTATTGTTCCACGGGCCAGAGAAGCGGCCGCGGCCTTGTTTCTCTTTGGGGAACCACTGGCATCCACCGTCCGTTTCATAGTATGGCACACTGTTGCGCGTCCAGGTCAAAATACAGAGGAAGAATTAACGTTGACAAGTTTGCCATATTGATACGTCGGGCATGCTCATACCGCGCACTCACCTTGCCGCAAAACGTCCGGTGTCCTTCTTGAGAATTTCCAAAGTCCAATCCGTCATGTCCTCTGGTGTGGGATACGACCAGTTTCCGAAATTGGGATCATTGTAGGGAACAGTGTCATAGCATCCAACAGCGACCCTGGAGAGCTCCAGCTGGTCGACACGATTAGGATCCAGACCTGCGATTGGCCCGTGGTAAAGGGAGTAAAGGGACAAAATGGCAGTGTCGTCGCCGTCCATAGCTCCGGCGACCCAGAATGCGATTTGTGGCCAAAGTGATGGTACATTGGTGGCGTAGTAGATTGCTCCTGTGGCCAAGAAAAGTGTGCAAGGTCAGTAACTTATAGACACAAGAAAGGTAACAATGACGACGTCGGAGTGATGAAGACAATTGCTGAGGGAAAGGCATATGGGAGACTTTTCCGCAAAGTTAGATCTACGAACCTCTGACCGCGCCCGAAGTCAAGATGCCGGGTCGCGGCCCTGCAGGAACCGCAAGGGGCCTGTGGTAAAGATCGTCCAAGAATTGCATCAGCCGGCCGTCGATTTTGGCGACGTCCTCATTCTTCTCCTTTGCTAATGGACATGCTTCTGGCCCAGCCTGAAGAAAGGAAGTTTCGAATCGATTCATTTCAGTTTGTTTGCAACCCTGTCGATTACGGTCGCCCTAGCTGCGGACCACTCACCTGAGAGCATTCCCGAAGATTCCATTGATAGGTTTTCTCGGTGTCTACTAGCCAACCATTTGCAATCCAACGCTCTGTTGGTGTCTCACCTGTCCAATAGTTGAGGACGGAGGTCGGGTGAACAATTTCGGGAGAAAGCATGTGAGCAACGGCCGTTCAGTGTCACTTCAAGCTTGACTCACTCCACAGGCGAGCGCTGGATACTCCGTCCAGCGCGACACGCCCCAAAGAAGAAGCAGGGAGCATATTGACCAAGTAAGTGCCCAGGATCGAGCCGTAGCTCTGAGGGAAGAAGCCAAGCAAATTCTCATCAGCATATGTCCTTCTACCACCTCAGTATGTCTGGTACCTACACCACCCCAATAATTGCTGCAGTATGAAGCTCGGGATCAGATCACTGGACGTTGTACCTTGATCAAGTTGCTGAAGGGTAACTCACATCGGATGACCTTTTCCCAGACCTGCTTCGAAATTAAGATAAGAGATGTCCTGTGGTTTAGGTCGCATTGGTAAGCTTAACGGCAAGCAAAGATGGAAGTGCTGCGGAATTGGCCATCTCTGGTCTCACCCGGACGACGTCGCTCGTGCCCATGTGGAGGAAATCATCACCCATCTTCTCCATGCAGAGCTCCATCTCCGTCTGTCTCATGGCATGTAGCTCAGTCCACTGACGCAGCAGACCCTCTCGGCCCTCCGCCGAGAATGGATCTGGGTGAAGTTCGAAGGGCTGTTCGCGCACGGTACCGGCTTTGAAGATTCTATAGGCGGATGTGGATCCAAAGCAATCGGCCAGAGGTCGAGTCGCGCCGATGCCGCGCGGATCAAAGCCGATGATGTCTGTAGAAAGAGCCTTGTCAGCATAATCGGTCTGTTCAGTCCCAGGGTGCAGAGTGCTGGTGACTAACCGTATTTGCCATGGGTCAGATTGCTCAAAAGCTTGCCCATCATCACAGCCAACATCACACCGCTGGCGCCTGGTCCGCCAGGGTTGATATAGAGCGCTCCGAGTTGATCCTTGGGTTTTGCAGTGGCGCGGATACGACCCATGGCCACATACGTGAAGCCTCTGGACGCGTTAAAGTAGTCTTTTGGCGTGCGAGCGTAAGAGCATTCGAGGCCGTTCTGATTGTACGGAGCGGGGCAAGGTCGCCAGGGGGCGACTGGAGATCGAGACCAGGGATCTACGGGAGGATGGGTGGCATTGACCGGGTGAGGAAACGGGAAGTCTGAGCCGGCGGGTCGCAGGACAAGCTGGAGGCTGGCGAGCGTGTGATGGGTTAGGAAGAAGCCAGTGGCAAGCAGAACCAGGAGCCCGATCACTCGGACCCATGGCGCGGGACGTCTTTGTTCCTGCCTCTGGTGGAAAGGAGGCCTGTACTTCTCATTGATCTCGTCGAAATTCGAGGGCAGATTGCTATTCATCTTGTGCAAAAGATGCGCTTTGGCCAGGACACCACGACGCAAGAGGAGAGCACGATTAGATCACGGAAGGTGTAAGAGCCTGGTCCCTGATGGTGGTCGTGATCTGCGCTTGTGAGCTCAACTTTCACCTCGTAGTGGATTGCATCGCGGTGATCTCTGCTGAAGGTTCAGCAGGCTTCCCACGGAAGAGCGGAGGGGTCGGCAGCCGGTCTCGTACGGCTGCAACAACGGAAAATTACATGGATGAGGCAGATTGGCTCATTCGAACAAAGGTCTGATGCACAGCAGTAGACGATGAAGCGGCTGAGGCCAGGTTTACGCCAGAGCCGGCGGGAAGAAATTACGAGTGAAGCGCCACACTGCAAAGCGGGACAGCTGGTGCAAGTCGACTTGTCCATCAGGGCCAATACCCGGATCTGGTCCGGTGGCAGGCACGCCTTTGAAGGCGTCAAAGTTGCCCTGTTCTTTTCGGCACACCTTCCCGTCCTTTGGGAGCTCGTCGTGCAGGAAGTAGCGCTGGAGTGCATCCAGATGGCAGCTTGAGACAGCACTCAGCGTGGTGTGCCCTGCAATGTCCATGATGAGCATCCTGCTCGAGTTTCCGTTGAGCTGAGGTGACACGGAAGCGATTGAGAGATTTTGGTGACACAGTCAGATCAGCGCGCGCTGAACATCCAATGACGAATTCACTTGATGTGCCTCCTCTCCAAATGCCCTAGGGGTGACAGGATCTGCTGCGTTCGAGATGACCAGCATTGGCAAATCGAGCGTGTTGTTCCACGGACCATTGAATCGCCCTATCAGATTCCGAGCAGGGAACCATTGACATCCGCCGTCAGTCTCCAAAGAAGGCACACTAGACCATGTACGAAGGAAAAATAGACAGAGCCCGTCAGCGAACTGCCTTCAAGCACCCGAAGCGGTCTTGACCTCACACTGCTGCAAATTGACTGGTGTTCCTGAGAGACCTCAATGTGCGCTCGGTCAGATCTTCAGGTGTCGGGAAGGACCAATTTCCGAAATTCTCGTTGTTGAATGGCGGAGAATCGGCACAGCTCACAGCAGCGCGAGCCAGTTCCGTCTGCACTTTCACCCTCGTGTTCTCAATTATTGGCGCATATTGGACACTCAGAAGTTGCGTGCCATCGCCGTCCAACGCTTCTGCAACCATCTTGGTTGTGTATTGCCACATCGCTGGAAAATTGGTAGCAAGGTATACCCATGCTGTGTACAGGGGTGTCAGGAGGGTATCTCAATGAGCATTTGTTGATTCGAAAACATCCAAAAGTTGACAACACATACCGCGAACTATCCCAGAAGTCAAAATACCAGGTCGAGGACCGTGCAGTACTGGTAGGGGCTGGTCGTACAGGTCGTCCGTGAACTTTGACAGACGCTTTGCAATCTTCTGTGGGTCTTCTCCTTTCTCCTTAGCCAAAGGACATGCTTCTGGTCCCACCTGTACCCTCCGATTCGTCGATATATTCTTGATCAGCATCGTGTCAAAACGCAATGGGACACGCTTGACCAGTACCCACGTCTGAACATTCCCGAAGGTTGGCCATGTATGTCTTGTCTGTGTCAACCAGCCAGCCATTGGTGATCCAGTGCTCAGCCGGTGTGCTGCCTGCAATTAACAGAAGAAGAAAATGAGGAGGTGAGGTCTGACGTTTGAGCATGCATCCTGGTGGCAAGCATCACTCACTCCATCTACGGGCGCTCGAGACGCCGTCAATGACGATGTGACCTAAGGACGAGGCCGGCAGCATATTGGCGAGGTATTGTCCGAGGATGCTGCCATAGCTCTGACGATGCCAAAGATTTTTCTTCAGTAAGTCCTATCGCTCGATAGAAGCTCTTTTGATGATTCTCACGTATCCGAGGTAATGACTGACGATGTGAAGTTGGGAAACGCGTCAACAAATATCGAAATCACGCGGGGATCATTCTTGTCGGTCAGCTTACATTGGGTGACCCTTTCCGAGGCGCGCTTCGAAATTGATGAAAGATATGTCCTATATTCGGATAGGAGCGGAGCCATTAGCAGCGCATCATCAAGATCCCAACGGTCCTTCAGACCGTCGAAAAGACGCTTACCCGGACGACATCACTGGTTCCCATGTGAGTGAAAGCGTCACCCATCTTCTCTTCGCAGATCTGCATTTGAGTCTTCCTAAGCGCTTGAAGCTCCGTCCATTGACGGAGCAAGTGGGCTCTCCCTGCTTCGGAGAAGGGGTCCGGAGCGACGTCAAAGGGACGTTCAAGTACTGTGCCTGCCTTGAAGATCTGATGGGCCTTGGTGGAACCGAAGCAGTCGACAGTGGGCCGCGTAGCTCCCATTCCCCTGGTGTCGATTCCAATGATGTCTGCATTTTGCAGTTGGCATTCGGCGATGATTTAGTCTCCATCTACTCAAAATTGTAGAGTGCTCTCAGTTGCTCACTGACCATATCTTCCGTGCGTGAGTATATGCAGCGTCTTTCCAAAGAAGCTGACGAAATCTGTGCCAGGAACGCCGGGTCCGCCTTCGTTCAGATAGATGGCACCAAGCTGATCCTCGGGCTTGGCTGTAGCCGGGAAACGTGCGACCGCGATGTACGTGTTGCCCTTGGAGGCATTGAACCAGTCAGTGGGAACCCGAGCATATGTGCACTCGAGAGCGTCTTCATCCCATGGGCTCGGACAGAGTCGCCAGGGAGCCAAGGGAGAGGCAGAGCTTGGGTCTACCGGTGGATAAGTCGCATCCACAGGGTGAGGAAACGGTAAGGTCGCAACATCGATCTTTGGCGGCCTGGAAACAATGCTGAGGAGAGGAAGGATCGCAAAAAGATGATAACAAAGTCCACAGGCGAGAAGCAGGAATGCAGCGCGGATGACTACGACACCACACTGCCTGGCTGGGCGCGGCTGTGGATGAGCGTCGGGCCTCGGTTTGGCCTTCTTTTCGAGGTCGGCATCAAAGCCCACCACTGCATTGGAGAAAGGGTCAGCGTTCATGGCTGGATCAGTATTATGCAGTCTGAAGAGGTGTCCAGTCAGTCGAGCGAAAGGAACGAGAGCTTTGTTCCCCTCTTAAAGCTTTCCATATCGATCAGGCGCATCTGCCTCTCTAGTAAGACGAGCTGGTCTCCTAGCACGGCACGCTCGCTTCACGACATGCTGTGCTTAGTCCTCGTGCTGCGCAGGGCGGGCGCATATCTCTGTACATACTACTGTACTGTATCTTTGACTCTCGTGTGGCGACGTGACCTCACGTGAGTGTTTTAACATGGCTGGCCTGTTGGGTCTTGCGCTTAATAAGGCTCCGGGGCTTCACTAATTATGGGTTTATCCGTGGCTCCAGCATGTTCACGACTTCGAACTGTGCCTTCGACCTTGCGCAGCTGAGCGAACAAGATCCAAGGCTGGCCTGAGCTCCTGGGTGTGCGCCGCTCGCACCTTTCCAAGTCTGCAGTCTGCTTGCCCACCGACGCTGAAGAATCATGATCGATCGCAAGATTCCGATTCCTGAGGATCCTCCTCAACCCAGCAGCTCCCAGCCGTCAGCAGTACCACAGTCCGAACCCGCTGATGGGCGCGAGCGAACACAAGACCGGCGGAGAAGAGGAAGAAGAGCGAGGGATCAGGGTGATCAAGATGCATCTCACGATGCGCTACTTTCGACAGACGAACACCGATCTACAAACGAGCCTCTTCTGCCCTCCACCTCACCCACACAGCGGGCACCGCGAAGGGCCCCAGCGTCCGCTGTGTCTTCTTCCAGCGGATCACAAGCCGGCAGAGAAACAAGGGAACACGCGTCTCGCCAGTCTTCAGCTCAACGAAATGAAGACAGTGCGGAGGAAGATCTCGATGCAGGGAACGACGCATACATTTCTGATGGCTCGTCCTTTCTGGAGGCCCGAGATGACATTGAGATCGGCGGGAGCAGGACAGGGCCATCATCCTCGGTTGGGTCACGCACGCGAAGTACTCGGTCGTTCCGAGCGACTCCTTCACAAACGCCGACTCAGTACACAAACATAGTCAACCCACAGCCTTCGTACGAGACCGATGACCTTCTCAATCTGGAGCCTCCCCCGGCTTATGAACCGCCCGAATCATCGGATTCTAATACACGTACCAGAAGCAGCAATCGCAGCGGTAGAGGTGGCGCATATGAGGAAGTGAATCATGATGAGGAGGAGGAAGAGGAGATAGGGAGAGCCGACGAGGAGGCAGAGGAGCAAAGAAGGTCAATTCGTGGACGCGGTCGCAGGCGAGACCCGAATTGCAGGTCACGTCGGAAACATCGAATCATAAAATCCGCAATTTGCCTCTCCATCCTCGTCCTACTCTCCCTGCTCGCTTTCGGGACATTCTGGCACAGCCGGACACCCAAATCCGACGGGCGCAAACGTGATTCGCCCCACCAGGGCAGATTTGACTTTACACCTCCACCCAACAGCACACGTATTCGATGGAGCACACCTGTCCGACGCATCGATAGCGACCTTCCTCCGAGGATTTGGCCCAGGTTTGAGATTTACGAGTCTACGGCAGACGTCAGAATTCCTTTCCCGCATTTTGTGGACGAGAGATTTCCGACTCCGGATTGGGCTCTGGGAAACGGACACGTTGAAACTTCTGCAAGAGCACCTTGGACCAGCTCCATGGACGACGTGCTGTTCGGTCAATGTTCTGGAGGTGGCTACTTCTGCAAGATCCGTTTTGTGGACGAGCACGCCACCGACTCCGACAACGCGCTTACCGGAACCAATCCGGCTGACGAATACTCGATCCTAGTCAAGCTTTTTGCCCAGTATTCTTCAATCGAGGCAAGAGATCGAGCGGAGGTCTGGGCGGTGCGCGGTACAACAACTTCGCCACATCATGACGGAGAGGACTCGACATCATCTGCAACGAGCCGGATCACCTCAACCACAAGCTCTTCTACCTCCTCGAGATCGTCGCCATCTCATCCGCCACAACCATCTTCACCTCTACCTTCATGGCCGACATATCAGATCGAAGGAAGCGTCAATTACTATCAGACTCCTTTCCAAAACTCCCGGGCGGCAGCATCTCCGGCACCAACTCATCGAGGCATCCTCATCGCAACGGATCCAAGGCTGAGAATGAATGTCAGCACAGAGCTCTTGGCCTTCGGAATTGAGTTTCACCTTCCTCGTCGCCGAGCTCTGGGCACGTTGCAGGCCGTGACGCATGCTGAAGACAATATTGTGGAATGGAACGCGAATGTCAGCAAGGAGCAAATCAAGGCCATCAAGTTCAATGGGAATGAAACCAGAATTTCCTTCCAAAGCGTGAGTCTGGAAACGTCTGGCTCTGTGAAGCGTGTATTCGAGATGCTGAGCATGCGCTCCAAACGTCTTGATCTTCAAAGCCCCTTTCTGTCTTGGAGTCCATCTCTGCGTATGTCCACACCGGAATGATCGAGGTGAACAAGGTCTGGCTCGAAGCTCCTCGGTTGGTGTTCAAGGCTGCGACTGGCAAGATCAAGTGCACATCGCTACGGTCCAACGGCTCAATACATATGTCAGTTCTGTCCGGCACGATTCTCGCTGATGCTCAAGCACCAAACGTCACCTTGCAAGCAGACGTGGGCTTGCTGGGCGGCGCCTACAACATCTCGTCATCATTCTCGTTCCACAGCCTCGCGGGGGAGGTGGCCGCGTCGGTACGGGCCATGCCATCTCCGGAGAAGAAAAGCATAGAGGCGAGAATTTCGCCGCCCTCTTGGACTGGTCCACTTCCACCTTCCGCACCGGGATGGGACAATCCCGCCAACGAGGACATGCAGGAGGTCACTGATGTGACTGTCCGAGGCACATCGGACGATGGAACCGTAGAGGTGTACCTGGCCCAAGATCCGCATACACGATTGAACTCCAAAATCAGCACCATCAACGGTAACATTCTCGGTGTTCACAACTCTTCCTTTGAGGGTGAGTCTACACATTCTGAACAATTTTTCTGGACTCGCTGGAATAGAAGTGTTGATCGACCTTTTGTTTCCAACTTCTAGGCAAGTTTGAACTGCAAACCGGGAATGGCGAGTTCGTGGAAGCTCTCGGGCCGAATCCTTTGGAACTGCTCCGCTCGCGCCGCCATTGGTCCGAGGATCTCAGATTGAATTGGTTCAGGACGGCAGTCTCACGAGGTCGGACTTGGAGGAAGTTGCCGGGACGAACCGACCCGCCAGGCACGACGCAGCCGACGTGGCGGACCTACGGCGCCTCGGTGTTCCAATCTCAACGCGGCCAAATCCACACCCTCTTCGAATGAGACACGCCAGCCTGACCGTATTGCAGCGTTTGTTCCGACTTATATTTCCATCGCTATTAGAGGGCCCCACCGCTTGGTTGCCATGCAAACATGGACTCTCCTCTGACCGTCTTCTTGAGCATGTACATCACGTAGGCCTTGTTGTTGTTGTTTACCTGTACCAATCGTTTGCATCACTGTTTCCAGTTTCCACTCGTGTCAAATTGTCCGTGCTGTCTGCTGAGGTCTGTGCCGAACCACTGCCGAATCACAATCTTCCCGCCTTGCGGCGACAGCTTCGATCGTGCACGTTAACCACAAAGGTCATTTCAACAACGCAGGCAACAACAAGGAGTCTTGAGCACACAGCCCGACACAGGAGAGCATCATCTTCCGTGATCCTTCGAGGCTTCCAATGTCGTCCAGTCGCTTCTTCAAGCCGGCGGGTGCGGCCGTGCGCGAAGTCAGAGTACCCGTCCCTTCCACACCACCGGCCGCACCATATGCTAACGGGAACGGCGCAGCAGCCGGCGCTGGTCCGAGCTCCCCTGTCCATGCTCGCTCAGATTCGCCCCCATTGGACTCGGACAGCCGGACTCCTTTCCTAGCCGCCGATCCTGAGGACGGAAGAAGGGCCAACGGTCAACTCCGGGTCGATCCTCGACTTGGCGCCGGCAGCGAAGGGAGCGGAGGGGGCCTGGCAGACGCTCTTGGTGGAGCAGGTGGCCGGTCGGCGTCCTCTATCGACTTGCAGGCGCTACCGCCTATCCTGAGCTACTGCCTGTCCTCCATCGCCATGACGGTCCTCAACAAGTACGTCTTGTCTGGCAAGAAGTTTAACATGAATCTCCTCGTGCTGCTCGTGCAGTCCGTTGTCGGGGTCTCCATTGTCACCGTCGCCAGTCGGCTAAAAGTGATCAGCATTCGGCCTCTCAATGCGAAAGATGTCAAGACTTGGCTTCCAGTGAGCACTTTACTGGTTGCCAACATCTTCACCGGCAGCAAGGCATTAGTAAGTATCTGGCAGCTTCCAGTGCTAATAAGACCTGCTGTTAATTGAACCCATTCGCACTCCTCTGTGTCCCCTGCTGACTGACGGCCACATAGCAATATCTCAAGATTCCTGTCTACACGATATTTAAAAACCTCACCATCATTCTCATTGTGAGTCGTATGCGCACAGAACAACCCCTCGCGCCTCGAGTCCGTGCCCAGAATCTTGACCTTCCGGAACGCATTCATGTTGAAAAAAAAAATACCAGGCATACGGCGAAGTCATTTGGTTCGGAGGTCGGGTGACGACCCTGACGTTCCTGTCTTTCGTCCTCATGGTGTTGTCCTCCATCATCGCCGCCTCAGCGGACATTGCGCGGGTGCTCGAGCTCGGCAACCTTTCCATGCCCCACGATGTCGACTCGGCTCTGTTGGGCGCGACGGTGGATCCAGATACGAAGCAACGAATCAAGATTTCTGACCCCTTGGCGGATCAAAAGGCAGCCATCAATGCCCAGCTCGGCGAACTTGACACCGGCGGGGAATTCCTTGATGGCATTCAGGGGGCCGGGGTTTTGAACAGTGGATACGTTTGGATGGCGCTCAATTGCTTTGCGAGCGCGGCCTTTGTGAGTGCTTGGGAGCTGGCCATGAATCTCTTCTTCCGTTCCTTTGCGAGCGCTCTGACGACCGACCTGTCTTCACGTCTCAGGTTCTCTACATGCGCAAGCGAATCAAAGTGACCGGCTTCAAGGATTGGGACTCGATGTTCTACAATAATTTCCTGAGCATTCCTATTCTTATCGTCTCTTCTCTGGTGAGTCAGCTAGGATTCACAAGGACCCTCCAAAAACGGGGGGGCTGGTGCTGAACAGCGAGGTGCCCGAACACCGGCGGTCTGTCTCCAGCTCTTCGAGGATTGGAGCCGTAAAAACATAGATGAGAACTTGTGAGTGGACAGATGTCCCTTCCTATGCGAAACATGCTCGGAAAGGAAGTCGTGATGCTCAACATGCCGAGGGGAAACCCCCAAACATCTTTCAGCCCTCCGACCGAGAAGACGTATCTGATCATGGCCATCACTGTGTCAGGCGCGTGTGCGATTTTCATCTCGTATACCACGGCCTGGTGCATCCGGACGACGAGCAGCACCACCTACAGCATGGTCGGCGCTCTCAACAAGCTCCCCATTGCGCTGAGTGGGCTGGTCTTCTTCGGAGACAAGGTCACCCTCGGCAGCACCAGTGCGATCTCGATTGGGTTCTTGGCTGGGTGAGTGAACAGAAAAAACCTGAGTAAGCCGTGCAACACTCCTCCCCTGATCAATTTTCTGACCCTCCCCCCTTCATCACCGTGCTTTTTTCAAAAACAAAAAAAAAATTACCCAGTCTGGTGTACGCGTACGCGAAGAACATGCAATCTCAAGCTTCCAAACGGGCCGCGAACGTGCTGGCTGCGACGGGCCACTCGGCTGAGCCGGGCAGTCCCCACTCGAACAACAAGCCGATCATCCCGATGACCAGATTAGGCGCGGACCGGCACAAGGACTGAAATGTGCGCCCCCCCCCCCCCCCCCCCCCCCCCGTTGGGAATGGGCGCCCGCGCGCGCGCAGATTTGGGGCGGCGGCGGCAAGGGACTTGGGGAATGGAAGGATTGGGGGGGGGGGGGGGAAGCTGCAAGACTGCACATGGATTGGGGCGGACGCCGGGTCCACCTTGGCCCACCCACTTTGTTCAATCTTGGAGACGGAACGTAGCGCCCCGGGCCCGCCGTTTGAAGTCATGTTGACACGCACGCCCGCTCCAGTGGGAGCGAGGGAAGTAAAATTTCCTTTTTTCTTCTTGTTGGTATTTCTAGGCGGGCCCGTACCCCCATTCGGACTTTTCACTCCTCTCTCGAGCCCTTCTCTCCGTCCGTAATAGTATACAGTAGAACCATCCACTGTTCCCCCCCTTTCCCAAGTTGCCAGTCTGCACCGCATCCTCTAGGCCCCTTTCCTTCCCGTGGCACACACCACGCATGCCGCGACAGGGACTTCAACAGCAGGAAAGGAAGGTAAACCAGCATTGTTTCGTGGTTTGGAAGGGGCGGGCGCAAAAAAAAAAAAGTACAGTAGTTGAGATTATGATTGTTTTTCCTCCCCCCATGTTTTTCTTGTCCTTTTTCTCTTTTTCAAGGCTTCTTGTAGCCGGCCTCGGCCAGGGCCTCCTCAAGTGACTTGAGCAGGTAGTCGATGTCTCCGCGCTGGGAGTCGACAACGGTGACACCCATGTGGCCAATTCTGGCAAACAACAACAAAAAAGGGGGGGGGAAAGGAAGAAAGAACAATCAGAGGGAAAAAGCATTGTATAGGCCGTGATGTGTGGGGGGGGGGAACTCACCGGAAATAAGTGTCCTTGACGTCCTTGTGCAGACCAGCAGCCATGACGACATTCTTAGCGACGAGCTTGGGAAGCAGATCGGCAGCCTTGAGACCGGGCGGATACTTGACTGCAGTCATCCCATGGGCGCCATCTTTGACTCCGTCGGCGACGAGCTGTTCGAGCCCGAGTCTGGACTTGACAAAGTTTTTAATCTGGTCAGAGACCTCGATGTGCTTCGCGAAGCGGTCCTCGAGCGAGACGGGCCCGGAGGTGATCGTCTTGAGGGACTGGTTGAGCGCATAGATCAGGTTCACGGGCGGGGTGGCAAAGTAGGCGGATGAGCCAGACTCGTATGCCTTCATGATGGGGAGCCAGCGCTTCCAGGAGGCGAAATAGCTGCGTTCGGCCGCCTTGCGGCTCTCGAACGCCTTGATCGCCTTGGGCGAGGCGGCGAGGAGGGAGAGCCCCGGCGGGCATCCGATTCCCTTCTGGGAGGCGCCGATGACGACGTCGATCCCCCACTCGTCCATGCGGATCTCTTCGGAGGCCACACTGCAGACGCCGTCGAGGACGAGGATGGATTCGGGGCTGACGCGCTTGACGAGCTCGCCGAGAGCTTTGGCGTCGCTGAGGACGCCGGTGGAGGTGTCGACGTGGGTGAAAGTGACGGCCTTGTACTTGTTTGCGGTCAGGGCGTGCTCGACTTGGTCCAGACTCGGCTTGGATCCGACGGGCGCCTTGAGCTGGGTGACTTTGGCGCCGTAGATCTGGAGACAGTCGGCAAAGGAGTCGCCAAAGTAGCCGCTGTTGAGGACGAGGACGTGCTCGTCGGGCTCGACGACGTTGGCGGCGACCATGTCCCAGCCGAGGGTTCCGGAGCCGGCGACGATGAAGGGCTGGGAGGCGGGAGCGTAGAGGACCTGTCGGAGCATTCGGATGGAGTCGCCAAAGACGGGGACAAAGTCTGGGGAGACGTGGGACATGGAAGGGTGAGCGTTTGCGAAGAGGACATCGTCTGCGATCTCGACGGGGCCGGGGATGACGAGGAGCTTGTGGGGCTCTTGCTTGAAGGTGGAGGCGGACATGGCTGGGGTGGTGGGAGTGGAGAGGTGACGGTTGAGCTGTCGGACGCGGTCGATGGCAGGGGAGTGAGGGGATTGGGTGGGGATTGGGGTGGGTACGATTTGGGCGGTGCCGGGGGCGTGTGGGTGGGGATTGGGTTTGGTGGATGGGCGGGGGAAGGGCAGGGCGGGTTCGACGGCGGATGCGAGCCAGGCCGGGCGTTGTTGTTGTTGTTGTTGTTGGTGAGGAGAGGCAGAGGTGGACGTGGACGAGCGGCGAGGGGCCATGTTGTGTGTGTCGGAGGAGTGGGAGCACGCGGTTGAAGCGGGGGAGGGAGGGAGAGAGAGAGAGAGAGAGAGGAGAGAGAGACGAGAGTTTATCGACCCCCGTTGAAGGAGATGATGACGGTGGTGATGGAGATGGAGAGGGAGGGAATTTGTCAAGATGAGTCAGTGCGAATGTTGGAGTCGAGGTCGTGGTTTTGAAAATGATCTGATCGAGGTGGAGGGAGGTTGATTAAGGCGAGAGCGAGTGGCGAAATGATGTGAGCAGCAGCAGCAGCATCATCCATGCTGATCTGACTGATCTGCTCCCTGTGGGGTAACCCAGTAACCACCTGCCTGCCTGTTGTGCGTTGGAAGATTCGGTCAGGCCTCTGTCTGGGCCAGCACCAGCACCAGCACCAGCAGTGAGGGGAGGGGCTAGGCCGAGCTCTAAATTCGGGGAGAGGAGCAGTTGCCCATCCATTCCCCGGCTGCTCTCTCTCGCTGCCTCCGCCGCCTGCCCGCCCGCCCGCCTTTTGGTTCCGGGTTTGGCCCTGTGGCAAGTTTCCAGCTCGGGCCGGTGGAGCCCGAACAGTAACACCCGCCGGTTGGGGCTCATCATGTTCCCAGTGGAGGAGAGGGGGCCGCTGGAGAGCACACCCGGCGCGGGCAGAAGGAGCAGCAGCGTCGCCCCACCTCCCTCTAGATACGTTTGAGAGAGAGTGTATGTGCATGCCTAATGTGTGCTCTAGGCGCGCGCGCAGGGAAGAGATGGTGAAGGCCAAGCAAGCCTGGGCCTTTGCTCAAACGTGTGCGGCTGCTGCTGGCACCCACCGCCTGTATCCGATCCGACGATGAGAAGTAGAAGGGGGGCCGGTGGGATGGAAGTGATGAAGGAAGTTGGGAGTGGTGGATACGCATACATACCTGAAGAGTGGGAAGGAAGGCGCTGGGAGAGATCGACGGTTGATTCCGTAGCAGAGCAGCAGCAGCAGCAGCAGCAGCAGTTCGATTGGCGGTGGGGAGGATGGAAGCGTCGCGGATGGTGGAAGGCCAGCAGCAGCGAGCTCGCATCCGTTGAGGAGGATTGGGTTGTGCAAGGTGGGTTGTGTGTGGAGCTCGAGGGAGGAAAGGTGTTGTAGATAGCAAAGCTTCGATCCCAGCGCACACACACAGAGAGTGGGGAATCTCACCTCCACATCTCATCACAAAGTTGAGCATGATTCCATCTGCTACACCCCCGCCGATCGGACAGGATGGATGGATGGATGGATGGATGGATGGATGGATGGATGGATTCGAGAGACAAGACGTAGTACACGATGAGTAGTATGAAGACCCAGATGCGATGGCTGGCTGCCCGAGATGGGAAGGTGAGTCTGAGGTGGGGGCCATGGTGTGCCATCTTCCTCTAACCAGTGAAGGTGGTTGGTTGCCTGAACGTGCAAGAGAGAGAAGGTGATCACGTGGATGATTGCATTCCTGGGCCCAAACACCGAGGGGTGGACTGGAGCCTGGATTGTATTCACTTCTTGGCAACCGTCTTGGCGAGGGAACGGGTGTGGCAGGAGAACGACTGGTCTGGGTTGGCTAACAGCAACGAAGCTGGCTGGATTACAAGAGACTTGCTCATTTGAGCGTCTGTTCTCCGAGAGTGAGACGGAGATCGGAAGCTGGCGGTTCTTGTGCTGGTGTGCTGTGTTGTTGACCCTTTTCTCTCTGTCTCTCTCTGACTTTGTCCCACTCTTCTCCTCCAACACAGATTGGCCCGCCTCGTTCCTTCTTCCCGACTTCCATCTCTCGTCTCTCTCTCTCTCTCTCGCTTCTCACTATCTTCGCCTCAGTTCTTCCTCTATACTGACCTCCACCACATTCATTGACAAAACCCAGCACCCACCCGCTGGTCTGTCCCCCCCCCCCTTAGATCAACCACACCCCCTTTTCTCTCTCTCACACACACACACACACGACCACACACATCCATCCAGCACGATGAAGTTCACCACTGCATCCTCAGTCACTGCCGCCGCCCTCGTCGTCGGCCTCCTCTCCTCATCCGCACACGCATGTGACCACGACGCCGTCAAGCGCGCCACCCTCGCCAACCAGGACCCCGTCCAGCGCGCAGAGATCCACCGCAGGCACTTCCTCAACAACGCATCCAAGCACGCCAAACGCCAGTCCTCCTCCTCACGCAAGTACCCACCCCAGGGCGCAACCCCACCCAAGTCCATGACCCCACAGGAATGGCTCGACGCCCTGTCCGCCGCAGAAAAGGCCGGCAAGATCCCCAACATCCCACAGACCAAGCTCGACGCCACCACCGGCGCAATCACGTACCCCTCCGGCACCAACATCAACTCGGTCTGCTCATGGACACAGACAAACTGCTTTGGCGAGAACGACATCTCCAAGGCGCCCGACGGAGTCTGGGCACTCAACTTTGACGACGGCCCAAACACCCCCTCCCCGCAACTCTACAAGTTCCTCCAACAACAGAACAAGGCGGCCACCTTCTTCCTCATCGGCAGCAACATTGCCGGCAACCCAGACGCCATCAAGCAGGCTGCCCAGATGGGTGTCGGCCACTTCAACGTCCACACCTGGTCTCACACCGTCCAAACCACGCTCTCCAACGAAGAAATCGTCGCCGAGCTCGGCTGGACCATGCAGATCATCTACGACCTCACCGGCAAAATCCCCCGCTTCTGGCGCCCTCCTCAAGGAGACGCCGACAAGCGGGTCCGTGCCGTCGCCGAAGAAGTCTTTGGTCTCTACGCCGTCATGTGGGACGAGGAATGCAACGACTGGTGCATTACCGAGTCTGGCGGAATCGCCTCCGAATGCAGCACCACCGTCCCCGGCAACTCCATCGCCTCCGTCCACAAGGCCATCGACGAAGCCACCAACAAGCCCAAGTCACCCGGTGTCATCTTGCTCGAGCACGATCTGACCACCTACAGCATCAAGGCCTTCGAGGACCACTCGTGGACCGGAATCCAGAAGAACGGATGGAACGCGATGCCCGTCGGTGACTTCCCCGGCAACACCTGGTATGCCAACGCCGCCACCGCCAACTCGACAACCACCAGCCAGACCAGCATGCTCAAGAGCGCCCGGCAGGCGATTGGCGGAAGCAGCGGATCCGGATCCCCATCCTCCTCTTCTACTACCACCTCTGGCCGTCCCTCTACCTCGACCACTACCACTACCCGGGCCAGCTCCACCTCGGGTCCTTCGGGCGCAGCCTCGACCCGTGTCTCCTCTTCCCTCTTTGGAGCGGCTTCAGGCTCCGTCGCTGCCCTGCTCGCCGTCGCCGTTGGCGCTGCTGCCCTTATCTGAGGTCGAATCTCGGGGGCCACCGATCATATACTTCTTATCTTGAAGCAGCCCCCCAGGAACGAATATCGTAACGGACTATATCCCTTCCTTTCTCCAAATCCGGTCTCCTTCCCTGCGTTTTCCCTTCTCTAGTCCCCTCCGATTTTCTCTCTACAGGGAGTATTGCTTTACTATCACCACCAACATTCCCCATCTACAAGCCTCGCAGCAGCAGGGTTGCTGCGCACTTGCTAGCTCCAGCCCCCCGTCCATCCACCTTTTTCTTCTTTATCCCCCCTTCCCTTTTTTTTTTTCTTCCTCCGACAAAACCTCCCTTCGCCGATGGACCTTCGCTATCCTTGGGGGATCATACACATCAACGAAATGCAGCTTCCTCCTCTTATATTCCAGTTCGTGATGAGTGCTTGCTTGAACCCGCAGTCGCCCCCCGTTGTGGGGGGGGGGGGGGGGGGGGGGGGGGTGGGAGGGACGGTTGTACACCGCAGCTGATTGATCGACAAAACCAAGAAGGGACGAAAGTGAAGAAGTGAAGCTCGAGTAGGGCAATGGATTTATAAGATTACAGGTTGCTTCAGGACTCGGCTACCCTGGCAGGGGGAGCGGGGGGGGGGACAATCTAGTAGTATCCCTCGGGGACGATGATCTTGACAGGCAGGGAGGCGGTGAAGAATCTGGAGCCGTAGTAGGTGTCTGCGAGCTCAAAGGCGCCCAGATACAGGGTCGCGTTCTTGCCCATGTAGCTGTCGGTTACGGTGAGGTTCAGCTGGAGCAAGAAAACAACAGTAAAGATTGAGCTTTGATGTCAATATGGAATCTGATATGGGGTGGGCGGGGAAAGGAGATACTGACAGAGTAAGCCTGGCCGCCACTGCTGTTGGGCTTGGCGTAGGCTTTGAGGGTGAGACCGGTGTCGAGCGGTCCACTGTTGGTGCTGAGGACGACGGTGAGGGAGTCGGTGTGTCCGCGGAAGTAGGTGTCGCTGCAGTAGAAGAAGTCGAACGGCTTTCCCAGGGTGAGCTCGGTGTTGGGGGCGGGGGCAAGGATGCCAGTCTTGTCTGCGTCTGGGTAGCAGCTCGGCATCTTGGGGGCCTTTGCTACGGCGGTGGTGGCGGCAAGGCCTGCGAACACAGAGGTGGAGAGAATGGCGAACTTCATGGTTTCGAGGGAGGAGGGAGGGAGGGAGGCGAGAGAGAGAGGGGAGATTGGTCAGAAAGTCTGGGAGAGGGGAAGTGGGAAAAGGGGTGAGCGAGTGTTTGTGTATGGATTTTATACGTTGTTTAGAGGGGAGTAGAGATGGATGAAAGGTGTGGGCGCTGGATGAACTAATAGGGATCCATTTCGGACTTGTCGCTGAAGTCCGTGGCCAGAGAGAGGATCTAGCGAGAATGGCTGACCACACAAGCCCCGCTCTGTTCCCCTTCAAGCGGCTCCGATCAGACTGGCGAGTACATTGATTGCGCAGTCGGATGGTGGCCAGGAGGATTCCGCCGAGCTCGACGACGTTCAAGTCTTCGTCCCCATTGCCCTGCTGCTGGATTTGTTTGTTATCTTGCGGCGTCGGCTATGTAGGGTGGAAGATCTCGTTGTCAGCGTTGATGATAAATTACCCGAAGCATGATTGTCCAGTACTGTACGATGGGACGCGGGTATGGACCGGCTATCCTTCCTTCCTTCCTTCCTCCACGACTACATGCGCTTTGAGCACAGACAGCTGGGCTCGAGGTAGCAAGCGGCTCCAGCTACGGGACACGGGGGAGGAAATGGACCAAGGCAGACCCTCCTTTGCAAGAGAGCTCTTCCGATTCAACAACAGCACCACTGCCAATGGCCCATCCCAGCAGCAGCAGCAGCAGCAGCAGCAGCAGCAGCAGCAGCAGCAGCAGCAGCAGCAGCAGCAGCAGCATGACCGAACAACATCCTCAGCCAACCTCGATCGGGTCGGCAGCGCAGACGGAGGCAGGTACGGCATCATCCAACACCGCCAACCCGGTCGCGCTCCCATCCCCATGCGCAAGGCAAAAACTCAACACCTGCCCTCGCACCCCATCTCCATCTCATCAACCACACCGCCCACCAGGGACACTGCCCAAAGGGCAACCAGACTCAGTGCCATCCTCTCCCCAAACCTCTGGACCTCTGCCAAACGCTCTCAGCACCTTCAGAACACGGGCTCAACACAGGCTCAACTCAGCCCATCTGTTAACCCAGCTCACGATCGTCCCCCTCCCGCCTTACTCCTGCCAGCAGCGCCAGGCGCTTCACCCGCCGCCGCCGCCGCCGCCGCCGCTGCCATCGAGCTACCAGTAGGCACCCGCGTCGGCAAAGTTGCACGCGTACGTCTAAAGCAACGACTCCAAACCAATCGTATCCCAGAACAAGTCCTCTTCAAAAGCGCAAGCCGTCGACTTAGCCTGCCTCCCTCTGCGCTCGCCAATGATGCTGCTATCAGCAGTCCAACTGCGGCTTCGCAGCAGCAGCAGCAACAATTAGCCATCGCTTCCCCACAATATCCACTCCCTCTCCCCGCCGGGCAAAAAGCGCGCACCGTCCTCATCGGCATCTCTCCTCCTCCCACAGCCTCACAAGACGGCTCACTCGTCACATTCGAGCATGTGCGAAGACATGTCCTCAGAGCAGGCGAAGAAGCCATCTTACACACCGTCCTTCCAGAATCCCAGGTACGCAAGAGAGTCACCTCCCCACAAGATCTCATCGCACTCACTGCAGAACTGGAGCGAGAAGACGAGCAATTCCTGGAGATGCAAGCCGCTTGCATGAATTTCCTCACCCTCCTTGCTGTCGAGCTCGAGACGTCCGACAGGTTCGCAAAGATCCATGTCACACAGGCGCAACCGCCAGATGGAGGTTCCGTGGCTCAAGCCCGAGCCCGATCACACTCTCGGTCTCGCTCACGCTCCCGGCCCGCATCCTCACGCCGAGCCGTGCATGGAGAGGAACAGGGAGCCGACGGCGGCCTGATGAGCAGAGCTGGCAGTCTCGGGGCCCTCCTCACTTTTGGCAAGGGCGATCCCAGATCCGAGTCCGAACGAGGACGGAGCAAGATTTGTCGCAAATTGAAAGCGAGGGAGGACGAGGCCATTGCAAACGAACTGGGCAGGATCGCACAGGAAGAAGATGTCGATCTGATCGTCATCGGACAGCCTCTGCTCATCGGGCCAGCACCGAGCTCTCGACCGGGGTCGCGCGCCCAATCGAGGGCAGCAGCAGCAGCAGCAGCAGCAGCAGCAGCGGGCTCGAGGTGTGGGTCCGTTTCTCGACCTCGCTTACGAGCCCATCAGTCAGACGGATCGGGTTCGGGTCAGCAGGCATCGAGCAGGAGGGGCAGTCGGGCCACGCAGGGCTCTTTTGGGCCGGCTCGTTCCACCAGCGATGGCGCTCCTCCTTTCCCTCGGCTCGATCGTCGATCCTCTTCATACAACACAGGTTCGGCCTGGTCTCGATCCGACACGCGCTCCGGATCTTCCTCTGGCGGAGGAGCGCAATCGGAAGCTGTTCAGAATGGTCGAGATTACGAACATGATGAGGAGGAGGAAGACGAAGCAGAAGAAGATGGACATCCGCCACCTGTGCCTCAGGGTGCTGTGTCGGGCTTGTCTCCAGATTGGAACTTCGGCGCCGATTCTCTCAGTGCAGTCACCCCGCGTGCTCCTGCGTCAGCGCCCCCAACACAAACGCACCACCACCACCACCACCACCACCACCACCACCCGGGCAATCTGTCCCCTCGAACGCCGACTACGCAGCTTCCGCTGGGCGAAGATGGGCAGGAAGAGCTTTATTCTCCGCTTGACGAGTCAGATCATGGACACCACCACTCGACACAACTCGGTCAAATCTTGCTCGTCAACACGGCCCAGACACGTTCCTCAATAGCTGGATCGGTGGGCGGGGCCAGCGGTGGCGGCGTGCTCTTAACCCCAATCCTGGCCAATCCGACCGGGGCGAATGAACAAATACATCATCATCACCACCCTGCGCCGCCCCGCTCTGCGCCGCCATTGTCGCTGCCAGGATCACCGATGCTGAAAGGTGGCCTGGAAGAGACGGGTCCGGGCTTGTTCACTCCTTTACCTCCTTCCTCAGCCGGCGCTGCAGAGACCGGCGCGTTCACTCCCGGCCCAAGACGAGGGTCCCGGGTCACAATCGTGGACGAACCCGAAGATTCTCCGCTCCGACAGCGTGATCGGGATCGGGATCGGGAGCAACAACAACAACAACCACCACCACCACCACCCCAGACAGGAAATGAATCGGCTGGCCCGGGTTCCCCTCCTTCTTCTGCGCAACTGTCTGGTGACGCAGAAACTGACGGTGGTCCTCAACCTGACACGATCCGCCTCACTCAGACCGGCTCGTCCACAACCGGAAGCGTCGCGCTCTCGTCTGCAAGTCGGAGGAGCAGCAGCACCCGCAGTCCTGAATCTGTGACCAAGGTGGCGACAAGCGGTGCTGCTGCTGCTGAAAGGATACCAATCAAACCAGAAAAGGCGAAGCAGCGGCTTTCCAAGCTGCTCCTGGGCAAATCGAGTTTGTTCTCAGCCTCCTTCTCCTCGTCTTCGTCGTCGTTGTCGTCGTCGACATCGCCAAGGTCCGAAACTGCGGTCCCGAGCTTGTACCGGCGCCAACATCAGCCTTTGAACGGATTGGCGGACGAGCTGATAGAGAGGTCGCCGGTGCCTGTTTTAGTCGTCAACGAGCCGCTATTGGAGGCCTTTCGCTGAATGCTGCCCTCACCCGCGGGCGGGCGGGCGGCCGGGCGGCCGGCGATGGACCATCATGTATCGCACCTTTTTGCCACGCAGGAACCACATGGGCCCGGGGATGGCGTTGACTTGCCATTGTAAACGAGTATCAGAACTGAATGCCGACCCCCAGCTCCATGGGGCAGAGCTCGCAGACAGATTATTGTATTATTGCTGCCTCCTACCAATCTTGACTCGAGCCCCGCCAGGGAGATGCCGATCTCAAAGCATGGATAGGGCATGGATGAGAGACTTGAGATAAATTTGAGCAGAACGATGATTGTGAAGTCTGCGCGAGGTGCCAGTACAGTAATGTCCTATGGAGACCTGGGAGCCGCACAGAGAGATCGAGAGAGAGGAAGAGTGGGTTGAGAGCTCGAGGGATGAGAAGAAAAGCGGGGGAACAGGGGACCGGAGAGGACAAGATGTCTCGGGATGACTGCTCATCGTCAATCCCTTTGATCGACTAATGATTGGGCTGCATCCTGCCAACTCCCGCTTCCAGACCCCCCGCTTGCACCGTCCTCGCCACCCGAGGAAGCCCTCGTCTCCCTCTTCTTTTCAACATCGCCCTCCTCATCATCGTCTCCGACATCAAACAGGACGTTAGCAGCCGTAGGCGTCTTCTCTTCGTCTCCAATCGCGAAACGATCGTCTTCCTCCTCGTCCGCGTCCCTGTAGGGCTCGCGCCCACCGCCAGTATCGCCCTCGCTCGTGTCCGCATCTCGGTACCTTCTCGCGAGCGCAGCGCTCTCGGGATCATCATCATCGTCGTCGACGTCGTCCTCATCTTCATCACTCGACGCGCCAAACGCATCGTACAGCTCCTTTGTCCTCGTCTCACCGCCTGAGCCCGCCAATCGGCCCTTGGCCTTTTTACCAGCCCGGCCCACCCCACCAGGACCGCTGCGAGCTCTGCCCGAGCTGCTGCCCCCACGTTCCAACGAGTCCATTGCAAGGACATCGTCCTCATGATCCGGCACAAACTCGTACTCGGCCCCACCAGCACCACCCCGTCCGCCAAGCACACCTCCAGCACCGCCCCTTCTCCGCCTCCTCAGCACAAAGAATGCGACCAGGCTGCCCAAGAAGATGATCACCACCCCGCCCGTGACCATGAGCCAGGTCGAGTTCTTGCGCAGACCGGTTAGATAGCCCGTGTCCGCTGCCGGTTTTTCCAATGACGGGGACGCACCTGGCGGAGGCTTGCTCTTGTCCGGGTTCGTGAAGTCGATGTGTGACTCTCCCGGTGCGGTTCCGTGATCGCCGGGCAGATGATCTGTCGGTTTCGAAGGCTTGGTCGGGGCAGTAGTCGAAGCTGCTGGCACCTCACCCGCAAGCGACTCGTGCGCTTCCGCCGTGTTCGAGGGGAAATTCCACGGTCTCGCTAGGGCAGGATCGAGCGCAGCTCCCCAAAGCGTCATGCTCCACGCGAAGAAATTGCCCGTCTTTTCGGGTGTGGCCCGATCAAAGACTTCGAGCTTCCATTCACCCCTCGGATCTTCGTCCCAATGCTTGAGCGTCATGAAGCTCCAACCGGGGAATCCACCCGTGTTCTCGTCGTACCGGCGTGGACGCGCAAGCACACTCTTGGTCCCGTGCGGCGAGGTGAGCTCGATGTCGACATCTCCCCTACGTTCGTGGTGGATCCAGACTCGGACAGTGACATGCTCCAGACTCTCCAAGTTTGCCTTCTTCAGCAGTTCATCCGTCACCTTGAATGTGGACTGGACACCGATCGAGGAGATGAAGCGATCGCTTGCAGGGTGGGAGATATTACCCGTCGCCATCCAGGCCTGCGGCTTGACGAGCTTGTGCCGCTTCGCCTCTTCCACAAATTGGTAGGCGTCAATCATGCCATATCCGAATTTGTGGTTGTAGTGTCGGCCCGCTTGCGTCTTTTGCCAGTCCGGGTCGTCGGGATTGATCATGATCGCGCTGTGGACGGCAATATGTTGGACGTCGCGCCAGGTGAGATCCGGACGGGCCTGGAGAGCGAGAGCAACGACACCGGCGACCAGGGGCGCAGCGGCAGATGTGCCACCGTGAGACGAAGTGCATCGGTTCTTCCCTTGCCATGCAACGTCGGTGGTGTGGATATGATCGCCCGAGCCAGACGACCACGCGGCGGCCAGATTGGCCGAACACATCTCCGAGTAATACGGATGTTTGCCCTCACGATCGACAGCGGCGATGGTCATGCTGTAGATACTGTTGGTGTATCCATCAAAGTTGCACTGATCATCGGATCCACCTCCATTACCCCCAGCAAAGACATAGATGCTGCCTTTACCATGTCGGCCGTTGTGGATGCCGTTCAGAATGGCTTTGGCTATCAGGCCCTTGGGAGCGTCCATGCTCTTTCCATCGTCGGGTGGACCCCAGGAGCAGGAGTAGATGTGGTTGTTATTGTAGTCGTAATTGAGCGCCGCGGCTTCGTCGGCGTCGGAGATGGGACCCGAGAGGATGCGAAGACCTGCGACGCGTGCTTCGTAGGCGACTCCTACTCCACAGGCATCGTTCTTGACGGCTGCGATCTCGCCAGCACAGCGGGTCCCGTGTTGATCGTCTGAGGCGCGTGGTTCGGGCAATTTGGTGTGTGCGTTAAAATCGTACGACCCTTCCTCGTACTTGAGTCAGCAAAGACGAAAGACAAGACGGAATAGAGTGAATTCAAGAGGGAGAATGGTAGAGGAATCGAAGAGAGCACGTACAAAATTGTCTTTGAGGTCGGGAGAGTGCATGTCGAGGCCGTCGTCAATCAGGGCGACATTGATTCCCTTTCCTCTGATGCCCTGTCTCCACACATCGGAGATGTTGAGATCGTATCCGATGATCTTGTCGTTGGCGAGATGCCATTGTTCAGGGAAGATAGGGTCTGCAATCCCGAATTCGGACATCATCTGCGGGCCTGGACCGAGGGGAATGGGCGGGGGCCGCCTTCTTGAGGAAGAGGGGGAGGAGTTATTATAGTGCAAAAGCGAGTCGTAGGGCTGTGGGGAAGGCCCAGGGATGGGATCTCGTGCTTGGCCTGGGAAAAGGTGAGGGGTGTCAAAGGGGGAGATGATGACGTTTCGTTTATGCCTTCTCCGGAGGACTTGACGCTCCACATGAACGAGGGCGCTCTCCTCGAGGGACCTTCTTTGATGTTGTG
The DNA here is from genome assembly GCA_023634365.1 of Tilletia setariae. Classification (NCBI taxonomy): domain Eukaryota; kingdom Fungi; phylum Basidiomycota; class Exobasidiomycetes; order Tilletiales; family Tilletiaceae; genus Tilletia; species Tilletia setariae. The sequence continues at coordinate 1,440,354 of JAMJXE010000003.1, forward strand.
GGGCTTGCTTGATTGAGGACCATCGGGCGAGGATGGGGTCCTGGGCTTCGGGCACATCATGCCGGATGAGGTCTTGGTCTGTGAGAGCGGCGAGGTCTCTGATGGCCGCGGTGGTGGGTTCGATGTCAGGCTTGAGAGATCGGACGAGGTAGTGGTCTTTGAGTTCTCCGACCCGTTCTACGAATTCTGCGCCGAGCAAGCTGGCGACATGGCGGGGGTCGATGATGCCAGCATCGTCTGAGCCTGGCCTGAGTTCGATGGAGTAGTAATGGTGGGTGTGGTAGGTCCGCTTGGCTGGTGAGTTTGCTGCCGATGCGGAGGTCGGGGAGAAGACCAGGAGACAGCCAAAGATCAAGAGTGACCTGAATGATGCTCTCATGGCTTGTCTTCCACTTCTTTCCTGCTGCGTCGAGGAGGAGCTCGTCGTCGTCGTGTTGATCTTCTTCCAGCGTGGACCTTGCGTTGCGCTCGCTCAGCCCATTCCAAGGAGAGTGAAGACTGCATGGCCCCGATCGCACGTCTTAAATTGAGCTGTTGTCTCACGTGACCTGTCCCTGGCCACGTGAGTAGTCGAGTCACGTGCTTGCCGATGGCCACACACCACCACGGCATTCGTCCAAGCGCAAGAAGAACGGGAAGAAGGAAGAAAGCACGACAACCTCGATCAATGCGCATCTGCTGCTGCCAGAGCATCCTCCCTCCTGCAACAACCGCCAGCACCGCTCGCATTGCCCTCTTCTCGACCGCCGCTTCTCCCATCTTCAAACAGCGAATCGTATTCAGCAAGATGCCCCCCAAGAAGGCAGCCGCCCCCGCCGAAAAGGCCAAACTCGGCAGACCGTCGAACAACCTCAAGATGGGCATCGTCGGCCTCCCCAACGTCGGCAAGTCCTCTCTCTTCAACGTCATTGCCAAGTGCGACCTCGGGAAGGCAGCCAACTTCCCATATGCCACCATCGACCCCGAAGAAGCACGGGTGCCCGTGCCCGACGAACGCTTCCTCTGGCTCGTCGACCAGTACAAGCCCAAATCCCAGATCCCCGCCTTCCTCACATGCATCGACATTGCCGGTCTCACTGCGGGCGCCAGCACAGGAGCGGGTCTGGGAAACGCCTTCCTCTCCCACGTTCGCGCCGTCGATGGCATCTTCCAAGTCGTCCGCGCCTTTGACGACGCCGAGGTCATCCACGTCGAAGGAGATGTGAACCCACTCCGCGACATGGACATCATCTCCACCGAGCTCCGACTCAAGGACATTGAGTGGGTAGAGAAGGCGTTGGAAAATTCGCGCAAGATTGCCAGATCGGCGGGTAACAACTCGCTCGAGGACAAGAAAAAGAAGGAGGAGGTCGCCATTCTGGAAAAGGTACTCAAGCTCATCGCAGAAGACAACAGGGACGTACGGAAAGGAGACTGGAACACGAAGGAGGCGAGTATTCCTGACCCAGTCCCTCTCACCCCTTTTCTCTCTCTTCCCCATCGCATGATGACAAAGAGCGCGCATTGAGACGCTCGAAATCTAATAACCCAGCTCGTCGAAGTCTCCTCCCTCGGGAGTTGCAGGCTCTTGAGAAAAATAGTTTATACTCTGATCACATTTTCACACTCAACTCACTCCCCACTCCCGCACTATCCTCAACGTTTCTCACCAAGCCAAATACTGAACGCGTCTTCCCCCCCCCCCCCTTTTCCTCCCGCCACAAAAAAAATCACGGAAACCTCTCACCCATACAGATCGACATCATTAACGAGCTCAAGCTGCTGACCGCGAAACCAGTGACTTACCTGGTCAACCTCTCAGAGAAGGACTACGTCCGCAAGAAGAACAAGTGGTTACCCAAGATCAAAGAGTGGATCGACACCCACAACCCGGGCGACCTGCTGATCCCCTTCTCCGTCGCGCTCGAAGAACGTCTGCTCGAACTCGGCTCGCCCGAGGCGGAGGCGGAAGAACTCAAGACCCTGGGTCCCAACGTGACTGGCGCGCTCGGGAAGATTACAAAATCAGGATACGACGGCCTCGATCTGATCCGGTATTTCACCTGTGGGCCCGACGAGGTCCGGGCGTGGACGATCCGGAAGGGGACCAAGGCTCCCCAGGCGGCGGGTGTGATCCATACCGACTTTGAACAAAAGTTTGTCTGTGGAGAGATTATGGCGTTTGAGGATCTGAAGGAGCACGGGACCGAGGCGGGGTGTAGAGCGGCGGGCAAATACGTGCAGAAGGGAAAGACGTACGAGATGGTCGATGGTGATATTGCTTAGTGAGTGTTTCGGTTAGGACTGGAAGCGGAGGGCCAATTCTGAATTCAGTACTGACTTGGGACCACTACGTTTCTTTTACAGCTGGAAGTCGGGAGCATGAACTTGCTTACAGGCTTTCGGCCACCTGCTGTACAGGGAAAAGCGATCTGATTTTGCAGGGCATGATGAACCCTCATGTAGAAAAGAGCCTGTCCCTCCACTCCTCATCGAATTTGCACAGACGCATCTTACGCCAGGTTTTTTCCCACCTTCCGCCAGCAGCCGGGGGGCGCCTCTGAGCAAGCAGAATCCTCAATCACACATCGTGAGAACTGTTGATCTTATCGGAGTTCGTTCGTGACTTCAAAAAGGTAAACACAGTACAGACAGAGAGAAAGCGGAAAGAGACGATAGGAGAATTGAGCGAGAAACTCAATTGCCTCGTTCGGGAACAAGTCATGACACGTTAGTTTCTATGTGTGAATAAGTGTGAAAGAAAGTGACTGCAGAGACACGGGAATATGGTGGCAGGAAGGAAGACAGAATGGAGGAACGCTGTGAGAACGAAGCCAGCAGGGGGGTGGGGGAATATGTCCTTCCTTTTTTATTTTTGTTTCCGGTGACGTCGCCAGCACATTTGGGCACACCAGGGGTTGGCAAAACTCGCGCGCGGCCCCCTCCCCGCGCGCGGATCTCTTTCTCGAGCACGGCTTTGTTTGCCGACCCGCTCTTTACGCCCACTTGCCGAGCAGAGCCATGATGCCCGCTCCAGCAAACATCTCCGCAATGCAAAGCAGCACATAGCCCAAGGGCGCCTCCTTCATCTTCTGGTTGAAGATGAACTCGTGCGCCAGGAGCTCGACCAGACCGGTGTAGAGCAGGATGCCGGCGGAGACGGAGTCGAATGTGCCGGTCACGTAGTTGGCCGTGGCCGAGTTGGGATTGTACGAGGAGCGCACGCCGAGACCGATGGCGATGCCGATGGGTGTTACGAGGCCGTAGAGGAGGCCTCCGACGAAGGGGATGATCGAGTTGGGAGCGAGGGGGAGGAAGGCGAGACGGGTGCCGAGACCGAGACCCTCGAACATCTGGAGTTACACAGAGGAAGAGGTTGGTAAAGAATGACAATTGAGTATGGGTGGGTGTCCGAAAGAGAACAGTGGAGAGCAAAAACGTACCTGATGGAAGATGATGACAATGAACAGGGTGGTGAAGTCGTTCGTTGTACCCAATGTGATACCGATGATGACAGAGTCTGTGAAAGAAAAAGAGGGGGAGAGATTCCAACCGTTTAGTGCCCTGTACTACCGAGATCGTGCTTGTCGGGATACGCTGGAAGAATGTTCTACTCACGGAACACGACACCAAACTCGAGAATGGCGACGCCGAGAATTTGCTGGGCAGCGACAGCGGCAGAGACCTCTCGGTTGTGGCCGACTTCGTCATCAAACACCTGTTCGGCCGTCTTTTGAACGGCCATGACTTCCTTGTTGCTGCTGTCGTCATCGTTGTTGCTCGTCTTGCCGGTTGGTACCGCGGCTGCAGCAGGAGGAGGGAGGACTGCGTTGTGTTCGTTTGCGTGGTGGTGGTGGTGCTCGCCGGTGTGGGGATCGTAGGCGAGGGAAGCAGCTTTTGTGCTTCCGATTCGGTAGGCGAGGATCTCGACGAGGAAGGTGAAGCTGAATGGTAGTTGATATTTGGTCAGTTGCTGCTGCTGCTGCCTTTGACACGGAGGACGCAGAGTAGGATTAACTCACAACATGGAGATCATGGCAAAGGCAAAGGCAAAGTCGTAGGACAGGAACTCTGGGCTCAGACATTCCCACCCGAGCTCTTCGGCGCCGGGAGCGAGGAGGTGAATGAATGCGGTGGCGATGATGACACCGGATCCGAAGAACTTGGCAAAGTCAAAGACGGGGGCGGGGATGGCTAGTCTGGGGATGCGCTTTGTCGCGATGGGGAAGAGGGTGATGACTGTGCTTGAGACCCAGATGATGAAGAGGGCGCCGACGCGGAGGCCGATGGAGCCCTGGAATGGCTCTGGTGAGCATGCGTCTTGAACTGCGTTTGCTGAGGAGCCTTCTGCGCTAGACATGATTGCGGCTGTTGCTGTGGTAGTGGAAGAGAAAGAGAGAGAGAGAGATGGGGGGGAACAGTGGACGGTCGGGAGGGGCGAAGTCAAAGGAAAGCGGTGAGTGTGATTGTATATATATATATCAGAGGGTGGGAAACAAGGTGATTGAATGCGGGTGAGTGATAGTGCCCTGAGCCATTCTGGAACTCTGCCGAGTCTAGCTTCAGCCCGTCCAGCGGATGATTGCCGACGATGGTGTGCCACTCACAAGAGAAGAGGAGGGGCAGGTTGAAGACTGTGTGATAACCGATGAGGTCGTTTCCCTGTCACGGTGGGAGTCTTCGGCACGGCTGGGTGTTGTGAACCTGCAAGATTCGGCAGAAAGGGTGCCGATGGCGTCGGGCAAGAGGGTGGTAGTGGTAGTGGTGATGATGGGATGATGGGGTGGGCAGGAACAAGGCAAGAGAAAAGAAGGAGATGTGAGCACAGAGAAAAAGAGACAGACAGAAGAGCCGACCGATGCAAAGGTGAGCTTGAGCGTCAGGCACACAGATTACCACTCACCTGGCTCTGATTGACCGAAGGCGGACGAGAGTAAGAGGCACGGCACCCGGGCAGTGTCGCAGTCGAGGCGGGGGCGGTGTGTGAATCAATCAATCAGACTGGCGATTCGTTTGGTGGGTGGATGGATGGATGGATGGATGGATGCAGCACCGGCTCAGCACTCAGCACTCCCTAGACTGGCATCGTGCTGCACGGAGAAGAGAGAGAGGGAGAGTGGGAAGGAGAAGGGGGAACCTCATCGGTTACCCGCCCTAGTCCCAGCATCGGGTCAAGATGGTGTCATGCAAGAAAAATGTTGAGACAGAACCCACCTCCCTCCCTCCCTATCTTCCTCTCTTCTCCTCCCTTCCATCCCTGCCGAGCGTGTCTGGCAAACCACTCCCGCACGTATAAGAACAGTCCACTTCGCAGTCCCAACCAGCGCCATCAGCACCGAGCACAGCAGAACCGAGTGAGGGAAGAAAGTCTCGACTTCGTACATAACCTAGGAGGTACTCACCTCCATAAACCTTCGAAATCGGACACACAACGTGCACGGCCACACGTCTGCTTCAAATGCAAAAACAAACAGGGGCCATGCATGATCCTTTGCCCGATCTCTCCACTCCCTGTTGCGAGAAACAGCATGCATGCATCGACAGTTCCGATTCGAGGTGAGGTTGGACAGAGCATCGTAGCATCTACACAATCGGCTCGCCCGCTCCCTCAATCGCAGGCAGCTTGTACACATCAAACTCCACCTTCTCCCGCACCTGCCCATCCGCCGTCTTGATCGTAATGCTCCCCTCCGCATCGTCGTTCCCAAAGTACGCAGCCTTGCACATCCCACAGAACAACCCCACCTCCACCACCCCCGTCAGCAGCTTGATCCGCGTCAACAACTCGGACGGATCCTTCATGTACGACGCCGGGAACGGCGCATCGATGCAAAAGTTGCTGTTTTCCCCGAGATTACTCAATCAGCTCCTTGGTCCTTGAGAGAGTCAGAATAGAAAACTACTCACCCATTGTCAGTGACCACCGGCCCAGCCTTCATCTTGGCCATCCTCAATGTAGCCTCAGTCGAGCCCAGTCTCTTGAGATTGTGCAGCACCTTGGCATATGCAAACTGAGCCACCTCCACCGGCACCCCCTGCGTCCACGTATTCCCTAGAATCTCCGAGTTCTTCCGGTAGTCGGCCACCACCACAAACTCGCGCGCCGCCTCGGCCAGTACTTTTTCGCGCAAGTGACACGCTCCCCCGCCTTTGATGCAGTTTAGGAAGTTGTCCACTCTTCACACAGAGAGAGAGAGGGTATAAAGAAGATATTCACCATCATATGTTCACCAGGAACAGGGAGGGGATTAGAAATGACTCACTCATCAGCTCCATCAATGGTCACATCGATGTGCGGGAACGAGTCCACATCCCCCAGTCTCAGCCCAGCCTTGATGATCAACTCTCGCGACTGGAACCCCGTCGGCACAAACCATCGCTTCGCATTCACACGCGCTCCCTGCTGCCCGATCCGCTCCACCACATACGGCACCGTCGAGCCACTGCCAATCCCGATCACTTCGTGCGAAGGGTGGACGTGGTTGTCCACAGCCGCGTACGCCGCCGCTCGTTTGGCCGCTTCGACGCCGCTCAGCTGCTTCAGCTTCAGGGCAGGAGCTTCTGCTCCTGCTTGTTGGGATGAGGAGGAGGAGGACGAGGTGGTGCCGAACTGAGCTACTGCTCCTGCTGCTTGTGCTGTTGTTCCTGGCAGCGATACATCTGCTGCCGAGGTGGGCAAGATTGGAGTCGGAGACATTCTGATTCGGCTGATGCTGGGGCTGATGCTCTCAAGTTTTCGGCTGGCAGAGAACAGAGGCGGAGGACGAAGACGTGAGCTGGTTGATGCGCTGGTGCTCAGGCTTCGGGTACAGGCTGCGATCGGGAAGATGGAGTGATGGAGGCTTGCCGGTGAGAAGCAGTGTCTCAGCACAATCGTCGCCAGGGTTGCCAACTGTTTTGCACCAGGGGAGGTGGGCGATGATCCTGGAGAGCAATGTGTGTCTTTCGCTGTTGGATTGTCTGTCTACACCTTTTGATGGCAGTGTTCGTGCTGGTCGTGGTGATGAAGATCGATCATTTCCTTGCCCCACAGTACGATTTTGGAGCATGCATGCCGTGCACAGACAAAGGAAAGAACGCACACGACATCTCGCGCCCCGATGGGAACGACACCCTTGTCGTCATCTTCATTGTTCTTCCTTTCCACTCGCTGTAGTTCTGGATCATCGGAATATGATGGCATGACTCGGTCCACACAGCACAGACGCTGCCTGCGTGCCCTCTAGAACAGCTGGGTGACGTTGGGAGCCCCCCAGGCATGCGTCCTTCCTGGGGGAGGAGGACGCCAGAGCAAGCTCGGACGGCTTTCCTGTCCCGGGCCTGAGCCTTCCTTGCGCGTCTGCATCGCCGATCTGCTCACCTGAGCCACACACCCACACCCTCCCATCTTCGGCTCCCAACACCGTTTGCCAAGCCCCACACCCAGCACTGACAATGTTGACCCCTTTATCCTCATCCTCATCCTCCAGCTCGACCAGATGCGGGCCCATGCCAGCAGAAGCGCACACACCCAACTGGCCTCCTTCATTCGCACCCCACGCATACACCCCTCCAGACTCGCTCACCGCCGCACAATGTCGAGCCCCCGCTGCGATCTGAATCAGACGCTCGGGAAAGCCCTGGGAGACGGAGGAGAAGAAATGGATCGGTCTCAGGATGGGCTCAGTGTCGATGCCGGCCAGTCGGATAGACGACGAAGACGTCGGCGTGTGCTGGAGTTGCCCGAAGCGATCGTCGCCCCAGCCCCACAGCTGATGCTGCTGCTGAGAGTGGTGCTTGCTGGAGTGTCTCGAGCTTGATGCATCATCATCGAGGAGGATCAGGAAATGAGAGGCTCCCGCGCAGACTTGTTTGATCCGTCTCGTGTGTTGTATCGTCTGCTCCTCTGGCAGTCGTCTTTCCTCTTCGTCATGATTATCATCATCTTTGAACGCACATCTCTTGCCTTCCTCGTCTAGCACAAACGCCTGTATGCTGGAAAAGAGAAAAAGACCCTCCTTCGCTACATCGGGCCCCGCCCGCGCCAGAAGAGATCGGCGCCAACAACAAGGAGGGATTTCACAAACCAGCAAAATTACGAAAGGTGAGGAAAGGACAAAAAGGGTTCAGTTTTAGGATCAAAAGCATGGCTGCTGCTCAACAAAGGAGGGCATCATGCGACCTCACCTCTGTCGAGTGCCATCACCCTGCCCAGATCATCGCTCCTCGCCATCTCCCACCGACGGGCGGTACGACCGAGAGACGATCCACGCGCACATACCACGTGCTGCGCCGTGGATGTATCAGGCAGATTGTCGTCCCTCCGTCTGAGCCGAGTCCAGGGCAAGGACGTCGCCAGCCGAGCCAGTCCATGTGCATCCACAATGGCTTCGCAGTGATCAGCACCCAAGAAATCTCGAACCCGGCCTTCTGGCAGTCGAAGATGGAAACAACCTGCAATCGGATCCGTGTCTTCATCTTCGCCTTCTACTTCTTCTTCTTCTCCTCCTCCTCCTCCTCCTCCTCCTTCTTCTTCTTCTTTTTCGTTACCAGCATTCTTGTCGAGTCCAGAACGAGGATCGAAGCCATAAAGGAGGTATTCCGCTTCCACAACGTTGCCGCTGCTACTGCTGCTCATTCCATCTTCCTGCTTCGAATCGTCATCAATCACAAGCTCAAAGATGCTCTGTGACCAATTGACAGCGCGTGGAAGCCAGGCATGCTTCCTTGATGTGAGTTGCGCCGGAAGAGGGATTGGGTGTGGATTGGGCCAGTGATCTGGATCGGGGCTGGCTTGCCAGGGATCGAGCTGGCCATAGACATTCGAGCCGAACCCGTACATCTCCGTCAGTATGGGCAAGGGCGGGGAAGAAGGGCCCTGCTGCCTTGAGGTGGGTTTCCTTGAAGTGGTGGGAAAGCATATGGTATCTTGTACAAGTCTGCCAGGCGGGTGTCGTCCTTCCCTTTGTTGAGCAACAAAGGGGAAGGATGCGTGAAGCTGCGCGTGTTCCCAAACGCGCAACCTTTGCAGCGATGCAAAGGCGGACGTACTTTCTCAAATCAGGATTGGAAGCGGATGTATGGTATTGAGTAGATGATGTGCGTGTGAGGGGAAAAGGCAATGTGATCTACATGTGTACAAAGGTCCCCCATCCTCCAAAATCTCCTTAGCGCGCGAGGGTTGAAAGAGGGCGAAGATAATAAAGATCAGGCTAAGAGCCGCGGGGGGCAGGCCGTTGGAGAAGAGGGAGAAGCGAAAGCGAACAAAGAAAATCCGAGTGACTTAATCCGTTTGGTCGTGGTGATCCCCGGGAAGGGGGGTCAGGGGTGGGAGAGTGTCACGCCTTGTCCTGAGGCAGCGGATGGTTATGCTCCAAACCAGGCTTCTCCCTCGGCACCTGATGAGTGTGCAAAAAGAAGGTATGCTCATTCTTCTCGTACACCGCACACGGCGCAGTGATCGCAGCAGCAGCAGCAGCAGCAGCAGCACCAGCCGGCTCCGATGTCGTCGTCGAAGTCGTCGTCGCAGGCACAATTCGTTCCCAATCCACAGCCCGAATCGCGTTGTTTGAGCCACTGCCGCCGATCGAGCTGGATCCTCCCCCGCCGAATTCGGACGAGGGAGCGTATGCGGGTGGAGGTGCGGCATTGATCATCGCTGCAGCATCCATCTCTGACACTTCCCGGAGCGGAGACGTCGCCAGACTGTCCGGAGCCGAGATCGCGGACGGAGTCGGAGGCGGATGCGGATGCGGATGCGGATGCAGCAGCAGCGGCTGGCCTTGTTCGCTCATCATCGCAGTGGGCGTGATGATGGCGGTGGCGGCGTGCTCGTTGTGGGGTCTCACTGCTCCTCCTCCTGATGATGTTGCAAATCCATCGTTGTCACTACTCTCTCCATACTCGCCTCCGTCAAATCGGAGTCTTCTGGCCGCAGCGGCGGTGTCGTCGGGCGAGGTTGAATGCAATGATGGCGAGCAAGATGACCGCACACCCGCCAATCACTCCACCGATGATAGAAGACGGATTCGGCGAGCTGGGGCTCTGTGCCAAGGGATCAAAGGATCCTGTCCCAGACGTGGACGCGCCAGTTGAAGCTGGGAAGGTCGGGGCTGAGGTGATCGTGGCCGAAGTGGTGGTAGTACTGGTCGGTGAGCTTGCCGTCGTGGTGGTCACCGGTGTCGAGGTTGAAGTGCTGGCAGAGTCGCTGGCGATGGAAGCGAAAAGGGAGGAGAGGAAGGAGGTGAAGCCTGCTGGAGGACCACCGGTTCCGTGCGGACCCAGTGCATAGACTGGCACTGCCATCACCACCACGGCCAAGCCCAGGCGCAAGGTGGAGGATGGAACCTGAACGGTAGGTGACATGATCTTGACCCGACCAAGACCCCTTTGCACCCGGGAAATTTTGACTTCTTCAGAGACAGAAAGCAACGGATCCTCAAGACAAAGTCGATGGGTCAGACGGCAGCAGAGATGGTGGTCAGAGGAGCTGTGGTCCCCATCCCCGCTCGCTCACGACTTGCTACCACACCACATGCACGATGACTTTGACAGGCGGCCAGTTCTGATATAATAAGGTTTCCCGCACGGAAGGAACCGCTTCGACCCTTCGGAGAACAGCACAGTAGTCAGGGACGAGGTAAGATGCGATTTCGGAGAATAGCGGGTGCGCAGGGGAATCAAGATGCGATGGACAAAGAAAGAGTTCATGAACGATGATATGTACGTCAAAGCCGGAGGGGACAAGATAGATGGGGTGACAGATCAAGAGAGGTGGATTGTGGGTGAACCGCGAGACCAGCGGGCTGCAGCGGGCAGTAAGCTTATGATGAGAACAGGCGCTTCTCGTAGTTGACCAGTCCATGCACGCCTCCCTCAACCTGGGCCGAAGCAGTCCTCAGCTCGAACCGGACCCGGCCCTCGTTCACCTCCTTCCTCAGCGCAGCCAGGCTCCGCACACCCATGTCCTGCAGTGAGTGCTGCACACCCGTGTACAGATATGGCAAAAATTTAAGCACCGAGCCTTTGTCCTGCACCGCGCCCGAAACGCCCTGGGCCACCTTGACCGCGTCTGATTCGGAAAAGTAGCGTTGAGTAGCCGCGTTCTCGTCGCCGCCGCTGCTGCTGCTGCTCTTCGCCGCCCGGAGGCCACCGCCGAGAGTGGTGGCAGCAGCGACCTTCTTGTTCTTCTGATGCTCCATGGCCTCGATCGAGCCCATCCCGCGGTAGCCCTTCAGCCGCTTGCCGTCCCGGTAGAAGTAGTCCCCGGGCGACTCAGTCGTACCGGCGAGAAGACCACCCATCATTACGGCGCTGGCTCCGAGGGCGAGCGCCTTGGCAATATGGCCAACGTTGCTGATCCCTCCGTCGGCAATCACGGGAACGCCAAATTGGGCGGCAAAGCTCGAGACGGCATGCACGGCCGTGCCCTGGGGTCGGCCCACTGCCATGACCTCCTGGGTGATGCAAATCGAACCGGATCCCATACCCACCCGGAGTGCGTCAGCACCAGCAGCGATCAGGTTGGCCGCTTGTTCACGAGTAACCACATTTCCGGCGATGACGTCGATGTGGGGGAAGGTTGACTTGATCCACTTGATCATCTCGATCTGGTACACACTGTTGCCCTGAGAAGAGTCCAGCACTACAATGTCGAGACCAGCTTCGACGAGCTGGCTCAATCGATCCCGGTCCGAAGGACGAGTTCCAACTGCGGCCGCACAATACAGCTGCTTCGAGTCTGGTCTCTTGCTGGCGAGCGGATAGTTTTGGTTCTTGAGCAGATCAGATCGGGCGAGAAGGGAAACAAGACGGCCATCGCCATCGACGATCGGGAGCTTGCCCTTCTTGGAATCGCGCAAGATCGAGTTGGCTTGCTCTAGGGTGACACCTTGTTTGGCGGTCACGAGATTGGTGGTCATCACTTCGCTCAGGAGCGTGGCAGGGTCGCGGAACTGCACGTCACGGGCGGTGACGATACCGAGCAGCTTGCCATGCAGAGCTCCGGTGTCTGTAGCCGTCGGGAAGTAAGATGGATCGAGTCAGTCAACGAGCTCTGAAGTGATTCCAAGACGGAGGACGTGTGTGGGTGTGTGTCAGTGGACATAGGTTGATTGGTCTGCATCGACGCGTCCAAGTCTAAGGACGCGTCCTCAGCAGAACGAAGGTTGGTAACAGAATCAAGGTTTTCTCATCATACACACGGGCATTCCCAAAGGCGAGCGGAGGGTCGGATTTTGGAGTTTGGGAGAGGACTCGAAAAAGAGAAAAGAGAGAGCGCGAAACTCACCAGTGATGGGGATACCTCCGAAACCGTGCCGCTCCTTGATTTCGAGGACGTGGCCGACAGTGCGATCAGGAGTCAAGCAGAGAGGCTCGGTGATGAACCCGTTCTCAAACTTCTTGACCGTCCTGACCATCTCAGCCTGCTCCTCCGCGCTCACATTGTTGTGGATCACACCGAGTCCGCCCATGAGGGCGACACTGATCGCCATCTGTGTCTCGGTGACAGTGTCCATGGGTGCTGAGAGGAAAGGGGTGTTCAGGCTGACGTTGCGGGTGACGCGAGTGAGCAGCGGTACTTCCGAAGCGGGAAAATCGATGAAGCCGGGGAGGACGAGGAAGTCGTTGTATGTGAGACCGCCGTGCTTCTCAGAAGACATCAAGTCTTGAACTGAGAGACCGTCAGAGCGTGGGTATGTGGCGAGGTGGGCGAGGGCCTGGGAAGGGTCGAGGAAAGTGCCGGTATGGGAAACCGCAGGAGGCGCGGCTGCCTTGGCGTTGTGAGCGCTGGCGGTGCCGTTGGACAGTGCTGTTGCAGACATGATGGTGCGCAAGGGATGTGGGAAGATGGGTGTTGGGTGGGGAGGGTGGTTACCCAGGAAAGAAGGAAAGCCAGAGCAAGTTTGGGGCCTGGCTCTCTCCTTGCTTTTATGCCTCCAAAACTTTTCCCTCCAAATTTTTTTGACTCGAGGCGAAAGGGAGTTGATTAGCTAATCGTTGCGCAACGAATGACTTAACCTCTGAACTCGCGCGCATGTACTCGCTCAACCAAACAGATTTGAATCGACAAGGATGAGGGAGGAAGCTGCGCGCTCAAAGGTGTTCAGCACAGCAGCCTGTTGGGCAGGCGTCGAGGAGGCCGCTCCTGCCACGTTGAAGCTCATCACCAAGTCTGTGCCCTTCTGTGGGTACCGCCACAGTGCCATGTAAATCCCAACTTGCAAAGGCGCCGCGCTTTGACGTCCGTACTTTCGCACCGACTGGGTCCCCACGAGCAAGGTGGGCGTAGGAGTCTGAGCCGAGCTTGAGGATGCACTCTGGGCCCAAATCCGGTCCACCGTGTGTGATTCTGCCGAGTTGTCTTCTGCCAGCGCCTCGAAGTGGAATCTGGTGGGCCCCATCGATTCTGCATCAGCCCGTTGTGGTTCAACACGAGAGAATGTGAGATCAGTCTCACTTGATGGCATCTTCTGGCGTTTCTGGCTGGACGTGCTCAAGGACTTCAAGGATGAAGGAGATCTCCCCCTCTGCGCTCGTCTCAGGACTGACCCAGACCTCTTGTGTGTCAGGGACGTGTCGGAAGTCGCTGGAAAGCGTGAGACAGATGCGCGGTCAGAATACAATCCGGTGAAGCAGGCCGCTGCGTGGTCTCTCACCTGACATCCTTCCATGACGTGGGCAGGTCTGCTGTGATCGCGCCTCCAAACAGAGGAACCGACCTGTATGATGTTTCCGACATTGGCCACGGCTGTTGGTTGGTGTCTGTGTCCTTCACTCACCCTTTGTTCGTCAAGATCAACAGCAAGCACCTTGCCCAACTTTCGGCCGAACCCTCCAAGCTTCTCTCTCACCACCACCTAGAGCTGACTCGTACCTGGACTTCGAGGTCGAGGCAGCGCGCCGAGATGTCGCTCCCCGTGATCCTAGGCAGAAGAGCGCAAGTCGAAGCGGCAAATGCAAGTTTCGCCGCCTTCTATAGCTCCGCAGCCTCTACCGCCAACAAGCAGACACGGTCGAGGAAAAGGGCAAGACTGGACGCCGAATCCTCCTCGGTCCTGCTGCCTGCCTTGCTGATCGGCCCACCTGATCCAATATCAAACTTGCGGCCCATTCGCTATCTGAACAACAGCAACAGCAGCTCGAACGCAGCTTTGGAATCGAAAGCCCTGTCGGCGAATGACCACCCATACTCTACCAGCGAGTTCACCTCCTCTTCAGTCCTGCTCACGATCTCAGAGCAGACCAGAAGGAAAGGAAGACCACCGCCAATAGCACAGGTGTCATCATCATCATCAACAACAACAACAACTGCATCAGGAGCAGCAGCAGTTGCAGCCCAGATCCCCCCATCGGAATATTACAGTGCTCTGCTCGCTCAGCTCGAGTCGGCCTCGCTCGCCCATCGGCTCCGCAACACTCGAGCATGGAGCTACGACCACCGCTTCTGGGCCGACAACAACGCACGATTCACAAGAGACCTTGAGGACAGCAGCAGTGTAAATGCACCAAGAGAAGCAGCAAGGGCGGAAGAAGGAGGAGGAGGGGGAGGAGGAGGGAACGAGCATGCCGCGGAATTCTACCAGTCCTGGCTCAGCGCAAACGCAGATCGGCATCGGGCGTACAACCGCGCGCTGGTCAGTCGCATCTTTGGCGACATGGCTCCCGAGGCTCGGTTCAGGTTGCTCCTTGGCTGGGTCCGAGTGGTGGGCTGGTGGGAAAGAGAGGTCAGGACGAGAGTGTTGAGACTGCTTGGAATGGGCTTCCGAAGCAAGTGAGGAGAGGCTCAGGGGCCGCTTCGGAAACCGAAACACCAACACCTCGTCGCAAGTTCAGAAGCCACAATACATCAGGGAAAATCGAGATGGTGACCTTCGCTTTCGCGATCATGTGTATGTGTGATTTTTGGACAAAGTGGATGGGTGTATAGGGCTTTGTGTATGATAGAGCTGGAGAGAGGGTGAGTGAAACAGGTGAGGGAGAAGGAGAAGGATGGGTATCAGGACGTCGGTGGAAGCAGGAAAAGATAAAGATTAATAAAGATTGAGGAAGACGAAAAGCAGATTAAGGAAAGGAGTCTATGCAGAGCGCCAGCGACCAGGGCGAGATTCTTAGACGTCCTCTGTTCGATGAGAGCGAAGTTCTTCGCCATTCATCCGATCGTGACGAGACGCCCAGCAGTCGGAGCAGAATGGTGTGTTGGAACTGTCCGCATTAGCCGAAGGGCCGCACGTCTGGCCTTGGCAGACGACAGAAGCCGGGTTCGAGCAGGATACTGGATGATGAAAGTCATCGGATGTCAGTCATGGACCGGAAACTGAAGACTGTCCAGTTACCAGAAGAAAAATTCACTCACCACATCCTTGGAGCTTGCGAAACCGCCTCTCGACATCGTCGTCCTTTGAAGCCACGCTGGCATCGACCGATGCATTTCCAACGGGAACCTCTGGGAAAGCCCGAGTCTTGTCCATGCTCCTGCCTTTGCCCGCAAGCGGACTTCCATCCTCCTCTCCTTCGTCGTCGTGGTCATCCAGCGGCTGCTGCTGCTCGCCATCGACACCAAATCCGCTCGTGGAAAGCAATCTCAGCCGCCTCTCGAGCTCGGCAGAGTCCTCAGCCCCGTTGAGTCCTAGGAAAGAAGGCACCGAGGGCAAGCGTACGCCTGTATCTTGACCTTCTCCTCCCGCTTGAGGTAGAGCTCCACCATTGGCAGCCTTGCCAAATTCTGCTGGCGCAGGTAGCAAACCGCCGCCGCCTCCCGCAGATCCCTCGCCCACTGCCGTCGTCGTCACTGTCGCCGCCGCCGGCGCGTTCTTTCCGGGATCGGTATGTCTCCGTCCCAAATGCGGCGGAAGAACAGGAGGGGAAAGGAGCGACAGCGGCGCCGCCAATGAAGCACCCGCACCTCCTCCTCCTCCTCCACCACCACCACTCGAAGCCGGTAACGTGAGCGTGATCTCTGGCAGCACCGCCGGTAGCGAGAGAGGGGTTTGAGGCAAGTTGAGTGGCGGCAGATGGTCTGGGATTGTCAGCAGACCGCCGGCGCCGGGGTGATGTTGATGTCTCGAGTACTCGGCCGCGGCTGAGCCTCGGCCGCCCTTGAAACCGGTTGGGGTGGAAGGTGAGGAATGGTAGAAGCCGTGGTGAGGGTGCAGACCCATGTGGAGAGGAGGTAACGCGTGCAGGGTCCTCGGTGGAGTCGAGATTGGGGAGGGTGTGGGAGAAGGTGCGGCCGAATAGATGCCGAAGTCTGAGATGTCGACTCGGGGCGGCAAGGATGGAATGGTCCTGGGTGGAGAAGGAAAGGGAGAAGGCGAGAACACAGCATCGTCGTCTTCGCCGTCCTGAGTCAAAGTATTTGTATCTATCGTTTGCCTCGCCTTGCCATTGCTTCGACTGCTGCCGCTGCCTCCGACGTGGTGAATCAAGAAGGAAGGAGCGAGCGAGGATGAGGCAGCATTACCGTCAGGTTGGGACGCCACTTGTTGAGGTGACGATGACTTTTGAGATGGAGAGGATGCGGTTGGAGAATGGATGACGAGAGCAGCCGAAGTATTGGGACTGGACGAAGAGGACCCTTCTGCTCTACCGGGGCGAAGACCTAACAGGCGACGGTGACGATCGCGCAGATACTGATCGTCGTCCTCATCATTGACACCCTCACCGTCCTCGGCACGCACCGCATTCTTTCCGATCTGCTTGTCAGAAGCGGCCATGAGCCAAGAAGCCGCCGTCTTTGGTGAACTGGTAATTCGGATGCCGCTGCTGCTGCTGTTGCTGTTTGTGCCCTTGGAAGAAGCCGACAAGGGCGGGACGGGAGCGATATCCTTAAAGAAGGAGCCTCCATCTTCCTCTGAGATTGCACTGGCAAGTTCTGCTTCGATACTGAACTCGAGTGCGCCTTCATCGTGCTGCTCTTCTTCCCTCTCGTCATCTACGCTAGGCCCGCGCCTGCGTCCACTGTCTTCGCTGCTCCCGCTGCTGCTGCTACTGCTGCTGCTGCTGCTAGCACTGACGCTGCTGTTCGCGCGTGTGCTGTTGCGGGAACTGTCCCGCAGGAACGAAGAGGAAGGCGATGATCCTGACCTTTGCGGAGATGGGGATCCGTTCGGACATGCCTTGGACGAGGTCGGGGGAGCAAGGACGGGAAGCTGTTTGGCCTCAAGGATGAGAACATCGTTCGCATCTGGATACACGAGCGCTGGTCTCTTCGTCGGCGTGATCGAGCGAGAGCGCGGGTTCGTCGACGAGGAGGAGAGAGCGGAGGAAGAAGGCATCCTTCTGTTGGTCCTGGCGTTGTTGTTGTTGTTGTGGTCAGGAGGGTGAAGTTTGTGTTGGGAGAGGGTCGCTGTTGCTGAGACCCGGCTCATCTGAGGCGGTGTTGCGGTGACGGCCCTTGTCGGTGCTGCCGACGACTTGGAAGCAGGTGCAGGGCCGAGCACCACCATGATGCTTGCTGATGATCTGTCACTGGGATCCTCAGAGACGGGATGGAAGGTGTGCGCTGTGACCAGTGAGTGGGCGCGCACGCCGACGATTTCTGCACTGTCGGAGAAATTCTACGAGTGAGGCAAGCATCCTTGCGGTCGGGGATTTCACTTGACATCTACAGTAGGAGCAACGGTACAGGCAGTCATAACCCAAGATAAGCCCAGGACAGTCACTGATTGGCAGGTGAAATTCAATTGCGTTCCACCTTTGGAAGTAAGTTGGATTGGCAACAGATGGGACTGATCCAGAAAGCATGGACAGACATTTCCCTCACTTTGTTCACTGCTTAAGCAACCCACATAGGGCCAGGCCGAGAAGATCACAGTTCGTCGTGAGGAAGGACAGCCTCCTTGACAGCCTCCTTCGCCTCGCCCAGCTTCTTGTCCGCAAGGGCAGCCAAGACATTCGCCTTGCGCTGAAGCTCCTCCGTCTTCGCCGTCGCACCTCCCGCACCCACACTCGCGCTCTTCTTCAAGATCGAGCCCAGACGCGCCGTCTCCTTGGCCAGATACTCGCCCGAGTCCTCAATCTTGCCCAGGACGCGGACGTAGTACTCGACTGCCTTCCTTTCGGCTGCGGAGACGGAGGACGAGGCTTGGGCGCTCAAGTTGGCCGCGTACTTCTTCACCTCTTCCAATATTTGAGCCCGCTCCGCACTTCCGGGCGCAAGAGCGACAAAGCGAGAGCCAAGGCTGTCCAGCTCCGGCACTCGGCCAGCGAGCGGGAGGAGCTTGCCGGAGATGTCGCGGTACGACTTGCAGTGGTCGTTCATAAACTCCAGGAGCGAGTCTTCGTCTCGACCGAGGGTGTAATCCTCAGGATCGTCCTTGTTGGCCTTGCTGCCCTTCTTGAAGAACTTCAAAGTGGGGAAACCGGTGACCCCGTACTTGGCTGCCAGATCACGGTGAGCATCCTTGTCAGCGTCGAGCTGGGCGAGAACACACTTGTCATCGTTCGCAAACGCCTGCGCCACCTTCTCGTAGATGGGTGCCAGATTCTTGCAATGACCACACCACGGCGCATAGAACTCGACCAGGACATCCTTCTCCTGGTCCAGGACGATGGACTCAAAGTTGCCAGCTGTCAGTTGGACGGCGGCAGTTGGTGGCGGGGGCTTGACCTTGGGGCGGACACCAGTTTGCTCGGTAATGTAGTTTGCAATTCCTTCCAGGGAGCGAGGTCCGTTGTAAGTCTCCTTGTCCTTCGTCCCGCTGGTTCCGTCGAAGAACTTCAAGGTGGGGAAACCCGTGACGCCGAACGCCTTGGCTGCGTTCTTGTTGGCGTCGGCATCGATTTTGGCAATGATGACCTTGTCCTTGGCGTGGGCGAAGGCATCGGCGACCTGTTCGTAGATGGGAGCCAGGTTCTTGCAGTGGCCGCACCAGGGGGCAAAGAGCTCTAGCAGGACCGCCTTGCCTGCGTTGGACTTGAACTGGGCGTCGTAGTCCTTTGTCCAGTCGGCAACGTTGCTGCCTGCGGCCTGGACCAGGGCAGGCAAGACGAGGAGGGCGCCGGCAACGGCTTGTGGTAATGAGAAACGCATCTTGGAATGAGACAGGACAGGGCCAGACGAATCGAGACAGGGGATCCTTGCGTTCCTTTGCCGACTTGTTGAAGGTGGGAGAGCAAGGGGGCCACAGACCTCTCTCTCTACGTGTGCCTTCCTTCTGACGTGGCAAATGTCGAGAAGAACTGCAAAAACGCTCCGAAATGGAGCCGTTCTTGAACCGTTTTGGTGCTTCCAGTCTCCAAGTGAAGTCTCAACAGTCTGCTGATGTCTGTCGGAGTTAGCCCCGAAGCTTGAGTCTGCCCAGTCGAGCAAAAGACTGGTTTATTCCATCGGGTAAATATCACCTCGAGCACTTTTCCTCGTTAATTCAGTCGGAGATTGGAATTCGATCGGAACTTCCTGCCTTGATGGCCTGAACGGGAACTGAGAACTCATCGAACCAGGGCTTTGCTGATGCGATCAAAGCCATCAAACTCAGACATGTTCTGTGCCTGCATTTTCTCAGACGAGGACAAGTGACATGGTTGATTGCTCACAAATTCCAATGACGGCAGAGCCACGAAATTGTACGGCCTACCAGCGAGGAAGCGGCACAGAGCCGAACAAGTGCCGCCTGATTCTCTGCGTAATTCTAGAGCCCTTAACTCCGTATATACGGACATACTCGTGTCTTCCTCTCTTCCTCCACCGGGTCGGCGAATGTGGACGGTGGAGCGGGACACTTTCAGAGTGTTGTTGTTGTTGACGCATCAGATTGCTGCAGGCACACTGCAACTGTGCCGGGCAACACGTGGATCCAAAGCGGAGCCGCAAATCCGCCCAGAGCGACGGCGACATGTCGCTGTGACCGGCACAGACGCCCACTTTACCCTCCTTCGTGCCTGCCTTCCCCCTTGCGGCTGCTGTTGTGGTCTCAGGCAAAATGCATCCAGGAGACATGGCTGACACACGGGACAGCAACACATGGCACGATCGCTGAATGGACTTGTCTTCTTTCGTATCCAGACTGAACCTTGAGCCTGTCCAAATCGGTTCACCCAAAAGGGTGGCCGCGCTCTCGGTGCTTTCCCAGCCTAACGGTACCATTCAGCGATACGACTGAAGAGCAAGAAACGAGACGGGGGGAGAGAATGTATGGCGGCAGACGCGTGTGACACACCACCAGCGAAGAACATCATGGTCTTGCCCCAATCGCACGTAAGACTTGGGCACACGGATAACCCGTGCGGACACATGCGTGGTTGTGGAGCAAAACCCGCGTGCTTTTCTCTCCGCTGCATTCCCTGCCCTCCGCTGGCGCGCCAAGCCCAGTGTGCTCTTCTTGTTGGCAGCGAGCATGTGCTTGGCGCGGCTGGGCTAATCAAGCCGCCTCACCAGTCTTCTCCGAGGGTGAGGGGGAGAAATCCCTGTGCCAGCATGATAATTCTGGGCAACTTTCAGTCCATCATTCTGAAGCAAGTACGTGAAGGGGCACAGAGCACACTATAGATTCGCTGCCCTTGGCAGACGCAAGTCGCAGTAGGTCGGCCAGAGCCAAGCAGCAAGGGGAAAGAGGGAGAAGAAGTTGAAGCTGAAATTGATCCCGCACGCGAAGGGCAAGCGGAAGAGAAGGACCGCGCTCAAGCACGGCAGCGTGGTGAGACATGTAAGCGTGGGGGAGATGCGAGGTTCAAAAAAGCAGAGCAAAAGGGACCGACATCTCTCAAACCATTTGGGCACATTCTCCTCTATGTACTGATTCTCGCCCGGGAGTGAGAGGCGGGTGGGTTTCTTGCGCTTGAGAACTGATGAGAACGGTCAGGAGCATGACGGGACTGATGCATGCGTTGCACGAGTACCATGAGCAAATCGCGGCAGGTCGCAGCACCAAGTCGGGCATCACCTTGAACAGGCAGGCTCTCCAGACTGCGGGGCAGACGCCCAGCGCGCTGATTATCCCAGGGAAAATGCGGAGTCCACTCCAAGTTCTACCGAAACAAATCGCTGGCATATCTCCGGCCTAATGACCAATCAGCGAATTGAGCCGCAGTGCAAGCATCGGCGAGAATCTCGCTGTGGCTGCGCTAATAATTTCCCACTGATTCAATCATCAACTTAAGAAAAAAGTACTGTAGATCGACAGCGGATTCCGACATGGGTCGTTCCACAACTTCGCTACCTTCCACATGGCTTCCCAGGCGGCAGCTGGGGGTGAAGATGCGGGACAGTCAAGCCGACGCTGGAGCCATCACTTCTCCGCGGGATGCCATGGAAGGCCGGGTCGTGCGACAAACTGGCTGTGAGAGCTTTGCCATCTCTCTCTTTGAAGAACTCTTTCTTCTGTCACCATGAAGTGGACAAAGAAGTGTTGGTGGTCTATCCGCCAATCTGTTCAGGACACGGACCTGTCCTCATCCAGGGCAAAACCCCCTCTGCATTGCTGCCAAAGTGAGCTGACCTGCAGGGGCCCATGATCCAATAAGCCATCTGCGAGACCCTGGTCGCATTTGGCGTTCGAGAACAAGGATGGTACCCAGCGAGGGCGCAAGAAAATGGCAATGAAACATCCATGTCGACGTCTTGGACCTTGAGCATGTCATTCCTCGCCTCTAACACGCCCCTGCACCCGCCGACTCTCTCAGCGTGTCGTCAGTCGTCGAAAGGACTCGAACTGGACACAAGGGACGAGACCTCCTCGCGCGCACCACTGCGCACGCTGGGCGCACGCAGACTCGCACGTAGCAGATTTCGCCCAACTGATGCTCAGAAAGCCACAACCTCATGTTTTTTTTTTTACGTCGCAGCTCGCTCGGCAGACCCCACGGATGATTCAGGCACAGGCTACTTTTTTCCTTTCGCTGCTGCCTCTCGAGCACACCAGCGGAAGCACCTCGACTTGCCCGCCGTGCGAGACTTGCGTCACACACATCGCAGCGTACGAGAAGACCCAGCTCTCCTCCGGCCTACATAGCCAATCAATCGCTGCTCCTGGCAGCCAGGCTCATCCGCAAGCTAGACTGATCTTCGTCCGAGAGGACCTGTCCCATGCGGCAGGCTGGATGGAACACGGGCAATGAAAAGGTGCAGTGCGTATAATCAAAGTACGATAAGTCACATTAGGTTGCAGTGAAAGATTTCCGAGGGCAGATCAATTTGGCACCAAGCTTCTGGGCCTCGGAGTGGCTCCAGGGACAGGCCCCTCTCGTGCGTTTCCAGCTCGCGAGGAAGAAGGAAGCATGCTCGTCGGCACACTCCCGTTCGAACGTGGCGACAGAGGCTGCGCACCCGTCCCGCCGCCGCCGCCGCCGCTGCTGCTGCTGCTGTTGCCTCCTCCGCCGCCGCCGCCTCTGATCATGCTGTGCAACTGCGGATGGTTCCCATCGTTTCCGAGCTTGAGCAAGCTCGCAACAATGTAGGCGCGCTCCCGCGAGTGAGAGACTGCCAGATCCGCTCCAAAGTATCCGCCAATGTGTATGCGCAGCGAGTAGAAATCAAACAGGCCGTTGCTCAGTCGGATGCGGACATTGTCCTCGGGGAAACTTGTGCCTAGCGCAGGTTGGATGAGCAGATTGGGGTCGATCGCCATAATCTCCTCCGCGCTCACAGAGAGCATGGGCTGGACCCGCACCTGCACCGACTCGATCAGCTTCTGCCACATCCCCCGCACCCGGTTCACATCTTCCGGATGCACAATCTCCACCAGCGCTCGGTTCGTGAGCTCTCCTGGCACATAGCCGAGCAGCGCCGGGCTGTTCTCCGAAAGACGCGCACATGTCAGTGCTGTTGAGCAGATCATCGTGACCACCGGGCTCAGATTGACGGCGGGGCCCATCAGTGCGTATTCAGGCTGTCTCCACCGAGGAGACGCTGGATTCAGCATCGGTGATGGACGAGGACCGGTATGGGTTGTCATGCCGGGTGTAGGTACAGGCATCATCATTCCCGTTGTTACAGGCTGCGGCGCGTGTGGATGGAGTCCTGCGGGCATCTGGCTGAGCGGCATAGCTGGAGGACCCATCTGCACCATCTCATTCCGCCCACCACCGGAGAACTGGGAGCTCCGCGAGCTCGAATCTGTATCGCGCCGTGGCACTCGAGCAGCGTCGAGGGGTGGCCCTGGAAGGTTCCGTGGCCAGTTGGGATGAAAAGGCGGCTCGTGATGATGATGATGATGATGGTCCGCAGGAGACGAGGCGCTGGATTCGGGGGGAGGAGGTGCAGCGGGGGCACTTGCGGCTGCTGATCGGCTCGGAGCGTTGGCTGTGCTCGAGGGTGGAGAGGCCAAGTCTCGTTCACGTGTGGTAAATGGCTGCTGACCTGTGGGCAGCGGGGGTGTTTCTGACTTCGCGAGGGTGATTCTTCTGTCGCTTCTTGGTCGTCCACGCTTCTTGTGCTGAGGCGGGGGGGTTGGAAAGCGAAGCGAGGACGTGCGGTGTGCAGGATGTCAGCTATGCAGCTCCCTCGACAGCGAAATTTGGAAAAACGAGCATCACAGTCACTCACCTGAACATCGACACAGCTGTCCGTCTTGCAGATACGGACACATCGTCCACAGGGGCGGTTGGTATCACACGCCAGGTGGGCCTTCTTGCAATTGCTACAGGCGACCCTGACGTTGATCTTGGCGACCTTGCGGCTGCCGCCAAGGTCATACTGGTCTGACATCGAGTCCTGAGTCTCGTCGCCCGGAGCACCTGGAGCCTGAGGAGGGCGTGGAAGGGAGGTGCGAGAGCTGTCGATGTGGCTTGGCGGCGCCGGCGCTACTGCTCCGTAAAGCGGAGGTGGGTAGTAAGATGGCAATGGGTTCGAATGATGAGATCGACTAGACCCGGCATCAGAGCCTTGGGACAGCGGTATCGAGTGTTGATAAGGACTGTCGTGCGGGAGACTGGTCTGGAAGCTCTCATCATGCCCTCGCTTCCTGGCCGATACTTGCGGCTGCCTGTGTGCGTTCGGCGACGAAGGATGCGACGAGCCTGAAGGTCCTGGGGGACCCTTTGGCGGGGAGGTAGCGCTGCCGCCTGCATATCCTTGTGACCCTCGCCAAGGTCCTTCCATCATGGACGGAAGTGGGCTGTGGAAGCCGTTGTTGTCAGAGGGTTGGGCAAAGTTGGAAAGGCGTCCTTGGCCTTCGCCATTGCCCTGTTCGGAGGTGATTGGCGGCAGGGTGCGAGCCTCGATCATGGTTGGTCTTGAAGTATGCGGTGCAGCAATGCCAGCGTACCGTGGCGACGCAGATCCGCGAGGTTGTTGTTGATGTTGCACTTCGTGAGTCCGCGAGCTGGTCGAGCTTTGAGACAGTCGGCCATGCTCGGCTGATGGACCATGATGGGATTGTTGTAACAGCGCTGATGGGGCCTGCGGCGAGGGCGAGGCGGTCGGGCCAACAGCACCTTGTCCCGCCGCGGCCTGTCCACTGGCCAGATTTCTCATGAAATTGAACGATGGGAGATGGGGCCGGTCCGACCGGTCTCCTCCTAGACCTGCGGGATGATCGTTGCTATAGCGTGGCCGGAAAGGGCCTGGAGGAGGATCGGACATCTTTAGGGCCACCGTCGCCATTCAAGTTTTGGGAGAGAATGTGCTGTATATGCTTGAAAGGTTCTCTTGAGACCGCGATCTCGAAACCTCGCGCTTGATTTGGGAAGTCAAATGCGCCAAATAATCGGTCGTGAGTTGATGGAGGGTATCGAGATGGAGGCAAGCGGATGACAGAAACTTGGGACGCGAAGATGGTTAAGTACGTGCGTGAGAATAGGAAGAGCCTGCGCCGATTTTTGCACGAGGATTGGCAGAAGGCGCAAGCAGGTGTTTGACCCGCACGGAACCAAGGGAGGACAAGCCCGAAGAGAAAGGGAGATTACGGACGGGGGCGAGAGAAGGGGTATAATCCAGGACGGGCGGCCGCAAGGGTTCCGCGCGCGCACGGGTGAGGGGGAAGGCAGAGGCTATATATGAGTATGTACGAGTGGTGTGCGACCGGGCCCACAACACAACAACGCGGTGTGCCCTGTTTCAAGCGGGATGAGGCTCAGCTTACGTAGCTACGTCGTGGTCAGGAAGGAGGAGAGTGCAGTCTCGCTCTGTGCTCGCCCTCTCCCCTGCTTCCCATCTCTTGCGCCGTGCCGGCTTCGGGACAGCCCGCCGCCGCAGCGTGGATTGGGCGGGTGTTCGTGCCCATCTTTGTCATAAATGCTCACAAATTATTCGATGTCGGAAGCTCGGAGGACAAAGACAGAATTAAAAAATTAGCAAAGACATTCGAAGGTGTGGCCGGTCGGGCTCCAGACCTGTCTGCCCCAACCCGGCCGGCAGGGTGCCTGTGGCGACCTGTGGCAGCACAACTGCGTGCACGAGAGCCGCGAGATAGAGAGAGAGAGAGATGTGCGACCGCGTGCGGGACATCGCAAACCTGTTCCGCATGCAAGCCACCACCGAGGATCCTCCAGGAAAATTGCACTAGTTCGCCACAGATCAGAAATAAAAATGAAAAGCCCTCCCTTCTCCTCGGCGTTTGCTCTCTTTTGCTTGGACAGAACCCCAATCAAAATCAAAATTATGCACAAGATCAACCGGGAGCCAGGTGAGAGCGGCAAGCTTTGCCAGCCTGGAGAGCGCAGGGCCTATCGACGGAGGCAGGTCAGAAATGCTCTTATGTGACAGGTGTCAGAGGCGAAGGACATGCCGTCTTGACCTCGTGCCCTTCCAAACCATGTCTCGATCCAGAGAGCCCCGTTCGCGTACCAATTGGCGCCCCTGAACTCTCAACAATAACAGCGAGGCACAAACGACAAATCAAAAGGGATATGACAACGCACAGGACTGATCCATTTTGGCACATTTTCTTACTGTTGCCAACAGTAAGCCGTCAAGTGTGTCATTGAATCGCCGTATGCACAAAGCTCATTGCTCCCCGTCGGGGCTATCGTTTAGGGTCTTCACTCTTCAGTGCTCGCACTCTTTTGACGTGTGACCGACAAGGAGGGGGAGACACTCCTCCACTCCGAGCTCTCATTCTGTTCTTCCATCCAGAGGCTGAAACTCGGGGCTGAGCAAAGGAAGCGTCGCTCAAAGGGAAGGCTCACACCAGGAAAGGAAATTGCTGCGCGTCGAGTCTGAGGCGATGTGGATGACAACGTGGATCAGGGGCATATCTCCGCTTTGGAAGCTGGCATCCTTCACACTGGTAACCGGCTTCCATACAAGAAGTAGCTCCATGGCCGGTAGAGAGGGCGACAATGTTGGAAGAGCAGGGCTGGAATGCATCTGCCAGCCAATGGCAGGATACTGCAGTCTGAGCATTTTCCCGTTGTGACGTGAGCTGCGGCTTGCTGGATCCCAGTCGCAGTGCCTGTGACGGGTCCCCAGAGACGTCATGGTGTTGAGGATGAAGTGTACCGTTCCTTAGCCGTTCACAAAGTGGAGAAGCTGTTTGGAAGCAGACTCGACCTCGATGAAAGTCTCAAAGTCTCACCACGACGCGCGTGAGCGCGACGCGATCACAATTTTGAAGCGCGTCAGATCCGACACCAACACTTTCAACAGGCTGCACCAGTCCTCCTTCCTTACCAGCTGTTGGCACGCCTATCAGCACTTCGCTTCGGAGTTCAGCAACATCTCAGGCAGATCACACAGTGGTCGTGTACTTGCAGCACAATGGCCGGCCTGATGTACAGCAGTGAAGACCGTGAGAAGCCAGTGCTCGATCTTGGTGAGCCGAAATCTGGACATACAGCGCACTACCTTGTAGCCAAGCGCTGACTGCCTCATGGCTGCACAGATTCCGGCGCACAGTCTGGCTTCTGCGCGTTCTTCAAGAGCATGCCAGAAGCTCAAGACGGGACCGTCCGCTTCTTTGATCGAGGAGTGAGTTTCAACTAGTCAGCTACGTCTCTGAGCAGCACACTCATGTAGGCGTATGTCTCTTGCCACAGGACTTCTTCAGTGCGCACGGAAAAGACGCAATCCTTGTCGCCAATGCTGTCTTCAAAACGCAGTCAGTCCTCAAATATCTTGGCTCGAACAACAAGGATACCGGCTTAGCATCGTGCACCCTCGGGCACGCAGCAGCTCGCGCGTTCCTCACAGATGCGCTCACGGCGCGGCAGATGCGGGTAGAAATCTGGTCAAATGGAGGAGGAAAGCGCAGCAACTCGTGGTCGATCTCCAAGCAGGTAAGAGAGCTTGTGCGCACTCATCACAGCGTTCCTGGTGCTCATGCCTAGGCTGTTTCTTGCCCACAAAGGCAACACCAGGTAACTTGCAAGGAATCGAGGATCTCCTGTTTGTGAACACCGACATTCTGAGCGCTCCCATCGTCATGGCCATCAAGATCAAGACCGAGGATGGGATCAAGCACATCGGGGCCGCATATGCTGATGCTTCGAATCGCAGTCTGGGCGTCTCTGAGTATGCGGAAAATGATCTCTTCAGCAATACAGAGGTAAGCAGTCCGAACGTCTTCGCTTGTGACTGCAGCTGATGCTCATTGTTTTCTCCAAAACAGTCTCTCCTGATCCAACTCGGTGTCAAAGAATGTCTCCTACCCGAAGATAAGGGCGATGACTACGACTTGAAGAAGCTGAGATCAGTGGTAGACCGGTGCGGCTGCATCATCACCGAGCGAAAGAAGGGTGAGTGCGAAAGGAGTATTCAGGCTGGATGTGCTGTGCTGACAGCATTCTTCAATACAGCGCTCTTCACCGAAAAGAGCATCGAAACGGATCTTGGACGCCTTCTCAGCGAAGACTCCAGCAAATGCGCCTCCTGTGAGGTCCCTTCGCGAGAATGCAAGTGAGCCTGATCGCTGATTTTGATTCCTCTTTCCCGATCAGCCGAGTTTGAAAAAAAGATTGCAATGGGAGCAGCAAACGCTCTGTTACACTATCTCGACCTCGGCGCCGATGATGCCAACTTTGGCAAATTCACCCTGAGCACTCACGACCTTTCGCAGTACCTTCGACTCGATAGTTCAGCTGTCCGAGCTTTGAACCTATTCCCGGAACCGGGACAGACGGGATACGGGAAGAATACGAGTCTGTATGGGCTGCTGAATTACTGCAAGACGGCACAGGGAATCCGCATGCTGGCTCAGTGGTTGAAGCAGCCGCTGGTCAATGCGCATCTGATTCGTGAGTACTTGTGCCGATCGTTTGAACACAGTTTGTTGCTGACATCGGTATGTCACCTGCAGGAGAGAGACAGGACCTTGTCGAGATCTTCGTGGAGGACTCAGCTACCCGACAAACTGTTCAGGTGAGATTCTCGTCGCACATGAAGGACATGGAATCAAGAACACTCACATGCTCTGACCACTGACACAGACCGACGAGCTCCGTTACCTTCCCGACCTTCATCGCATCAGCAAACGTCTTCAACGAGGCATAGCGACGCTAGAAGACGTAGTTCGCGTGTACCAAGCTATAATGCGCTTGCCGAGGCTCATTGAACTGCTCACCGACGTCGAAACGCCTTCACAAAAGCATGCCGATCTGCTGCTCCGCAAGTTCACGTCACTGCTACAGGCAAGTCTTGCCAAGAAATGCTTCTGATCTCAAATGCTGACAGACCTTCTGCCTTTCTGCAACAGAGCCATAAGAACACGCTTCAAAAATTCTCAGATCTTGTCGAAGCAACGCTCGACCTGGACGAGCTCGCAAATCATCATTACGTTGTGAAAGCCGACTTCCGGGAGGACTTGCGTCAGATCCGCGATGAACTCGATGAGGTCCGAGACTCGCTCGATAACGTGCACCGACAGGCAGGCAAGGACTTGAAGTTGGACATCGAGAAGAAGCTACATTTGGAGAACCACAATGTGCATGGATACTGCTTGCGTGTCACGCGCTCTGTAAGTACATTCAACAGCGATCATTGGTACTTCACGGAGGCGGTCCTTGATGCTTCTCGAATAACCTCACAGGACTCCGGCGTCATCAAAGGCAAGACTCAGTACGCTGAAATTGCGACCGTCAAGGTAAGTGGAGATGGAGCGGGTGAGGTTCAGGATTCTAGCTGAATACAAGGCTTTTGCAGGGTGGACTTTACTTCACGACCTCGAAGCTGCGCGGGCTCAACGACCGCTTCGCTCGCCTCAATGCCGAATATTCCGAGAAACAGAGCGGTGTGGTCAAGGAAGTTGTCTCGATAGCTGGTAGGTTGGCTTCTTGTCCTAACGTCCTCCCGTCCCAAACTCACACATTTCACATCCCAGCATCGTATTGCTCCCCTTTGGAACAGCTCAATATTGTCGTCGCTGAGCTCGATGTCATCGTAAGGTAGGCGGAGAACATGCTGCTCGACGCTCCGTGATGCAAACTCATGTTCATCATTTACCACACAGCTTCGCTCACATCTCCATCAATGCTGTTACACCCTACGTCAAGCCTCAGCTGCACGAGCGCGGCACAGACGCCCCTCTGCTGATCAAAGACGGCCGACACCCATGCTTGGAAATGCAAGACGAGATCAACTTTATTCCGAATGACACAGAGATGAAAGTCGACGACTCCGAGTTCTTGGTCATCACTGGACCGAACATGGGCGGCAAGAGTACCTACATTCGGCAAGTTGGCGTTATTGCATTGATGGCGCAGGCAGGGTGCTTTGTTCCGGCTGCAGAGGGTGTGAAGCTCCCGATTTTTGACTGTATTCTGGCGAGAGTAGGTGCGGGCGACAGTCAGCTGAAGGGTGTCAGTACTTTCATGGCGGAGATGCTAGAGACTGCAACTATTTTAAAGGTGAGCCCGAGTACGACAGTATTCCCATCTGAATCACAGCTGAGCTGGATCTCTCCGCAGACTGCCACAAAGGACTCGCTGATCATCATCGACGAGCTGGGACGCGGCACATCAACATATGACGGCTTTGGATTGGCGTGGGCGATTTCAGAGTGAGTTGGGATAGTAAGTAATCGCTGAGAGCTGACCAGCTGATGCCGATTCGAACCTGCAGGTGGATCACCACCAAGATCCGTTGCAAAACCCTGTTCGCCACTCACTTCCACGAGCTCACGAACCTGGCGACACAGCAGTCTCACGTCAAGAATTTGCACGTTGTCGCGCACGTCAGCGAGCGTAAGGTCGGAGACGTCACTGAGCGGGATATCGATCTGCTCTACCGTGTGGAGCCGGGCATCAGTGACCAAAGTTATGGTATACATGTGGCCGAGCTGGCAAACTTTCCCTCGTCTGTGATCAAGCTGGCGAAGCGCAAGGCTGAGGAGCTCGAAAACTTTGGTAAGTGTGTTCGTAAGCTTGTTTGGAGAAGGCAGCCGGGGCTGAATGTGGACCCTCTGCGACAGACGATGAAGCCGCCATGCTGGACATGGATGAGGGTTTGAAGCAGGAAGGCACGGAGCTGATTCAAGAATTTCAACGAACGCTCGCTGCTCGGCTGGCCGCAGTCGAAGCCTCTGCTCCGGAGACAAGTGACGCGGAAGATGCAGAAGCTCCGGCTTTGAAGCGGCGAAAGATTGCTTCGGACCCCCAGGCAGAGCTGAGGGAGCTGAGAAAGACGGTGGAGGAGTACAGAGAGAGGATGGAGGCGCAACCTTGGACAGCCAAGATCCTCAGCACTGCTTTCTGACCTTGTACCGTATGTAGGTGATGCTTCGAACTTCACACTTGTGCAATCACCCTCGATGGTCTGTGCGGTGTCAGAGTTTAGCCGACCCGCGGCATAACTTGAGTCCACATTTGGGCGCAAGTCTTCTCAAAAGTGATCTGCACGGCCGAGGCAGGAAGAAGGAACGCACGCAACAGGAGCTCGTCTGCAAGTCGTTGCAGTGAAGACCTCCAAGAGACGGAGACGCTTCTGAATCGCAGTCGTCCTCAAAGGAGGGCACCAAACTACTGTGCAGCTTACGTTCGAAGAGACCTCGTGCAAGATGTCCGCCGATCATCTCAACCCTAGCTCCGCAAAGGGAGGCACTTCTTCGGCCCGTACAGGCTCGGCCAGCGGCTCTGGCAACAGGGACACCAGCAACGGCAACCGCAAGAAGCCCTCGGCACACGAGCTGCGTTCTGCCTATCGAGATGACCCCGAGCACGATCCTGAGCACCACGGCGCCATGATCACTTCAGCTACCGACCGCAGCTCTCAGTTTGACCCTCTGGGCTCCGGAGTGTCTACCCGTCTGCTGCCGCGCACCGACGTGAGCCCCAAAACGATCAGTGCGCTCATCAGGCGGGTGCGAGCGCTCATTGTCCAGCTGATCCCCGCTGAAATTGAGCCCGAGACAATCACGGGCACCGAGGGCATCTTGACCCCTGCTGTCATTCGCACGTTTGACTTGGCCGGAGTGAGTGCAAATTTTTCTCCAGGAGCGCATTTCTCAGCAGATTGCCATTCCACAAAGCTGTCACAATATTGACGTGATTGACCAAGTTTTGCGTTCTGTTTGCTGCTGGAATCTGCCGTAGGGTGACTTTGCCGATGCTGTACCATTCTGTCTCATTGAGGGCTACCACGAATTTAAGAAAGTGAGCAGTACCATTTCCCTCGCTTCTATTGCACGCTTTTTCCATTGGTGAAAACGGCTGACCCGGCGATGCTTGCACGCTTCTGTCTTTCCAGGATGCCGAGCGCATCGACTACGACCTGAACCAGCTCCGCGCGACAGCCTGCGAGATTGCAGCCCGTCGCCTCGTCGCTCACTTCGAGAGCAGCGCGGAAGCCGACTATTTTGCGAAGCACCCCAACATTCGTGGACGGTACGAGGGAAGCCATGTCTCTCTCTCCAAGCGCTTCCGCAGGGCGCTTCCCAACGGCAAGATTCATCGCCCCAAATCAGCACTCGAATCTGCGGTTGAGGGCAACTGCCAGGAGTTCTTGACGTGTCCCGAAGCTCAGCGGACTGTCAATGCCATCGTAAGTCTTTCTCTCTCTCTCGGTGGTCGATCAACCAAAATTTGGCCCTCATTTGGATCGAGGTTACTGACTGACTCTGCCTGATCTACTGTTCTGCTCGATAGTGGCGTGGCATGATTGTGCAGGCATACGCTGACGATAATTCAGGCGACATTTTCCTCGTCCGATACTCTCGTCGGTACTCGACCAAGTTTATCAGACACTTTAGTCCCAGTCGTCTCTCGGTCCCACTCTATCAGTACATCCTCTCGGTCACCACTTGGATTGGATTCGTCGCAGTGTACACGGTCGCAACTTGGAAGTACTCTGAAAAGATCAAGGTTGCCGAGCTTGTGATGTACGGAATGGCTTTGGGATACCTGCTGGACGATGTCATGCGCTGGGTCAAGATCAGGGTATGTTCGGACTTGTGTCCGTTCCCCAAAACACTTGCTCTGCCCTGTTCATGAGTAGGCTCACATCTCGTTGTGCTCTGCAGGGCTTTGGCCAAATATCCGTCTGGCTCGGTTTGGACATCTGCACGGACACTTTTCTGACGATCTCATTCTTGCTCCGATGTTGGGCGCTCTCTGAGACGAGTGTGGAGCAAAGCTATGAGTATCACAAGCTCAGTTTCCGCGTCCTCGTCTCAGCGGCTCCGTTCATCTGGATGCAGCTGTTGAGGATAGGTGAGTACAGGCCTTCTGACGCCCGGTCCAAGTCGCCTCCTTCGCGGTCCTCTGACTTCAGAATGTTTGTGCCAACAGGCGACTGTACTCGGTTCTTCGGTGTGATCCAGGTCATTGTCATTCGCATGTTGGCGGAGTCGGCTGCCTTCTTCATTCTACTGATCGTCGTCGGATTCGGAGCTGCCCAAGCCCTATGGGGTCTGAATGGTACGGCGAGATTACTGCTTCGATGCCAGACCAGCTTTGACGTTGATACTAACAGAAATCGCTTCTCTTTGTCGCAGCTGTCGATGATCACCCGATCGAGGATGCCGGCTCGCGGCTTGTAGAACTCGTCCTTCAGGGTGTCCTGTGAGTGTGTCTTGTGCTCTGAGGGATCAGAGCCTGAATCTGTCCTTTCGCTAAACACCCGGTCTGATTTCCGCACGACCTTGACAGCGGAGCAATGAGCTTTGGAACGATCAGCAACGGGTTTAGTGGCGTATTCGGAAAGGTCATCGCCTACGTGTACTACTTCATCCTGATCCTCATTCTCCGCTCAATCCTTGTCGCCCTCTTCGGAACTGCGTTCGCCTCGGTCCAAAAGGATGCGAATGACATCTACATGTCCTTCTTCGCCGCGCGCGTGGTGGACAGCATTGGCGTCCCTGACCGGCACGTCTTTGTGGCGCCGTTCAATCTGATCGAGATCTTTGTGGCCGGCCCTATTGGCCTGTTCCTGCCTCGCAAGACGTACCACAAGGTGGTAGATGTAAGTGATCAGATGCCCACCTTTCCCCCTCTCTCCTCGTGCGATACTGAGTCCGGCATGCTGAACAACGCCGTGTTCACACTCAGTTTATGCAATGCTTCATCTTCTTCGTCCCGCTCGTGACCATTGCGTGGTACGAGCGCCATATCGACAAAAGAGCGGCCCGGACTCAGCGCAAGGTGATGAACGAGCCCATCGCAGGCGAGGACCGGGAGCACGCGATTCAGGCTGGAGAGCAAGGCACTGTCGAAGACCCTGCCCTGCCCGAGGACGCGCCTTCGACCGAGCTCCAGATCAGCCGAGTGCCGTTTGCGGAGCTGATCAAGACATTCCCTGCGGCTACGCAGACGGAAGTCAAACAGCACGAGGTCCTGTTGGATCGCGTGATGAACACGAACGAGATGGTGTCGAACATGCTGGCCGAGCTGAAGTCGCTGCGGGAAGAGGTCACGACGCTCAAGCAAGGCAAGAAGTAGTGGACGCTGCTGGGCTGAAGCCAGCACTTGGCGAAGATACTGTGATCGGCGTGTGTACGTTTCTTTATGACTTTTGGATCATCGACCTCTGCTTTCCGACCGTTTGCGAATACCATCTTCTTGCTCGTGCCTCCTTCCCATATGGAGTCAGAGGAAATAGGTCACGTGACTTATCTGTGCCCTACACCTTTTCCTTATCACCAGCGTCATGATGATTATCATACTGTCGAGTAGAGGCCAGCTTGATCTTCGCTTGCACTGCTCCTCCGTCGGCCTCTACCTCAGCTTCCACCATCAACACCGTCCCACCCCTTACCCCTCCACCCCTCTGCCTCTTCTGATAGAAAACCCAATGCAGGCTGCTCTGACCCAACGCGTCGCTGCTGGTGCCGCCTTGGGCCGCATCGCAGCTGCTTCCACTTCGGCAGCATGCAGCTCCACATCAGCTGCTCTCATCCGATCCTCAAGCGCGATCGCCCTTCGTCGCAGACCTGCCCTTGCCTCCTCCTCTAGCAGCCTCCACACCTCCGCCACGCAGTCCCAGTCTGTTCTCCCCTCTGCAGCTCGGGACAGCGCAGCCGACCGAGTGAGTATGTCCTACAGCATGTATTCGATCTAGCTGCTGACCCTTGTCTGATCTTGTGATCGCCAAGGAAACCATCACGAGGCTACTGTACTCTCTTGCTTCCCGCAAGGAGGTCGAGAGATACCTCCGCATCTTCAGCGCGGCCAACAAGTTCGCCGTCCTCAAGGTCGGCGGTGCCATCCTGACCCAACAGCTCGACGAGCTTGCCCTCAGCTTATCCTTCCTTCACAGAGTGTAAGTCTGCCTGATTACGACGGTCAACATGGAAGAAGAAGAAGAGCTTCACTGACTCAGGTAATATCCTGATACTTCTGCAGTGGACTCTACCCCATCGTCCTGCACGGTGCTGGCCCACAACTGAATGAGATCCTGGAGCGTGAAGGTGTCGAGCCTGACTACATTGACGGTATCCGAATCACAGGTATGTAAGCGTGAGAATCACCAGAGATGATGGTCGATCATTGAGGTATGCTCCATATCTATCGACAGACGCGAAGACCCTTCACGTTGCTCGCAAGGTCTTTCTCGAGGAGAATGCTCGTCTCGTTGCCAAGCTCGAGAGCCTCGGCAGCCGTGCTCGTCCCATTCCGCTCGGCACCTTCACTGCTTCTTACCTTGATAAGGAGAAGTACGGCTTTGTTGGAAAGATTGAGTCTGTCGACAAGGAGCCCATCGAGGCCGCCATTGAGGCGGGCTGCCTGCCCATCCTGACCAGTCTGGCTGAGACCGAGGACGGCCAGATCCTGTGAGTTTCCACCTCGGCCAGACGCGAGATGGATCGAGTTCGTGCTGACACGATTTGTCCCGCTACAGGAATGTCAATGCCGACGTCGCTGCCAGTGAACTTTCTAAGGTCCTCGAGCCCCTCAAGATCGTCTACCTGAACGAGAAGGGCGGTCTCTTTCACGGAAAGACCAAGGAGCTTCTCGAGACCATTAACTTGGACGAGGAGTATGACGACCTGATGAAGCAAGAGTGGGTCAAATTCGGCACCAAGCTCAAGCTTCGTGAGATGAAGGAGCTTCTCGACCACCTCCCCCGTTCTTCGTCAGTTGCCATCATCTCAGTCGACCAACTCCAGAAGGAACTGTTCACCGACTCTGGTGCCGGAACCCTCATCCGACGCGGCTTCAAGCTGTACAAGTCGGACAACATTGAGGAGATCGGATCGGAGCGTCTCCGCAGCTTGCTGAAGGACAACGATGACGAGATCAAGTCTGGCCGGAAGAGCGTCGCTCAATTCTTCTCTGACCTGTCCAAGCATCCTTACACCGTCTATGGCGACGAGCCTTTTGACTGCGCTGCTTTCGTGATCCGACCGGAAGGCGAGGTGCCAATCTTGACCAAGCTGGTGGCTACACGCGGTGGAATTCTGAACGGCGTCAACGACAACGTGTGGAAGCAGATCCGCAAGGACCACAAGCGCTTGATCTGGACAGCCCGCGCGGACGATGAGAACCGCGCGTGGCACTACGAGCGTGCTGACGGCAGCTTCTCTCGCAACGGCCGCAGCCTGTACTACTACGGAATCCACGATGTCTCTGAGGTCGAGCGCGTCGTCCGGACACTGGAGGAGAAGGGCCGTATCGAGCGTGCCTACCTTCCGCTGAACGCGAGCCGACCTGCAGCTGGCGGTAACAGCAGCAGTGGCGCTGGTACCGCAGCGGCCCGTGCTTTCTCAACCATGGCCCGACCTTCCTTCGCATCCTCTGTGGGTCTCTCTGGCAGTGCCAAGCGCGGCTATGCGACTGCAGCTGGCCCTCGTGAGAAGGCGCTCCCAGCTACCACTACCGACAAGAAGCGCGTGGCTTTGATCGGAGCTCGAGGCTATACCGGCCAAGCTCTCATCTCGCTCTTGAACCAACATCCTCACCTTGAGCTCTCCCACGTCTCCTCCCGCGAGCTGGCTGGGTTTCCCCTGACCGAGTACACCAAGTCTTCCGTCAAGTACACCAACATTGGGGTCGAAGATCTCCGCAAGCTCGAGAACGGCCACGGTCCCGGCGCTCCCCCGGACGCATACATCATGGCTCTCCCCAACGGTGTCTGCAAGCCCTTTGTAGAAGCTGTTCAAGAAGGCGGCAAGGATCGCGCTGGCGGACACGGCAAGATTGTCGATCTGGGCGCGGATTACCGCTTCGAGTCCGGCTGGACATATGGTCTGCCAGGTCAGTAGGGTCCGCCAGAGAACAAAATGGGAAACAGCTAGCCCTGAGAGGCTCGAAATTTCGGGCTTGCCAACAAGGAAGGGGTGTTCTGCCTGCTGCCAAGGCAAAAAGGAGAACATGCAAGAGAGAAAGGCTGTTGCCGAAGAGGGGAACGGAGCGTGGGACAAGATTTGAGCAGGTGATTCTCCCCCCTGTCATGCCCACCCATGAAAACTTGTCTCTACCTCCGCTCCCCTGCCTGTCCCCGGCGCTGGACTTGTTCGGACCCGGGGACGGTGCAGGTTGAAAAAGCAATACAAACAATGGAACTCTGATCCGGCTCGCCTTGATTGCTCGTGTCCATCCGCGTGGCTCTCTGATTGCAAGCCCCAAGCCCTTCCTCGGCCTGATTCCCCTTCTGACCTCCCGGCACCCAACCCGGTTGTCGCGTGCCGCTTCCTGTTGGTGAGCCCGCTGACCTGTGCATCTTACGTTTCTCTGGCCCACAGAAATCTACGGACGCTCCTCTGTACGGGAAGCTCGACTGATCTCCAACCCTGGCTGCTACGCTACCAATACCCAGATGCTGCTTGCCCCGCTTCTTCCCCTGATCAATGCCTCGATCCCACCCACCGTCTTTGGTGTCTCCGGCTACTCGGGCGCCGGCACCAAGTCCGCCGCGAAGGACGAGGCCAAGAGCGGCAGTGCTTTGTCCTCCAAACCTGTCACCCTTCCCAAAGTCAGCGCCGAGTCACTCGCAGGCGGAATCCGCCCGTACAGCCTGACAGACCACATCCACGAACGAGAGGCCGGCGTCCATCTCTCGGACCTGCTTCCCTCCGGAGAGTCGATGAAGGTAGCTTTCATTCCTACCGTCGCGCCTTGGTTCCAAGGGATCATCTCGACAGCAAGCATCTCGCTGAAGCGGAAAGTGACGGCGAAGGAGATCAAGGCGCTGTATCAGGACTTTTACGAGGGAGAGCCGCTGGTAGAGCTGCGCCCTGCCGTGCCTGAGATCAAGGTGGGTTCGGATTGAGCAAAACAGACCATCTCCCCTCTTCTTGTTTGAGCAACTTTGTGCCGTCAAAGGGCAGCAGAGTCTAATCGTTCCTTCTTGCGCGCGACGCAATCTGATGCAGGACATTGCCCTCAAGAATGGAGTCAAGATCGGCGGTATCCAGGTACACTCAGATGGAGACCGGGTCGTCGTGGTCTCGGTTTTGGACAATCTGTTGAAGGGAGCCGCTACCCAGTGTCTGCAGGTGTGTATCGACCGTTTCCCTCATGGCTGTATATCCACCAAGCTCACAAGTGATCACATTTCTCTCGTTCTCATGCTTTCTTCACCCTGACAGAACCTCAACATTGCGCTTGGCTACGAGGAGACTGCCGGCATTGAGACCTCGCCTTGAGAGAAGGGATCTGTTGCCAGTGCGAGCTGTGAAAGAAAATGAAACACCCTGATGTCTGCCGTTCTGTGCCTGTTCCTGTCGCCTGATTCTCAATTGTGGCACGATTTTAGTGAGATCTTCTCTCAACGTCGATCCAACCCACAACGGCAGCAGCAGCAGCAGCAGCGCAGGGCTGTCACTGTCCTCCCTCCATTTCCTCCCACATTGACTGCGACAGGCACGCTAGCGACTCGAAGCAGCAGAAGCGGCGGGCCAGCGACGGCCAGGGTGCTCCTTCAGAACGGGAGGTTGTTCATCGAGCAGCTCGACAACCTCATTCCC
Source organism: Tilletia setariae (assembly GCA_023634365.1). Lineage (NCBI taxonomy): Eukaryota > Fungi > Basidiomycota > Exobasidiomycetes > Tilletiales > Tilletiaceae > Tilletia > Tilletia setariae. Next base: position 1,478,522 of record JAMJXE010000003.1, read on the forward strand.
CCGACCGAACGTGGCTATCTGACGTGCCTGTGACCTGCTCGACTCTCGCTCATATCTTTCATACAGCAGCTCCAGGCTCGCAAGGTGAACGAGCTCACCTTTCACGGGAAAGAATCACGCAAGCTCTTGCTCACCAAGCCCTGAAATACTTGGACCCTTCAGCGCCTGTCGCCCACACAACGCTCAAGAGCGTCCTCGTCATTGCCTGAACTTCACAACTCAGCTCCTCGGGTCTATCTTCATACCCTGAATGTGAGTGCAGCCCGAGCTTGGCTATGCTCGATGTTATCATCATTGGAGACAGGAGACTGATGACCTTCCCCATACCCATAGTCTCCCTTCTGCTCTGCAACATGCTCTACCTCACCGCCGACAAATTTCCCGTTTTTGTGCCCCTGGGCCTGCTCGGCGCATGGCGGTACTTCTGGTACGCCATTCGTCTCTCCGCTGCTGTCGTGTACCGACCCATCCCACCCCCACCGAACCCAACTTACATTGCCTCCGAGGATGTGACAATGTGAGTCGGTGCACTGTCTGATCTGGCTGAATGAGCAGCAGCAGCAGCTGATCTGCTTTTGCTCCTACCGTCTGTGTCGACACTCCAGCATCGTACCTACCATCGACGCTGGCGAAGAATTCAAAGAAGCTGCGTACTCCTGGCTCGTAGGGAATCCTGCGCAGATCATCATCATCACAGAAGCCAAAATGCGCGAACCTTTACAAGCTCTGGCGGATGAGGTCGACCCTGTACGGATCAAGGTCTTGACTGTGCCCAAGGCCAACAAGCGCTTACAGATGGCACACGGGATCAAGAACACCATGACTGACATCATCGTGTTTGCGGACGACGATGCCATCTGGCCCCCGACTCTACTGCCTTACATCTTGGCCTGCTTCGAAGATCAGCAAGTGGGCGGTGTGGGCACCAGTCAGCGAGTCAAACCCACGGGGACGAGAATGACGGTTTGGGAGACGCTCGCTGCGTTCCGCCTGAGCATACGAAACTTTGAAATCGCAGCTTCCACACACATCGACGGAGGTGTGCCCTGTCTCTCTGGACGGACGGCCGCTTATCGAACGGTGATCCTAAAGGACCCTGCCTTCTTGCATGGATTCACAAACGACTACTGGCTAGGGAAGTACCTGCTCAACAGCGGTGACGACAAGTTCCTGACCAGATGGATGGTCAGCCATGGCTGGAACACATACATTCAAGTCTGCGCAGAGGCAGAGATCCTGAGTACGATGAAGCCAGACTGGCGCTTCCTCAAGCAGGTCCTCCGCTGGACCCGAAACACTTGGCGATCCGACATTCGCTCCGTCTTCAAAGAAAGACACATCTGGACCCGGCATCCCTATGTCGCCTACAGCATGGTCGACAAGTTCCTCAACCCGATCACCCTCCTCGTCGGGCCGTGCCTGGTCATCTACCTGTGTGTCAAGTCGACCCGCGCCATCGAAGATGGAGGCTACCACTTGCCAGCATGGAACATTCTACTCTCGTACCTTGTCTGGATCTTGGCGACCCGGACAGCAAAGCTGCTGCCCCATCTCTGGTTCAGGCCTCAAGACATAATCTTCGTCCCCGCGTATCTTCTCTTCAGCTTCTACTTTGCGATTATGAAGATATATGCGCTCTTCACCCTCCACGAGACCGGGTGGGGTACAAGGGTTGGTGTAGATGTTGGGAAGGAGGAGTGATTTTTTCCCTCTTCTTTTAGGCGCGCTTAAACTTGTATCTTAAACGGACTTTCCAAAATAATTCTTCCATTGATACATCATGCTCTCGCTAGCATCACCCAATCGACCAAGGGCCCTTTCCTGGGAGCCGGTGAAGTTGCTTTGTGTGTGTGCTTCGCTCGTCATCAGCTTCCTCACCAGCATCAACACATCGGCTCATTTGGTCCGGATGTCCAAGGCTAGCGGCTCATACGGAAGCAGTGGCTACATACGAGTACTAGCTTCTCTTTTCCCACTACGTAGCGATCAGGCAGAGTGATGCAGCCTCCGTGCTAACAAATCGCGGCTTCACAGGAGCTCGGTGATAAGAAGATGTCCTTTCCAGGCGGAGGCGGTAGCTGCGCATGCCATATAAAAGCATCCTTTTGTTCCCCTGATCTCATTCTTTGCCCCCCCAACACTGCCTTTGGCGCTTGCTGTCGTCCTGCACTCTGAGTAAATGTCGCCCGATTCCTACTTGCAGCATCCCCTCGCCCTGTCGCATCCTGAGCGTCCTCACGCACTGGCAACGGATCGACGAGTCTGCTCGGGGGACATCCGCTTCCCCAACATCACTGTACCAACCTGTGGTGTTCTGGTCAACAATCCGAACAGCACCGTCCAGGCGGCAATCACAAAGTGCTGCAACGGCGCTTCCGTCTCCTACCATGACAACTACAATGTCAGCACGCCTCCCGAATACGCCTGCCAAGCATCATGCTCTTACAACTACAACGCAACTCATCCTCCCTATCGTTCACCGCAATTCTTCGGATGCCTCAACGACGCCGGGTACACAAACTACAGTGTCGCGGCCTGTTCGAATCAGGCAAGCCCGCCGATCAGCTCAGCTCCAGGCGGAGTCCGGTCATTGAAATACATGCTCGCCCTTTCCGTCGTCGTCATCCTTCTTCCGCTCGCCACCTCTGTCGCGACCGTCTGATCCGGGTCGATCCTTTCGAGGCGATGCTGTCCGCCAACCTTCCCAGAATCCAAGGTGACCCATCCGGGCCCTTAGTTTTCCTTTGAAGTGTCCTACTCCACACATGTGCTGTGCTCCTCTCCAAGCTTCGGCGAAACCTCTGTCCCATTAGTGGGCACACCCCAATATGGGCAACATCTTGGATTTTGCAAGGATCCATGTATCTTACAGTCTGACGTTCTGAGATCTTCCGACCGAGTGAGGCGGGCGACGGTAGCAGATGTCAAATGGTCGATCTCAACCGAGGGGCCCGACTTGTAAAGCGTTGAGTGGTAAAGAATTGACCAACCAGAGTTGTCAGCCCTGGATCTGCCGAGGAAAGGAGCAGTAGTTCCAAGATGAAGCAACTCACAATCATCTAACTCTTCGTCATCGACAGGCATGCCGTACGCGTCCGTCACTCGCCCTGCCACTCCGAGCGAAGCCGCGCCACCTCCCGAGATTCCAAATCCACTCGAATCCATGCTGCTCGCAATGCCGCCTGCACCTCCGCGCTGGCCTGAGCCGGAGTAGCCGCTGTTCGAGTTCATCTGCCTGTGCAGGAATGTTGCGCTTCTCGCCATCTTCCGCTCCCGGTCTTCCACTTCGGCTTTGAGAGCCTGCGCTTCGTGCAGCTGAGCTTGAATGTGAGCGATGGACGGAATATTGGCATAATTGCGTCCGCCACTCCCTGAGGGAACCGAGGGAGGGCTCGGAGAGTGGAAATGTAGGATCTCGACTGGGGTCGGTGCATGTGGAACGTCGGTGAAAGCCAGTGTCCCGTCAATCCATCCTGCCGCAATCTATACAAGCATCGTGAAATGAGATCTCCGGTCTGCGCACATTGATAGATCAGACGTTGAAAGAAAAGTCAACTCACCATACGTCCGATTTCCGCATGAATGATCTGAGTTGTCTCCACGTTGTCACTCATTCCTAGCACATGGGCGATCTCGACGAGCGTGATACAGCTGTAGGTGGCAGCTAGCCTCTGTATTCTTCTGGAGCGAAGAGTATTAAGGACCTGCTGCGCCAATGTCCAATTTTGGTCCTGGAATATCAGAGACCACAACAGAGGGATCATAGAGCACAACAATGTCTCAGGGACGTATGCACTCGCACCACAGTGGCTTCAAGATGAGGGCTCACCTTCTGGAACACCTCTTTGACTTCCTCCGCCTTGTGAAAAACGTCGTCGTCTGTTGAATGCCGGTCTTCGAAAAGCTTGGCAAATGACAGGTACGTCCGACAAGAGGTCGACAGGGTTCGGGTCACCGCCGCTGAGGTATATTCTGGCAGGACAGGAGCCTTCGATACGCAGACAGAGTCAGTCGTGACCAGTTGTGATTTGGGCTGAAGAGTCCTCGATCTGCTCACTCTGCCATCATGCAGCAACTGTATCAGAACCAGCTTTTTGAATGCATCTGTCTGGATCTGACTCGTGCTTTGAGCAGGCGTAGTGACGCACTGTGATTGGGGAGAGGGAGTAAGACATTTCCTTCTCAGCGACCAGACATGCGTCCGTTCTCGAGACTGGGAGCATTCACCTGTTCAAAGTAATCGATTGCACTTGGGAAGTGCTCGAGCTTGGTAGCAATGATGCCCGCATAATAGAAGTACTGCAGCACGTCTGAGGATCGGACGGGACTGAACTGCATGCGTCAAAAGCAAAAGCTAGGCGTCAGTCGTGCTCGGTAAAAGAAGACGAGAAATGTGGACGACTGACCATTGGGTCCACGTCATCTACGGCATTTCGCAATGCTGTGTGAAGCGCGGCATCGTAAGCGCCAGCTTTGATACATTGCTGCATGGCGGAAATTATCAGAATGTTGCTGAGACATACTGGACCTCGGAATATGCGGAACTCACAGCCAGAACGATTGGATGAAGTGCGGTGAGAAACCTAGCGTCTCCAACGTAACGCTGGAACAGAACAGCAAGGACGTTCAAGGCCCAGCCATGCTGTTTCGAAAGAAAAGCAGCGTTCAGTCAGCATCAAGCATGATCCTTGTGAGCATCAGTTGATGACTCACATCCTTGGCCAGCTCGCCTACATGCACGATTGCTTGCGCAAGCTTGGTCACCCTATCTGGTGACAACAGGAGCTGAGCAACATCTGCTCGGGCGGTGAAGACTTCGAGCAACTGAATCATGGCCGTCAGTGCGTCAGCATGACGAATGGTACGACTTCGAGCGGTGCTGCAATTACAGAAACAGGAAAATCCTCAGCATATGGTAAAGGATGCTGCCTCGAGAACAGCACTCACATCAGGAAGAGCAGCATCAGTGAATGCGTGGCGGGATCGAGCAAGTTGAGCGGATCCTGTCCCTGTGAGTTCAAGTGCAGCAGGACATCTTCCCCTCCGTCCAGATTACGCGCCGCTTTGACGGCCCGTTGAAGGGATGGCCGTAAGCTCATCTGGAGCAGGTTCAGGTTGTTCCCGCATGATTCAGTGAGAGCAAGTAGATCGTCAAGCGTGACTGGCCCGGTCGATGCCGTTGGCTGCTGCTGCGAGCCTCCTTGCTGATATGCTGCCGAGAAAGTGCCTTCGCCCTGTACGGGGCCTGTAGGACTGATGGCGGCAGCGGAAGAGGATGAAGCAGCTTCTGGAAGCCCCGCAGCTCTGGCTGAATCCGGAACTGAGGCAGTAGTTGTGGGATCAAACGGATCGTCTTCGTCGATGGGCTCGGCTGCCGATGGGAGTTTCCACTCGGCGGGCTCTGGTTCGCCCATACCTGATTGAGGCTGTGACATGTCTCGGTTCTTGTCAGGGAGCTGAGGTTGTGATGGTCGATGTCATCAAGCAGGGTCAGCATCTCGTTCTTGTGTAGGACCTCCACATTCGAAGATCAGCACAGACCTCAATCCTCGATTCCTTGCATTTCCACCAGGGCAGACAGCATCACGCCTCACTACTGCAACCTTCCAACATGACTGAGCTCGATCTGAAGGAGGTGCTCCAGTTCGCCATCGACATCGCTCGCAAGGGAGGCGAGCTGATCAATGCAGGCTCAGAGAAGCGACTGAAGGAAGGAAGTAAGTCTGAGTGCGCCTAGACACGTGCTCAACAGAACCATGACTCAAGCCCTGAGCTTCCAACAGCTGCCATCGACACCAAGCTCAACACGTAGGCAAATGATGGCTGAACTCTCCTCTACTTTGTGTATGTACGAATGCTGACGGCTCCGTCTTGACTCTAGGGCGGATCTGGTTACAGAAACCGACCTGGCTGTCGAGAAGCTTGTCAGAGACGCTATCTTCGCCAAATATCCCTCCCACAAGTTCATCGGCGAGGAGTCTTTCTCTGCAGGAGAGAAGGCAGAGCTCACTGAAGAACCTACCTGGATCAATGATCCAATTGACGGCACTGTGCGTGTACCATGATCTCCTCTCTCCGTTCCACCACGGCGGAAACTGAGAAGAATGTCCAACTTCTCCAAACTTACCTTGATTTGATGTTTATAGACCAACTTTACGAGGGTCAATTTCCCCTTCACCTGCATCTCTATCGGCTTCACTTACAAGACTCAGCCCGTCATCGGTGTAGTATACGCTCCACGGATTGATCAGTTGTACTACGGTCTCGCCGGACACGGCTCTTTCCTCGTGTCTCCTCAGTTCAACCATGAACCGAAGCGATTGCCCCTCGTCCAGCCTCTACCTCTGCCGTCGCTGCGCCAGGCCATACTTGCGCTCGAATGGGGCTCACTCAGGGACCGTGCGGCTATGGACAAGAAGCTCAAATTCTTCGAACGATTGGTCGGTGATTCTGAAGGCGGTGTCGAGGGCGGCCAAATGGTGCAAGGTGTGCGATCCAACGGCAGTGCGGCGCTCAATATCAGCATGTGTGCAGCCGGCACACTTGACAGCTACCACGAAGTGGGTGTCTGGGTATGGGACGTGTGCGCAGGGATTGTTGTGAGTGGACGAACTAAATTCAGCTTGGGAAAACGAGTGTGTTTCTCACCCAACACTCCACTGAATCTTGACCAGATCCTGCGAGAGGCAGGCGGGGTGGTCATTGGCTCGAAGACAGAGCTGAACAAGATTGACGAACCCACCTTCTTTGACACCATCTCGCCCGAGGTGCTGCAAGGACGCAAGTATCTCGTTGTCCGTGCCATCGGTGACACACCCGAGGAAAAGGGCAGGGATGCGCAGATCCGCACTATCAAGGCGATCTACGGCGCCCTAGATGAGTGGGAGCCCTAGATGCCATGTATGCACACTTACCAGCGTCCGTCAATTCGAACACGAGTGTCAACGTTTTCTGAAAGAGTGTATTAATTTGAAAGGTTTTTAAACATCGAAGGGTGGGGAACATGGCAAAGGTGATGAGCAGCGACGAATCTGAGATAGAAAGACCACCATCAGTTCGACAAGAATTATGTCCAAAGCAATTAGCTTCACAGGTGAGATGGTCTGCTCTAGAAACGAACGCACCAAGAGGGGCTTAGCAGTGGATTCTCTCCCTAATCTCTAAATTTCTCACGTCACGACAGTATCAGGTGGGTTTGCACGTACTGTACCCGCTCCCAGACGGGCGGCGCATCAGCTCAGGAGATCATGTGATGCTGAGAAAGTGCCTTCTGCGCGGCTGGGTGATGCTCTTCAGGCCGCGTGCAAGGTGTAGGGTTCCGATATGCCACCGCCCATGAAGCCCGTTCCCTTCGACTTGGTGGATGGGTGAAAAACGAGTCCGATGGCTCGGTGGTAGGTGCAGCGACAGGCCCAGAGGACGTCCTTGCCAATTTGTAGGTGTCTCGGCTGTTCAGAGGCCCCACAGACACTTCTGGAAAGATCCTTTCTGACTCTTCATGTTCTTCCCTCTGTTCCAGTGTGACCTTTCTCAAGAGCGGACCGCCCTCAGCAAAGGTCGATGATCTGAACGTCCAAACATTGTCTGATGACGCGGCTCACCGACTTCCTGCACAATTTGAAATCAGAAAGTAGACGATTCCTATTGGGGCATCATGCTTCAGGACGTCTGATGTCGAGCATTCTTGGCAGACTTTCAGAGAGCTCACGAGTCGCTTGCTGGCCCCCATCAACGGTCTGCGAAGGTATTGAGTGCATTTTCTCGTTTTGGGGAATGGACGTGACAAGAGAACACGAGATAGTACAACGTTGAAAATCGCCCTGGGGTGAAAGGCAGGAGCAGAGGAGGGCGAAAGTCCTTGACCATGGAAGACGATACTCAATTAAGCAGATGAGTGTATTGCGATGGGATCGTTTGGCCGCCTTCGTCCTTGGTGGGCGGCCGTCCGTGGTAGTTCCGGAAGGTCTTTTCCCACTTCGCCTGTAAAGTGCAAAGGACCCGGTGTGAGGTCAATTGTTGGCCTGAACCTCCAGCAACTAGACCAATTCTCCGCCAGCTGCAGACGTGCGTCGTGGTAACTTACGTAGTCTTTCCAGTAATTGTCGACGGCATCTTCCTCTTCCTTTGTTGCACCGCTCGCTGCCGCTTGTGTTGATTGCTGTGATCTCGCTGGTGATTGAGATTGACCGGCATTGTAGTCCTGCTCATCAGAGGTAGGCGGAGGAAGGCGGTGTGGAGTGGACGCAGCAGTCGCAGCCAAATTGGCAGGTAGGGTCATCGTTGTGGAGCGCATTGACCGTCAGAACGGCTTCGTAAATACTGAGAGAAGCGAGTGCGAGTGCAAGTTCTGCTGGGTCACTCACCTGCCCTGCGCCTTGGTGTCCTCCACCATAGCCTCCAGGTTGGTACCCTCCTGGACGTCCTCCTCCTCCGCCGCCGCCAAAGCCACCACCTTGACCCATGTATGGGCCTCCTTGTGGCACACCACCCATCATCTGTTGCTGCTGTTGCATCATCTGCTCCGCCTTTTGGTGCTCCGTCCTGACGGCATCGACCAAGTCCTCCGCCAGTCGCTTGGCCTCTTTGAGCGCGTCTTCGTCTTGGCATGCAAGATGTATGTGCATGGGATCGTCACTCTCCCGCTGTGTGTCAAACTCGACAAATCCGCTACCTTGTCCTTTTATCTGGACTTTGGCGCCCGTTTCCTGCTGGATGAATTTGACAAAGAGTCCACCGGGACCTACCACTTTTGCGCGCACGTTGAAGTTCCGGAGCGGCTGGAGATCGATGGGTACTTTTTCCTCAGGCCAGCGTCGTCGTTCTCGCTGTTCTCTTGGCGGAGGCCGTTGTGCTTCCCATTCTAGTCGCTTGGCATGTCGATCTTCTACCAGTGCGGGGAGGTCTTGCTCCATTAGCTCGTGAATCTTGGCGACGGCCTGGTCGACCATCTGTTGGGTGGTTCCGGTGACGTGCAGGAAGAGCGGAGGTTCGTCTGGAGTGACGAGCGTCTTATCTGGGTACCACTGTCCCTTGGTAGTCACGCTCGCTCCAGTCTCCTTGTGTATCTGTTGCTGTGTCTGCCCCTTGGTGAGCATGTATCGGTTCCGTTGGTCATTGATCTCAATTTTGGCCTGGAAGGGCGCCTCGTGCGGATCTTTGGCGTCTCCACCTGGACCAGTGCTTCCTGGAGCACCACTGGTACTACCCGAGCGAGGCTGAGTACCGCCTCCTGCCGATTGCCCGAACTGGGCTGCAATCCTAGCAGCCGCGGCCGCAGCTGCACGTTGGGAAACAGCCAAAGGAAAGGCAAAACGAAGAGTCAGCTCACGAGCACCCAGCTTGAGCGCGGATGCGAGAGATTCACCTGCTTGAGCAGCTTCAGATAGCTCTGGCCCGCCTTGCCGCGCGCCGGATGGCTGGTCCCACCTGTTCGACATGTTCAACTGATCGGGTGGCCGTCGTGGATGGGCTCGAGCTGCTCAGCATGTCTCTGTTGAAGCGCTGCTTGCGAAGATGGGAAGCGCCCCACTCGGATGGCCCCAAGGGCGATTCTTGCGGGGCGATGAGCGTTCTGGCAGGTAAGCATTGCATAAGCAAGAAGCCACACAAACTCTGTTTGGCCTACACCCCTTTGTTCCTCTGCCTCGGCTGCACAGCCGCACAGGCCGCCGGATCGACGATCTGGAGAAGTGAACTGCGAATAACGTGACCGAGCGAGCGATTCGACATCATGCTCAGACGACTGTCCCTGTCGGAAAGGGGGCTCGCCATGGTCGAAGTCGGCATGAGCACCGCAAGGTTGCTGAAACCAGCTGCGACAGCCAGCGAAGCTGTACACAAAGCGCATCAGGCTGCGTTGGAGCCAGCTTTTGATGAGATGTTGCTGGGCGCACCGTCCGCCAAATGTGGCTCGACTCGGCACTCCACTGCGTGCCAGTTTTGCCCAGGATTTCAGCACAGCAGACGTGCGAGGAAGACTTGGCCCTATCCACATCTGACTTCCTACGTCGCCCTGACTAAAGTATCTCCTTTCTCTCGCCTGCTGACCTGGACGCTCCTTGCCGGACAGATGCTTCACTGTGACGTGCTTTAAATTTTTAGTCTGCCTCTGACCAAAAGCACGCACAGATCAATCAAATGCTGCACAGCTCCACGCCGGCAGCGCGCACCCACCGCCTCACACGGGACCCAGCGAGCATGAGCCTGCAAAGCTTCTGCTTATCTTTGTGCCCCTGACGCCTCTCCCCTATTCGCAATGACGGCGTCCCGTTTTGTGCAAAGGAGTAGTCGTCGACAGAGAGACTTGCTTTGTTTGTGCACCCACAGAGACCGCGCGACTGCTTCTGGCCGGTCAATCAGCATCATCACGCAGCAATTTTGCGCGACTTAGCGTGCTCCCCTGCGGGTTATCACTAATAATACTATCATTCCGGTGGTCATGTTGCCCCGCAGAAGCTATGGAATGATCGACATTGGAAACAGTTATAAAAGGATGGAGATGTCAACATTGATCAGATCTCCTCTCCCCTCATCGTCCTCTGTAGATCTCTTTCCTCTCAGAGAAATCGAGTAAGCCATCATGCCACTCAGCAACCTCCTCAAGAAGCTCAGGCGCCGCTCCACGGTCCCGAACCAGGCCGCGCATGCTGCGCCCTCGGGTCCCGTCACCCTCACCCTGACAAAGCGCAGTCCTCAGACTGCCGTCAGCAAGGCCGCTGCCACCGTCGAGGGTGCGGTCGCAACCGTCTCCGAACAAGAGGCATATGCCATCGGCAAGGCTTACGTCTCTCGCGTCCGAGTCAAGTACCACGTGAGTGTTGTTCATCTTCTGACTTTTACTGTGCGCGTTTGAAAACGAAAGATGTCGTGTGAAGCTGAACCTGTCGGCTTTGCACGCGCCCAGCGCAAGTTCGACTTTTTCAAAAACAACACTGGGAAGACGAACAAGTTTGACCAGCGCACCGTCCAGACTACTAATGCTGCCGCTGGAACGGGAGGAAACGAGCCCCTGACTGACCAGCAAGAGCTCCTCTGGACCGGCGAGGTCTCCGTCGGTACTCCTGCCCAGGTTTTCAACCTCGACTGTGAGTATCAGAACTTGAGAATCGCTATCAGGCCACGTTTCACGGCTGACCTCGCTTTCCCGCCTTCTACGCACGATTGCATAGTCGATACTGGTGGGTCCTTCCTGATTGAGAACACAATTGTGTAACCTCACCGCGCATGAGTGTCCTGCGCAGTCACGCTGACCAGATTCTGTCTCTGTCCAACTGCACAGGCTCGTCCGACACCTGGGTCGTAAGTGACGCGTGTGAGAATCAGCCGTTCTCACGACAGATGCTGACCACTGTTTTCCGGTGGATACAGAACCCCGGCATCTACAAGCCTGCCGCTTCGTCGACTGCTAAGAAGACGAAGAAGACGTTCCAGGTCGCGTACGGTGACGGCTCTCAGGCTAGTGGTGATGTCTACCAAGAGTCTGTCTCCGTCGGTGGCGTGACCGCGACCAATCAAGCCTTTGGTAACGCTACCAAGGTCAGTTTGGGTCCATCTTCTCTGATATATGGCTTGGAAACTCACGCCTCTCCAAATCTGCACGCGTCCGCGGTGGTGATGGGAACAGAGCACCCTCAGCTCCAGCGGAAACAATCAGGGTCTCGTCGGTCTAGCCTTCGAATCCATTGCGCAGTTCCAGGCGCCTCCCCTCTTTGATACCTTGTTCAGCCAAGGCGCCGTCGCGTCCGACGTGTTCTCCGTCGGTCTCTGGACTGAAGGCGCCCGTCTCGATCTCGGACAGATCGTTGCTGAGGCTTACACTGGCAGCGTCGTTTACAGCCCCGTGGATTCGTCTCAAGGGTGATTACGCAGAGGTAGCAACGCGTTGTTTTCTCTACTTGGCAATTTGCTCATTCTTGTCTTGCCTCTTTCGCAGATTCTGGTCTACTTCCTTCGAGGTCACCGGCGCGACCGGCACTCAGACTGGTATCATTGACACGGGTGAGGGGCTCTCAGCTCATAGACGGTCTTCAGCCACTCAACTGACACGCTTGACCTATCACGATAGGAACGACTTTGCTCATCGGTCCACCTGATGTCGTGACGCAGATCTACCAGTCTCTGGGTGTTCAGACACAGACCCAAGACGGAGAGGTGTACGGAGTCTACCCAACCAACTCGCCTCCCTCAATCTCCTTGACCTTCAATGGCACTGCCTTCACCATTAGCCCCGATGCCCTTTCCTTCCAAGTTCAGGGTGACCAGACTATTGGTGGACTGATCGGCGCTGACATCGGTGCTGGTCCTGCTTGGATCGTAGGTGAGTGACAGAAACTATCTTTCGACAGGCCCGGGCTGAAACACTGACGCTGAAATGCTTTACTTTTGCACTAAGGCGACACTTTCCTCCAAGTAAGCCAGTAGTTTCACAAGAAAGACCTTGTTGTAGGATGCTGATTCGTGTGTTTCTTTTCTCTTCCAGGACGTGTACGCGGTCTTCGACAAGGGCAACCTTCAGGTTGGATTTGCTCCCAAAGCCAGCTCGTCGGTGCCTACCTCGAGCGGTGGAGCTACCCAGACGACTGATGCTGCCACCTGATTGTCATGCCACATTCCTGGGACAATGACTGCGCGCCTATCTGTTTCCTCTGATCCATGGCCCGCGTTGGATTCGCTCTCTGCTCTTGCGTCATTCACCACCACCTGGTTCTCAATTACTCCAAATCATCAGCTCGCATCTCCCTCCAATCACGCTGCGGTGCGGAAATCATCAACTCGTGCCTTGGAAACGGAGCAGAACTTCGCTCTCTCATCTGATACTCCTGTGACCTCTGACCTAACCCAATACCCTCGCGGCCTGATGATGTCGCTGACGTCGCCTCCCCGTTCCTAGCAATCTATCATACCTACTGTCTGTGTTGAGCCACTCAAGGCTATGGCCGGCGCGACTGAGTTACTTCGTGACAGACTTTTGTGTTGTTGACAATCCCTTCCCTCTTTCTTCTTCCGCGCCATGTTGATCAACGACCGCACAGCTCCCTCACCTCCTTTCGAAGTCCGAAGGCGGCACAGCCATGCTTCTCGTGGGTTCTGAGGACCTGCTGTCATCAACTGAAATGAGGCTCGTATATACCAAGGCCCCTGACTGGAGATGAGGAGGCGACATGAGACGGGACGAACAATGAGCCGCAGGCTGCGCTCCTTTCTGACACTCTCTCACCTTGCCGCTGTCACGGGTCCGGTCGATTTCGAGAACGGATCTGGCGCCCACCGGATTCTCTACCCTGATGAGTCCCTTTCACAAATTCTGCACGAAATAGGGTACATAAGGCGAAAGGGGCCAGCGTGAAGGCGCAGTCGGACCTGCGCTCATCCTCGCTGTATAAAAGCCCTCACTCCCTTCACGCACTCCTGACAGCTTTTGTTCCTCTTCCGAAATGCCAATCTTCTGCATTCCTCTTCCTTCGCTCACCAAACGCCACTCAAACAAACCTCGGTCCGACATGACCTCTGCTTCCACCGCTCCCGGGGCACCCTCCCATGCTACCGTAGCTCTCGTCAAGCGCGACAACGGAAGCATTCTTGTTGCTTCTGAAGTCGATGACGAGGCCGGGGCCCAGAAGTTCATCAAGCTCGTGACACAAGCTCACGTTGCCCATCTGCGAGCCAAGTACCACGTGAGCTACCTGGCCATTGAATCCTGGCAAATCTTGTCTGACCCATATGCTCTGTATCTCTCCCCTCGGTATCTCCTTCGGACCTTCACTTCTCAGCACCGACTCGATCAATTCGAAGTCAACACGGGCAACAAGCATGCCTTTGATTGCCGAGCTAACAAGCACTACGGGTCTGAGGCACTCCATCCTCAGCAGCATGAGGCAATGTGGACAGGCCAGTTCGCCGTCGGTACCCCGCCCGTCCTGATTGAGGTGGACTTGGACACCGGTGAGTTTCCCTCCCTTCCGTGCTCAAATGTATTGCTCTTGCCTCCAGTCTGAACATATGCTGCACCTCTCCTCCCATCTCTCTCGACCGAACAGGATCTTCCGATCTGTTCGTGGTAGGTAGGACTGACGAATCTCGATGTATGCTGGTTCCTGGCGCTGACAGAGAGTTGCTTTCGACCTTTCGAACAACAGTTTCCCAACCTGTACGATCCGGCCAAGTCGTCCACCGCCAAGCGCACCTCCAAGACGTTTTCCGTGCGCTATGGCGACGGTAGCCACGCCCGCGGCGACGTCTACGAGGAGTCGGTTCGCATCGCCGGTCTGACTGCGAAGCGCCAGGCATTCGGTGTCGCCACTGAGGTGAATAGAAACGATCCTGCAGATGAAGGGGGTCCTTCCTTCTTTGATTGCTGCATCTGACTGAACATGTTCATCAATCCGCTCCGAGCGCAGAGCACGATTGATGCTTCGGTCTGTCAAGGCATGGCGGGCATGGCTTTCGAGAGCATCGCTTCGAACAAGAGCCTGCCCTTCTTCCAAACGATGATGAAGGAAGGTGTTTTGGCCCAGAGCGTGTTTTGCTTTGGTCTGTGGAGCCAGAATGCTCGCTTCGACCTAGGTCACGCCGCACGAGAGGCGTACGAGGGAGACTTTGCGTGGAGCAAGGTCGATCCTTCCCAAGGGTGAGTCATTTGAGCTTTGGCCAGGCTTAAAGCCCACGCTCAAGCAGCAACTGAATCTGGCTTATTCCTTGCTCAAGCTTCTGGGCAACGACTTTCAACGTGAGCGGCGTCGAGGGCACTCAGACCGGTATCATCGACACTGGTGAGCTCTGAGGGCAAAGTACTCAATAAGCTGAAACGTGGTCTTCTGATGTTCGGCCTTTTTGTGGATAGGCACGACAATGATCGTCGGCCCGGTCGAAGCGATCAAGGCAGTTGCCAAAGAGTCTGGCTTCTACACGAAGGAACAAGACGGCAGCGTCTTTCTCGTGTACGAGCACGACAAGCCGCCGCAGCTCACGCTGACGTTCAACGAGACTCCATTCACGATCAGCGCGGCCAGTCTGGCGTGGCAGCGTCATGGCAACCTCGTCGTGTCTGGCATCGTGGGAGCGGACATGGGATTGGGCGATGGGGCGTGGGTGGTAGGTGACACCTTCCTGAAGGACGTGTATGCTTGCTTTGATGTAGGTGGGATGCGCGTTGGATTTGCGCCCAAGGCTCGAGGCTACTCCGAGCTTGGAGCAGAGACCGTCAAGGCTGGGGCAGATGATGAGGAGTAGCATGTCCACACGACTCCCTCTTATGACGAGTGATGCCCGTTTGAATACCATTCCAGTGCTGTTTTGCTTGTTCGTGCTGTTCGCAGCGGGTATCAAGTGTTGGTGTGGGGTCGCGTGTGGAAAGATCCACCATTTCGGCGGCATCGAGGGCCCAAGTCAACAATTGACGGCCCCTGTGACAGGACAGCTGGCCGTGTCCTCACCCCATCCAGCCGTCTGACCACCATCGTCGTGGCCAGATCTGCGCTGTTCTCCTCATCCCACAGCAGGAAGCCGTTGCCTCTTGTGCTTCCACGGGAGCAGCCTCTGACTCTGACAACCCAGCAAGCGCCGTGTGAGTATCGTGCAAAGCCTCATCGACAGGCACTGTGTCACCGACCCCATCGTGATGATCCAAGAGCAGCATTGACACAAGGATCCGATCCTCCTAGACAAGAAGCGGCGCGCGGTCTTAACCCCTTGCCTTTCTGCACCCCTCGAAGACAGGACCATACCTGGGCCAGCTCCTAGCCTCTGCCGGCCATGGCCGAGTCCTACGAGGTGGTCGAACACTTCTCTCATTCACACGATGACCGTGACTCAGTGCGCAGCCCAAATGGCGACGGTAACAGCATCAAGAGGGGCTCATTCGCCATCACAGAATCGTCCACTCCTGCTAGCCCTCGCAGCAGCAGCACTCTTGCTTCACCCCGGCCAGGCAGTCGTGCGAGAGAAGGAGCGGTATCTCCAGCTCCCTCACAGCGCCAACGCCAGACCTCAAACGCAATCTCGTCCCCATCTCCCGCACAGCACGCTTCTCCGGTCGCGAACAAACAAGGCTCAACCGCATCATCAGCACAGCGCGTCGCAAACCTCATCCAGCGGCAATACATCTATTTCACCACCCTCTTGCAAGAACCGGAACCAAAATGGAAACCGGTCACCGATTCTCGTGGAGTGACCGTGTCTCAGCTGGACAGCATTGATCGAAGTCTGGTGGTTTATCGGGCAGAGGCGACCTTTGTGGGTGTCGCTGTTTGGGACCTATTTGCGGCTATCAGCACCCCTGGCGTGCGCAAGGCATGGGAGCCGAGCGCGGACGACGATCGGCTCATCGATGAAGTCAGGCTACCAGAGAGTGAAGGTGGGGACGTCAGTCATGGAATCGCGCGCCAGAGCGGCGCATCTGGTCCACAATTAGGTAACAACAGCACTAGCGGACTCTCGAAAAGAACAACAAACGGGCCTCCTTCTCAAATATGGCATTTCAAGCAGCGAGCAGCCTGGCCCGTGTCTGCGCGCGATTCAGTGCTGCTGAACACGGTATACCGATCTCCGGACTGCTCGTCCGTACATCACTTCTCGTTCTCAACGTCCGACACAAAGCTTTTTCCATCCCTGCCAAAACCTACACCAGGCGTCATTCGATCACAGGTCGACCTGCGGGGTTGGTCCATCGAGGCGCTCAACCCGACGACTGCGCACGTCACCTTGATCGAGCAGAGCGATCCAAAAGGATGGACCACCAAATCCTCGAGCATTCCGGCGGCCATGGTGAATGCGGTGGCAGGTGTAGGAGCATGGGCGATCAAGAACGGCGGCCCTCCGATCGTTACACACCTCAGCTTGGGCGCGAAGCAAATCGTCAGCAGATACGAGACGGACAAGGGCAGATTCCGAATCGAATACGAGCTCGATCGGCCCTCTCATGCGGCGTCCTCGGAGACGAATGCTGAAGCTGCCGAGCCTGTGCCAGCCATTCCGCCCGTGATTGAATGCGAGCTCAGGTGCGATCTCGACTTGTGGTCGCCTAATTTGGACCTGATCATAGACCCACCACCGATCCATGTCTCTGTGCTAAGGCGGCCAAAGCTGTCTCGAAACGGTGCTGGTGGTGGGCTGTGGCTCACAGTCGAACACGCGTCCGCGTCGCTAGGAGCACTGAGCACAGGAGACGACGACGAAGATAGTCTCTCGGACGATGTCGCCCGAATCACAGTACGCAAAGGAGACGGCATAACGAGCGAGAGCGGCGTAGTGCTCATCAATGGCGCGCGTATGACAGTGGAGCTGGAGGAACCCGATGAGCAGGCCAAAGCGGGCATGTCGCGCGCCCAACGGATCAAGCCGAAGAGGATCGCGTTGGATAAAGCCAGAGCTTCTGCAGGCCCTCCACCAGCGGAAGAGGGCAAGGAAACAAAAGTGGTTGCTAGCCCATCTACTGTGCCTGGGCTGAGTGCACCGATCGTGATTGAGGGCTCGGCGGAGGGAGGCGCTCGCGATAGGAATTTAAATGACGATATATCGCAAGCGTTGGCAGAACATGTCTCTGGCTCGGCTGTGGTTGCAGAACCCGCGAGTATCGGTAGTCAGGACGAAGCCAGCACAACGCTGAGGGGGGCTTCTCCAGCAAGCCCTTCCCTGACGACCGGAGTGGTCCCGCCTTCCGTCTCGATGAATCTCTCCCGGTCTAGTTCGCCCTCAGCACGCCAGAATCGGTCGACATCCATCAAGGAAACAACCTCTTACGGCAGCGAAAGCCGGGCGGCGGGAGTCACAAGTCCTCGTCTTGCCGAGCGTCCACCGCACAATACCCTGCGGGAGCGCGATCGTAAAGAATGGGACGCGCACAGTTCACTTCCAGCTGCGACAACGAGCGCGCTATCAAGTTCGTTCTCAGCTTCTTCGCCGATGATGAACGTGCTTTCCCGTCTGAATGCGGTGCCGACTGCGACGAGCAGCATAAGCAACACCCAAGCGAGTGGACAGCTACGGATCGCAAGCGGAGTGGAGCCTCCAAGTCGGGCTTCGACTGTAGACGTTGCGATTTCTCGAACGGGATCTGCGACGGGCACGGAAGGCAGTCGGAACGGACAGGATGCTGGATCCAGTGAGAAGAACAAGGCTGTGGGGCCAGCATCGCCATCAAACAACAGTGGCACACAGTCCACCACCGTGGGGATTGCAACAACACCCAAACTGAGCCAGAGCGGGAACTGGGCATGGCTGACCAACAGGCCCGTCTGGCTGCCTTCCTTCGGGGCACCGCCGGCTCCGAGGAACAGCAGCAGCGCGGCCGCGGCGGTCCTTGCAGAAGATGAGAAGCGTAAGCTGGAGAGGGAGAAAACTGCTGCGCGCGCAGCAGCCAAAGCGGCCGCCAAGGCCAAGAAGGGAAGCAAAGGAGCTGTCGGCGGCGCGGATTCTGACACTGCCTCCTTGACCCCCGACGCCAATGCGGAGACTGCCAAGACGGAGGCGGCGAGCGGCGGGGTGGAAGTCGTGGCAAATGCTGCTCAGTCAACGGCGGATGCTGCGATTGCGGCAGCCACGACGGCAGCTGCAAACGCACAGTCTGGCGTGCTACATCTGCGCCAGAAGATGAGCACGATGCAGTTCAGTCTGCCGACGCTGGTGCTGACTGCGGTCATTGCGTTCCTGTTCGGCTCACTGGTGCGCGCGCTTCTTTCTCCAGCAGATTTTGTGCTGCTTCCCCAAAATCCATACGAGCATTTCGAGCAGCAGCAGCAACAGCGAGCCGGGGCGACTGTTCTGCCTGCGCTCGGCGGGAAGACGGGGCTCAAGAACGGTAAAAGCGGTGCAGCTTCATCAGCCCAGAAGACTTCCTCGGGCAGTAATAGCGGCGGCGGGCTAGAGTCACAGCTTTCCAAACTGGTGCAAGAAGTGCTGGGCTCTGCCTCTGATTCGGTGCGATATGTGGGCGAGGCGCGGTCACCGGATGTGAGCTACAAACAAGAAGAGATGGAGCATTTGCTACTGAAAGCGCTTCAGGCGGGCGTCAATGCCGGTGGTTCTCTACATCAACAGCATCAACACCAACAGCATGATCGTGGGCATCATTCGGGCGGGGCGCCGATCCGGAATGTGACGTGGCGGGAGATCAAGCGGATGATTGAGATCAAGGGGTTGATGGCTGGCTGGGATCTGGTCATAGCCGTCGTGCGACGATGAGCCTGCCGACTCGTTGTGATAACTGCCATATTCAACTGTTTGGCTGCATGCGTGCTCGTGTGAACGTGTGGACCCAAATTAAGACTTGACTCCGAGAGCTGCCTTGCCGCCGCTGTACTGTAGACGCCGATAGATAAGCTACAGGAGCTTGGAAACAGTCGAACATGCTCAACCTCGGTATTGGGGCGACCGGGATCGACGGGTGGTGGCAACTGGCAACGGAGAACAACCCCGCCCCTCTCCCAATCGATGATGGGGTACGCAAAGCTCCCTGTTGAGCTCGTCGCCCTCGTGCTCGAGTTTGCCTGTGCTGGGCCGTCCTGCTCGCCCGTCCCCTCGTCTACGCCGGCTTCAAGCGGCGCCAGCTTCGGCGAGGACGAGGACGAGACCGAGACCGAGAATGGGCAGGCAGATGCTGGCAAGGCCCCTGTCCATCTCAGATTCACCAGTCCCGCCTATCTGCTCGAGTCCACCGTCTTCCAGCCGCGGCAAGAATACGGCATTGCCGGCCATGTCGACCTCGTTACCGCCCAGAACGCTGGACTTGTCTGCAAGCAGTGGCATCATCTTGTCACCCCGCATCTCTACCGCGCCGTCCAGCTCAACAATCCTGTCAAGCTACAGCAGTTTGCACGTACACTGCGATCCCGTCCCGAGCTGGGCTCACATGTAAAACATCTCTACGTCGGTCACCTGACTCCGTCTCCCGCTCTGCCAGTCCGCCCCCATCCTCGAGCATCAGCCATGTATCCCCACCGATCCTTCGGCTTCGAAGACGCGGACATCTTTGAGCAGTTCCGTGCAAATCTCGTAGAGGCCTGTCACAGCTGCGGCCTCGACGGTACCGGAGTGGACCCCACCTTCAAAGGTCACAATGCACGCACAGAGGACATCGGAGTGGACGAATGGGTGTCGCGCCTCTACGAGGTCGAGCGGACATGCATTCTCACAGGAGGCAGAGACGATTGCGACGACGACGACAAACACTCGGCCAACGATCACACGAACCATTTTTTACACCCGCTACTCTTCTCCAGGAGCCGAGCCGTACATCTGCTCACCGGCGATGCCGCCCCATCATACGCCTTTCCCATGATGGACGACCTTCCCCGTGCAGATGAAGACGATTGGCATCGCGCTGGCCCTTCCGCCATCTGGCAAAACATTAGGCCCGTCGAAGACCCTTATCAGCCAGGTCACGTTGAGAGGCTCGCAAAGCAGCTCGAGTCGCTCCATACTCATGCAGAGCTCCACCCTGAGAATCCTACCATCCAGTCCTTGCTGCGCGATGTGGTGGCAATCTTGAGGCGAGCAGCAAGCATCGAGTCGGTCAGTCTGAATGGCTGTTTCGAGCGTGCGATCACGAGCTCGACTGTCAGCTTCCAGGAGACCTTCCAAAATCTGTAAGTGGTTCGATTGAAAATCGCCCATCTGCGCCTCCCCCCTCCCATGAAACAAGAAGTTGACGCTGGCTGAGCACCGCACTATGGCTGGCAGAACATCCGTTTCCCTGGGACCTCCTCCGCTCTACTGGAACTCGGAGCTCCAGTTCGGAGGCAGCGACCACCCAGTCTTTGCAAAGATCACAGAGCTGGCCATCTACGGATGTCTCTTCATTGGAAACGAGGCTCACGCACTGGCCGGTGCGAATGGAGCACTGCCCAAATTGGAAAAAGTAAGCACATCAAAAGTGCTGCATCAAGTCTTGGAATCAGTCCAGGATCTCTGGCTCACCTGTTTGCTTATGGACCTGGCGTATCGGGCAGTTACGTTGGTGCTACACCCTAGAGCCCGACGACGTATCCCCTGCTCCGGGACCAGATTCGCTTGCCCATACCATCCAAGTCCTTCTCGGAATCGAATCCGCCGAAGCAGACACAAGCCAGGAAGAGCGAGAAGAGGCTCATCTGCGCTCACAGCTCTATCTGACCGAGAACTCGTCCGCAGAAGCGATGCAGCGAGCCCGGACAAGCCCCGTGCCCGACAGGATCAGGAAGGGCGTCCGCTTCCTCCACTGCACATTTGCACCCTCTCTGATCAGCGATTTCCTCGAGGAGGCTTCTGAAGACTTGCAGAAAGATCCGAGGCTGACCATGGAGGTGGCAGGCTCGGAGGATCAGATCGAGGATGTGTATCGGACGGTGACGAGGTGGAGGAGTATAGCTGCGGGCGAGCGGGCGGATGCGCGAGGTCGGCGGGCTGATCACGGCATGTTCTTGGTAGAGCAGGGCAAACAGCAACCATAGCTGGACTCCGTGCTGGAGCAACTTGTCCTTTGTCCCTGATGTATTTTTAAATGTGTACGAGCTTGTGAACAACCTGTATAACCAGAATGAAGTGTGCAGTTTTGATGTAGGTTCGCTGGATAGCCCTTTGTTTTGATTGTGGTCGCGCAGGACGTGCTGCTATACGACCATGTTTGTTCCATCTCAACTGTCCAGTCGCACATTCCCTTCAAAATGGCTTGCGTGCTGGACCACCTGCACAGCCAGACCTTGCCTTCCGGTCCGCTGATCAGACCGTGGGTTGCAGCATGGGCGTCGGTGGGCCTGACATCGGGCTATGTCCTCAGTCTCTACCTGAGCACATCGACCCGAGTCGGCTCCAAGTCGGCATACTACACCACCACAGTCACGAAGAAGGTACGCAGAAGAAGGAGAAGAGTGGCAGACGAGATCTCCACCCGTGACGGCGCGCCGCTGCCTGTGACAGACGAGTCAAGTCATGAGCACAGTGAGGGCTCAGAGTATGACGAGGTGGAGGAAGACCAGGTGCAAGAGGTTCGGGTGCCTCTCGACAAGAATCATCCTAGAGTGGTGGCGGCCCGAATCAAGGTGGCCATCAGCAGCACAGTCGCTGCGGTCGCGGCTACTCTTGCCTTCCTCAGCAAGTATGGCTCACCCAAGATCATCACCGTGAGTCGAAGCCCTGCTTTTCTCTCAGATATGATCGACGCTTTGTTGAAAATAAAGGGAAGGGTGGAATTGGTTGGGCAATGAAATGTCTGTGGTGCCTGCCGGAACCCCTGACCTTCTCCAGTCCTCCGTGCTGCGCCTTCCAGTCTGCTTCACCTTTCTCGGCCTTCCTCTACCCCTCCCGAGCTTTCTGCAGTCCTCTCTGCTCCCGCTCCGACCTTCCTTGGGCTTCCTGGCGCTGCACCATTACCTGCCCGCGCTCACGTTCCCGCTCGCTCTGACGGCGTCCCTGTTCGCAGGGCCTCTGTTTGTCGAATGGCTGAACGGTGCGCTCCTTCCTGGTCAAGCGGGATGGTCGTGGAACGAGAACGTCGCGTCAAAGTACAACAACATCTGGGGCCTGCGCAATTATCTGATTGTGAGTGTGTCTTGAAAGGGGGAACCTGATCCCCAAAGCTGCAATTTGCCTCTTTTCATACCTGTTTGCACACATCAGACGAGTCTGATCTTGCTTTCCCACCTTTGATATTCTTGCTCCACCCTTCAAAGGGGCCCCTCACTGAAGAGGTCGTCTTTCGAGCATGCATCTTGAACCTACACCACGCTTGCGGCAGCTCGAATCGGGTCAAGATCTACGTCACCCCTCTATACTTTGGCGTTGGTGAGAAGCTGCAGCTCGCATACTGCCAAGGCCCTCGGAGAAAGTCGTTCATCTCAAAACCAAGTTTCGTCTTGACTTCCCCCCCCCCCCCCCCCCCAGCTCACATGCATCACGCATGGGAGGCATATGTCAAAGGAGGTCGGACGAAAGAAGCTCTGGTGCGAGGCGTGTTACAAAGCGGTGAGTCATTTAGGAAGACCGGCTGATGGGTGCCACCATAAAAACTTTCCAGAGATTCCACAGCTCAGATCTCTGCGTACCTCTTGGGGTGTCTGCGTCCAGTGTTTCAATTCGGATATACGACGCTGTTCGGTTGGTATGCCAACTTCATCTTCCTGCGGACAAACTCGATCCTCGCTCCCATCGTCTGTCATTCCTTCTGCAACATGATGGGACTGCCAGACCTTGCATCGGCGCTGGAGGAGCACCCCACAAAGAAGCCAGGTGAGTGTCTGAACCTCTGTTCTCCCGAGTATGCAAGTTTACTTTGTGCGCATAGATCGCTGACACATCCTTAATCACCTATTACTGTGCCGAAGCCATCGTGGGGTTCTACATGCTCGGGATCGCAACGTTCTCTGCCATGCTCTGGCGATTGACGGAGCCTGCCCTGTATGCTGGATCTATCTTCTGGCCATGAGCGGGCTGGAAACAAGCATGCGGATCATGCCTATCGGCATGTGCGTACTACTCTGTATTCTATTCAGAATGGAGAACTGCAGCAGCTCTTCGACATGGCTGTGAGTGACGGTCGCAGCGGTGGAAGGAGTCCTTTTTCCGTAACGTGGCCGTTTGACGGATTTACGGAACGACGTCGGACATAAGGACTTGGAAATCCTCCGAAATTGGATAATGCCGATCGGGGATGATGCGGCAGGCCCACCAAATTGAGGTTGGACAGCTGAGAAGTTGGGGACGAGGAAAGCTGAGCCGCACAGGACGAGGCTCGGTCCTGTCACACTACTAGTGCGTCGGGCCGACGATGGAACAGCTTCCGACGTCACCGGATCAACGACGCATTCGAGTAAGCGGTGGCAGGAGTACGTATTTAAAGGGGACGAAGCCAGTCAAGGAGGCGGTAGAACGGAGGGCCCGCTCATCGTGAGATTATCCATCATGGCACCTCTTCCTAGCACAATCAAGGCGGTAGTTACCAAGGAGGACCTCACAGTAGAGGTCCGGGAGATTCCTCTCAAGGCAGCCAACAGCGGCGTGCCCGAGGGCCAGATCCTTGTCAAGATCGCGGCAATGGGCATCAATCCGACCGGTGAGCACAGTGTTCCGCGCGCTGCGGCTCTTGAGGAGCCAAGTGTGCTTTCAAGAAGCCTTACTCTCTTCTCTCCTGTGTAAAAGATTGGAAGCACGCCTTTGTGCCACAGCTGCAGTTCCCTAACCGCGTCACGGGATGCGACGCATCCGGCACAGTCGTCGCGGTCGGAGACAATGTCACCAAGTTCAAAGTCGGCGATCGCATCGGTGCGGTCACCCACGGAAGCGCGCGCGAAGACAACGGAAGTTTTGCAGAGTACACTCTCTACAAGCAGAACAATGCCTTCCTCCTTCCCGATGGCATGACTTTTGAGGAAGGCGCGGCGTGGCCGGTGCCTGATTTCACCTATCTGCAAGCAGCGACTTGTTGGCAAGGCTTGCCCTTACCTTCGCCTGACAACCCAGCGCGGGACGAGGCCGTGTTTATCTGGGGCGGCGCGACTTCGATCGGTTGGCACGGGATCCAACTGGCCAAACTGATCGGACTCAAGGTGCTCACGGTGGCGTCGAGCAAGCATCACGAGACACTGCGGGCGATTGGAGCGGACGAGGTGTTCGATTACAAGGACGCAGATGTGTTGGAGAAGCTCAAGAAGACGGTCAAGAAGTGGGGCAACGTCAAGTATGGCTTTGACGGGATCAGTGAGAACGGCACGATTGAGAATTGCATCGGTGGGTCAGACTAGGATCTCATGTTGGGCTATGAGACTCATTTGTTGACCCTTTTATCTTCTTGCGTCTCCCCCCCCCCCCCCCTTCCATTCGCAATCACCCACGGCACAACAGATGTCCTGGCCGAAACTCCAGGCGGCGCCCATTTGGTGACGGTCTTGGCGCCCTCGGAGGCAGACAAGAAGCGCAACCCGGATGTGAAAGTGACACTGACACTGGGTTACACCTTTATGGGTGAACCCTTCACCTTTGCCAAAGCGATCAAATTCGACGCCGAGCCCGAACACGCCCGCATCCTCGGCGAATACTTCCACGACAAACTTCCCCGAATCCTCGAAGGTTGGCAATCTCCTCAAGGGTCAAAGCACTTCCGTGCGCAAAAGTTGATTGTGCTCGAGGGTGGATTGGCCAAGGTTGATGAGGCGATGCGGATGCTCAAGGACGGCAAGACGTCTGGAGAGAAGATTATTGTCAAGATGTGATCAATAATGACAAAGACTAATTCATGGCTACCAGTCGCTTTCGCTGTTATTCTCCTGTTTGTGTGTGCCTTGTTTATCTTTCTGTCTGACTTGAAGAAGAGAGGTCATGATGAGTATGAAGTGAGCACCCTCCGCCGCCCTCTTGGCGACGGCTCATGGACGACGAATCGCCAAAGCTTGCTGTGAAGAAAGCTTGTCAGTCAACAGGATGTGGCCTGTCAACACGGCTCTGAACAGGAGCATGCTGCGGTCACTTGAACAAGAGGTAAGCTTTGCTGGCTGCAGGGCATGCGACAAGGAAAAGGAATGCCCTGCTTTTGTTTCGATAAGTGGAACCAGGCATCCCGTCGATCTCTTGCACATCTGCACTCTGCCGCTTGCATGGGGGCCGTCCTTCTTCAGCCGCAAAAGGTCTGGAGTTTGTGCGTCTGTGGGTGTGGACATGCATGGCGTTCACTGGGGATGAGTGACGCCACCACAAGCATCCTGCCTCCCCGAGAGTCCGGAACAAGAAGGATGGTAATAACAATAATGGAAGCGCACTTTCTGTGCCCGGGGTGGTGGGGATTGACTGAAGCACTGCGCTCACACCTGCTGATCTGGGAAAGTACGAGTATGTAGCACATGCGGAAGCGCGGGTCTGTGTGGGTGGACGAAGCCCCGCGTCTCGCAAAAGGCCGGGCTGGGCGGAGGAAGGGGCGCCTGAGATGATGACGCATCGAACTGTCACGACTGAAGATGGCACGAGGAAGCAGGAGGGAATGGGGAGCCGAGCGGAGACAGTAGGTTCCCCTCTCGACCGTGTGCGCGCCAAAACGACGAGCACGGCTCTTTGCCATCATGACATCAGACATCAGTGTCGTAGGTTTGACATGGCTCCTTGCCGACCAAACGAACGTGGGGCCTTTCCTCGTCGTTAAGCATCCTCAACCTAGCCGCGAGTCCCAAGAGGTTCCAAGCGGATGACTGTGGGCCGGCACGAGGGAAGCCGAGCAGAATCAGAGAGATGTTGATCCGGCATGGCTCTGTGTCTGAGCCGTGCCGAGAATCAGCTGAAGGGCCAAGTTTCATCTCTATGTATCCGCTTCGGCGCGTACGCCCGGCGCTGCTGTCACGAGATCTGAAGGACGGACTGAGACGCGGATGGAGGCTCCATCGACCATCACGCGTTTGCGGGTGCGTCACGGCATTGCGCAACTCCCAAACTCACCCCAGTTTAGCGTCGAAGCCTCTCTCTCTTTCTCCAGCTCTTTTGTTTTCATTCGCACAAACCGGCAGACTGCACACACAGAACCGTTCCCGAAAATGGAAAGGAGGGCTGAGCTGAGTGAGCAAGACTGGCTGAGACAAGGGCGATCGAAGGGAAGAGACAGGAGGTGACGATGATGAGGCATAGCACATGAACGGAGGAGGAGGAGGTGTCTCAGGGCCGGCAGGGCGGGAGAGTGCTGAGCACAAGGCTTGGGTTTTTTTCTTGGGTGCTCCCGCTTTCCATGGGACCCTCGGCGTTGATCATCCGCGGCTGGGCTGCTGCACGGAGGCATGCAAACACTCGCACACACACACACACCACACCAACAACCTCCTTGACTGCAGACAGCAGGCCTCTTCCACTGTTCAGGACGGCAAGAGAGCTGCCTGGGCACGAGCTCGTCATTTTGGATCAGGGCAGGGCGTGCAAAGGATACACATGACAGGAAGAGGACCGGGCAGGCTCGACGAAGATAACCAGACAAAAGACGAGCACTTGCCCTGGCTGCATCACGCCAGTCAGCCACCGAACACTCCCGCACCCAGTGGCTCTTCCCTGCCGCCACCCTTGGTGAGATGAGACATACGAGTAGATTCAGGTACGCTTGGCCCTAAGGTCTAACATACGATTGAATCCCCACTAGCTTCCGCAACTCTCTCTCTCCCTCGTTCAAAGTGGCTGGCTGCTGGGATGCTGGGTGGGCAGGACGATTGCCGCCGAATTTGGTTCCCACACCCACACTATTCTTCGCCACTTGTTCGATTTCCTCCACTAGACCCAGCTGGCACAGGGCGAAAGCGAGGTCAATATATCACTGAACATGCAAACTAAAGACCGCCCCTTGCTCTCTCTGTCTCTCTCACCTCCCTCACCTCTCTCTCTCTCTCTCGCACTCACGTTCTCATCCTCGCTCATCTCAGTGTCGACGACGGCATTGACAGCGAGTCCAGGAAGGTAATAGGCACAGAGAGGAGACGATCGATCGATCTCAACTGTCGGGACGGAAACCATCCCCCACCCTCGGTCTGCCAATCACACCAACACAGATCCAACTAGGCAGCCATGAAGTTCCTCGCAGCATCATCATCAACCATCGCACCCGGCCTCACCGCCGTGGTCACCCTCTCGCTCGCCATGCTCTCCTCCGCCGCACCCACCACCACCGCTCCTGCTGCCCCTGCCACCACCTCCCCGGCACCCGCAGGCGACTGGAAGCCATACCCAGGATGGAAGCGCCAAGAGCAGGGCTCCACCACGTCCGTCCCTGTTCCAGCCGGCGACTGGCGGCCCCAGCCCCACTGGAAGAAGGACGGCGGCCAGGGCGAGGTCGTCAAGGCTGACGACACTCCTAGCGATCCTTCCGAAGACTGGTGGATCTACCACCCCTGGAAGCGAGCCGGTCATCACGGTCACCAACACCACGATGATGAAGGCAACGACGCTCCCAGCGATCCTGCCAATGACTGGTGGCCTTACCACCCATGGAAGCGAGCCGGTCACCACGGACACCACCACCACAAGCAAGATGGTGACGCTCCCAGCGATCCTGCCAGTGACTGGCAGCCCTACCACCCATGGAAGCGAGCCGGTCACCACGGCCACCACGCAGAGGGTGCCGACAAACCAGCCCCACCGCCCTCCGACTGGCAACAACAACCAGGCTGGAAGCGGGACGATGCCAGCGAGCACTCCGCCGGTCTTGTTCGCGGTGCCGACCGCTTCGACCAGAACAAGCGCCTTCTCAACCTGGGTGGTCTAGGCGCCAAGAAGCCTGCCTCTCCACCAGCAGCACAACAGCACCAAAAGCCTGCTCCACAAGGACAGCAGCAGCAGCAGTCATCCGACGATCAGCAGCAGGCTGCCGACGCCGCCCCGGCTGATGACTGGAGGCTGTACAAGTCATGGAAATGAACGGACTTCCTCCTTCTATCGTGATCACCCGTGGCCGATCCTAGCCCTTCCCAATCGTCCACCACACACTCTTTGAACGCCCATCGAATTGCTCTGCCAGAAAACCTGCACTGGACTTCCTCCTCTTGCCAAATGCTGAACACAGTTCCCGGCACCCACGGCCTGCACTGTGCCCATTTTTGTATCACTTTGTACCATCCTCCCTCTCTACGGCCCCCTCGCCGGGTCCTCGTTCCGTCTCCTCGGATACCTCTTTCTGTCTCACACCCGGACAAACCGCAAAAGCCGTTTCCCTTACTACGGAGGTTCGCCAGGCCGACTCGCCCCGCCGGAACCGCATTTCTCCTCACGTTATCCAATTTCTCTACCGGGCGTGCGCACCTCGTCGACTAGGGACCAAACATCTTTAGAGGTCATGGGCTCAAACACCAACAACTGTGCCTGGATCATCAACTATCTTCCACCCGCCCCCCGCCCTCTGGAAAATCAACACACAAAACCCTTCCCAAGACGAAGCAACATCCGAACCGGGTGCTGTCTCGCTTTCAACCCTCCTTTTTCGTCATCATCGAACGGGTTCTTCCTGATCCCTGTGTCCGGACAACCTTCTTCCCGACTTATTCGTCTCATCTCCTCCTGAGATTATTTCCTTCCCCCCCCCCTTCTCAAACGCTACGGGCTGCTACATTCGTTTCCTCCTCTCTCTCTCTCTCTCTCTCTCTCTCCCTCTCTCTGTCTTTCATCATTTTCTAAAATCCCGGTCTTCTTGTGTTTCCATTACTCTTCGGTGAAAGGGCTTTGGGACCATAGGCCCCATCGGCTCGCCTCCCGCGGGTCCCTGGACCCCTTTTCCCCCTTTTCTTTTGTTTCAATACATAGCTTCCCTTGGACTCGTTCACTGAAGTCTTGGCTGCTCTTAGGCCTGAAGCCTCGTTTGATCGAGGTTCCTCCCCTCAACGATGATGCTCTTGGCAAGTCCCTGCTCGTGCGCAGACAGTGAGGGCAGCTCCTGGTTTTGAGAACCCGACGGGGGGCGCCATGTCGCAGGAGGGGTTCCAGGAACGTTGGACAGTGCAATTTTCTGTTTGAGGAGCGGGACACATGATACATGCAGCAAGCAACATCATCGTCAGTGTGGACCCTTGCCCAGCTAGGACTTTGCGCTGTCCACCTCGCTGGAGGACTTGGTCCCATTTGGCAACCAGACAGTGGGGTACTTGTTGTACATTGGCCACGGAGGAACACTGGCCTGTTTGAAGCCAGTAAGCAAGTGGGGTTGCAGATTCGTGCGGGGAAAAAGAGAGAGAGAGGAAGCAAAGATCAAGGTCAGCCCAGATCGTCTTGGAAGGAGGAGAGCGAAAAATGCGCACTCACAAAGAGAGCAATGATGAAGCCGATGGCGTAGATACCAAGTGTGACTTGAAGAGATTCGGTGAAATAGCCTGCTACAAAGCCAGCAAAGGCGAAAAAGGCGATGGTCTCTTGGGCGATTCGGTCGGCCAATCTTTGTCCTTGGAAATCCTGTCTCGTGAGGTTTGGATCAATCACAGCAGGGACGAGAGGGGCGCCAGAAAGGGAGACAAGCAGTACGAGAAGCAGCAGGATTTCGTCAGCCGATGCAAGATTCTGTGCCTACGGGTTCTTGAAAGGGAGGTGAGCAGAGGAGGGGCTCAAACTCACGATCTTTCCATCAGCGATCTTCTGAAGGGCCTCCATGGTAAGAGGTTGTAACAGGCGGTTCGAAAATAGGTCTCGCAACGACGATTCGTTTCGAGTCGGTGTTGTTGGTGACCGTGCTGGAAATGGGCATAACAGTCAGCACGTAGGAAGAGGGAGGAAGCAACAGCACCGGTGGGGGGGGGTTCACCTCAAAGGTTCATTTCGCGCGGATCTGAGTAGCAGTACGGGAACCAGGACGACAGAGAGCAAGAGCTTCAGTGTGCATGCCCATCGTAGCATGTACCGTCCTTTCACCAGTCACTCACCTTGTGTGCGCTGACCCTGCTCCTCACTGCTTCTTCCAACACCCGAGGCTCTCCTCGTGTTGCTCTCGACAAGGAGCTTGTGCGCGGCGGGCGGGCGTGGAAGGTGGGGAATCGCCCCGCACGCGGCGGGGCGAAGCTTCTGATGCGCCCAACTGGGGGCGGCACGGTCTTTTTGCGAACCGATCGGCCGAGATGGCGGGATTCGGACGAGAGATTGGCGTCACTTGTCGAAAGTCCAAATTACACTGGTCTACTGCCTGACGTGGAGATTCAAACGGCCGAGAAGGAAGGGCTGGCCGGCGCTCGTACGAGTGAGTATAACAAGAGCGCGTTGGAGCGATGTCGCGCTTTCCCCCCTCCCCCCCCCGCTTTGTGAAGTGTTGCTCTCTCACACAGCACAGCATTCTCTCGCGCTCCCTCTGCAACAACAGCATCGACGACGCGTCGATTTAGCTGTTCCAGGAACGTCGTCACAATCATGTCTTCAGAGCTACCCAGCGGTATCGCTCAATACCCTCCTCCACCCAGATCCGACGGCGGAGACTCGACCGAGTCCAGCTTCAACCAACACCCCGCCAGAGAACAACAACACCATCACCAACAGCACGAGAACAACAACATGTCACAAGGCGACATACACCCACCCGCTCCGTTCGAAGTCACAGAAGAGACCAGGGCAGCCTACGACGCTGCTGCAGCTGCTGCCGCTGCAGCCGCAGCCGTCGCCGTCGCAGCTGGAGAGTCCAACGACGCGTCCACATCAGACGCAGCACACGGCGGCCATCATCACCGCAACGGCTCTCATCCGCACGAAGATCCGGAGGACCACTACGACGCGCAATCCTACGCGCGAAACACGGAGGCAATCACACTCGCTGCCCTCGCCGCCGCACACGCCTCGGGCGAGCTGCTCAACGTCGACGCGTCCGGTCAGTCTACCTCGTCCGCGGTGTCTCAGGCAGGCAACCTCGCGCACGACCCCAACGTCACCGTTGACACCTCGGTCGCCGACATGACCATGGGTGATACCTCAACCACCAAGGTGAAGAAGCCACGCGCGAAATCTCAGCTCAAGATCAAGCGGACGCGTAAGATCACATCGTGTCTTCCGTGCCGCGACCGCAAGCAGAAGTGTGATCGCGTCCATCCGCAGTGTGGAACCTGCCAGAGTCTTGGGATTCAAGAGTGTACATATGTGGACAATTCAAAGGAGCTCAGGAATTTGCAAGCTCAACAGGCACTCGACGGTGGGCAGCAGAGCGGGTAAGTCACGAGCACAGCCCCAGCGCCATTGTTCTCCTTTTTACCACCATCCTTGAGCTGACTTTTTTTCGTTGGATTTCGCACGTGTCTTGACAGAGCTGACCATGAGGTAGACCACGCTTTGTACGGATCCGCTTACGACCCATCGTCCGCTTCCCTCCTTGGCAAGCGCAAGCGCAACATTGAGGGCGGAAACGAGCATGGACTGCCTCCGCCCCTGTCTATGCCTCATCTGAGCGGTCTACCCGGCTCGGCGAAATCGTCCGCATCCGCAGCCGTAGGCGCGGGCCCAGCTCCGGATCCGAGCACTTTCTTATCATCCACATCTTCTGCCTCCGGCTATCCTCACACCTCGGCTCTCAACCACGACGAGGCCACGCGCCGTGCGGAACTGCTACAGGCTGCCAGCAATCTGGCGAACGACCGCTCGGCGGACTGGAATACCAGGGTCCGTGCCGTGAGGGCAGCTGCTGTTGCGGGCATTTTGTTCTCCTCCCCCCATCTCCATCTGCCTGCCTCAAACGTGATTCGACAGATGCTCGAGGCATATGATGCCCAAGTGAGCGCGTTGGACGGCATCGGCACTCCCGTCATCCTCTTGCCTTTACTCTGGCCACGAATCGAGCGCCTACTGGCTTGGTGGCACGGCGGCATGCAGAGTGTGCTCGCTGACCCAGTCCTGGTTCCGCTCCTCCTCGTCCAGCTGGCGTTGGCCATCCAGAACACGAGGACCTCGGACCCGCAGATCGACGGTCGAAGGGGCGCAGATGATGTTGGAATCGTGGCCGACACCTCACCGGAGCGAGTTCTTGTGGATGTTGCGGAACGAATGGAGCGTGCGCTCATCGTTGCTACTCCCGCCCACTGGTCGGACAATGGCGAGGCGCAGGCGCCAGCGGATCTGATCCGGGCCACGCTCCTTCGCGGCATCTGGCATCACAACGAAGCGCATCGCTCGTATGCGAGCTCATGCTTCAGCTCGGCAGTGCGCTTGGCCCATCGGGCGGGTCTGCATAGGCAGCGTTTCGCAGGGAGCAGTAGTAGCAGTTCTGCAGAGCAGGAGGCGAATGCTCTGAGTCGTCGTGAGCTCTGGTGGGCATGTGTCGGTTGGGAGGTGATCCATGCAGCAGCCAGGAGCGGGAACGATGCTCATGCACCCATCGCGTGCGCTTCCATCTTTGCTGAGGGAGGCGCCGATGCCGACTTTGAGAAGGACTACGCAGTCATCATGCGCGTTTACGAGAGACTTACATCCTCCACCTCTTCTCTGTCCCGGAGCAAGATCAGGAGTGCGCCTCCAAGCAAAACCACATTCGAGTACCAGCGCGCTCGATATCAGATTGTGCAGGCACTGCTTAACCAACGACTGCCATTCGATGTGTTCAGCGGCACCGGAAGCGACAAGCAGGACAGGCTTCAATCCTACTTGAACCTTTGGCACGTCTCGCTTCCCGCACCATTTACTGTGCCCGAATCGAAGAACTTGGCGGCCTTGGCGGATCTGATGGACCAAGGGGCTGAAGGGGACGCTGCCTTTGCTCAAAACGGCCACAAGGGCGCTTACGATGAGAAGCACCAGCTCCTGCTTCAGCGCGCGACGCTTTTGAGCATCTACGCGCACAGTCGGATTACGACTTATCGACCCGACGGCCTGTCCCAGAGCGCGACGAGTGCGGAAAGCTTGGGTACAGCCCTGTCGGCTGCGATGGGTGCGATTCAATTGTCTTCGCGCGTGCTGGAGCTGGGCGCGCCAGTGCTGCTGCAAGTGGGGCTCGCGGAACTAATCTACTATGCTACTTCAACGCTTGCGTACGTACCTGGACCACCACCCATCTCTCTCACGCTGTGAATCCTTTGTGCAAACATACTGACAACTACCACACATCTCTGCTTCTCACAGAATCAATGTCCGCGTTGATTCCAACAGCCCAGTGACTGCTGCCATCCAACCAGTCATGGATCGGGGCCTCTTCATCCTCCAGGCGCTCGCATCCACTCAGCGGTTACACGGCGTTGCCGAGGAGGCAGGCCACTACCGCCGGACCGTGCTCGAACTCGTCGGCCGGGCCGAGAGCAACCTCTTCGGCGATGATACCACATCTCGTACTGATGGAGGAGGAGGAGGAGGAGGAGGAGTCTGGTCCGGTACGCATGAGATGGACCTCGACCAACCAGGTGCAGAAGACGACGAGGAGCGACGAACCGCAGTCGCCGCGGCCGCGGCAGCCGCTGCTGCTGCTGCTACGGCTGCTGCGTCCATGGGCGACGTGGAGGGTGGTGGAGGAGGTGGTGAGGCAGAAGAACCTGCAGTAGCATCAGCTGCTGGCGTCCGCACCGCAATCGCCGGTGATGTGTCCAGCAGCAATGCCGTCTTCTCTCGCGATTGGGTGCTCTCGCTCAACGCGGCCGAGCAAGGGTCGAGTCCGGACGCACGATCTCCGGATGAGATCGCCTCGATCCGGCGAGTGCTTTCGGTCCGGATCGCTGCGTCTCCATCGACCCCATCTGCGGTGGAGGGGCTCCACCTCGACGCTCCTTCGGACGTGCTCAACGGACTGGGTGCGCTGCCTGCGACATCAAAGGTAGACGTTAGCGTTGCCGACTTGAATGCCTCCATCCACGATTGGGCGCAGTTCCCGGCCGACTGGAGACAGTGGGCAGGTATCTGCACCGAGCTATGTGAGCGGCAATAACAAATCTCCCCCCGCCCCCCTCTCCCTCTTGTTTTTCCGTTCCGAGGTGTATATTTTTGTTAGTCTTAGAAGAATGTGGATCCTTGCTTTTCGCTTCGCTTCTTGTGGCTAACATACTAGGAGATCTCTGCTGCGGGTCGTGTAGAGGACAGCATTTGGAGGCAGCATTGTCGATAGTCTGGTCATTGTTGAGGATAGGTGCGCTCAGACATCCAGATCCGTTTCTGGCCTTCCATCCCGAGGATCCACCTTGACGGGCTCCAGGGCCTTCACTTCTGACCGGCTGAGAACGGAAAGTCTCGTGATGACCCCCATCCTTGTTCCATCATCGTCTGCCCGGAGTGCCAGCCCGTTCCCGAAGCACGCGGCTGTGAAGTACGCCCAACTGCATGTCGTTCCCCGACACCGAGAACATCGCGGACCTAAGAAGCAAGCTGAGAATCGGCCACTCACGCATGCGGAACTGTGGCACGTTACAAAACGGCACAACCCTCGCCTGTTCTGTTTGCGCGCTTGCGCCCGATTCTGTCGATCCTTGATCTCGCGACATGTGGGCGGCGCTCCCCGGCCTTTGCTGGATTTGCATTCAACACCCGGCCGGGAACAACCCCTGCCCTTGTGAGCAAAAGAGGTCCGCTTCAGCCCCGCTTCCTCAAGGAACCAATGCCGTCGGTGCAAAAAGAGGAGAATGCAGAGAAGCACTATCTGTCCCTCGGGCGCCACGCCTGCCTTGACAGCTCAGGGACGAGACTTGGGAAGCGCTGCTGTTCCCTGCCCCTCGACGCGCATGGGGTGTTGTGGGCTACGTGACTTGGTTTTAGCCTCAGCCCCTGGGGAAAGAAAGCCTCAGCCGGCAAGCCGATCGTGAGGTTTATGCGTTTACGCCAGCGAAAAGGCGGGCGACACACACCCTTTTCTGATCGTTCTCATCTGTGTTATCACGGACAGCAAAGAGGGTGTAAGCAGGCGCATACATACGCACATGCAGGACAGAGAGAAGGACCCCAGCAGGTCCTCATTTCCGAGCTTCGTTGCTTCGTTGCCTATGCTTGCGAGATCAGCGTTGATGAGGCACGGCACAGCTCTTTTCGTTCTGATTGCAAATCAATGGCTCGTCGACGAGGGCCTCGGGCTGATCGTTGCCTTAAATTTGCGGTGTCCTCGTGGGTTGAGCACGACGGCAACAGCTGCATGCTCACTAGAGATTGCACTCCTCTGGCAGCACAGCTCAAACCCGGTAGCTCCGACATGAAAGTCGAGCGTGGAGACGTGACTTGAAAGGGATCTGACCCCGACCGCGAGTGGCAAATCCATTCCCTGGGACCTGCCGCGGAGCGGTAACGCGATGCCGAGCCGCATAGAAAACGGCTGATCAGGGCATACCCATGCTGTGGTTGGGCACAGGTCCGGGTGGTGGCACCAGTGGTGACGCTGAAGATTGGTGTTGATCCACGAGGTTCAGAACGAGGCTAACATTTCTGAGGAAACAGCATGGTTTTCGATATTAATCCCTGGATAACGGGCCAGATTTCATCAAGGAACCCTTCCAGCCTACGGGATCCAAGCAGAAGGAAACGTCACGCCTCTTACATGACTCCGCTCAGACCGAAAGAGGTGCATCAGGCACACTGACTTGCCGAGTCCGGCCCTCTTTAGGGATTGTTCTTTGAGCAGAAGAGCAGCATGGTTGTTTCCGACTGGAAGCTGGCGGCTGCCCGGATATTCTTCAGTCTTCGCTTCAACACCAAAGCTGTCCCTCTGATCCACTCCTCACTCTGTGGCAAGCGGCAAACTGAGCTGATGTAAAGAAAAGTGCGACTCTGGTCCGTCTGACAATCTGCGTGTCCTTGCGCTCTCAGTGGCGAGCTGCGTTTCTATCGAAATGGTGGCAGTCCCGAAACGTCTTTGAATCTGATCGGATTAACCAAAAAAAGAAAGATGTGCTCCGCCAACACACGCTCTCTTCGAACAGCATCACCCTCCAACCATGCGGGTAGCAGAGATCACGACTGCGTTGATGGGCTCGACCTCCCAAACACTGGAGGAGGCCTGGTACGCACGAAAAAGAAACGTCGGCAGGCATCTACACACATATATGGTCTCAGACGTGCGAACCATGTGCGATATATGCATCAGTGGCGAGTGGATGACGCTCCCGTGTGCCGCCTCTGCAACGCTCTATGTACACTTCCAGCATTTGGCAGCGGCGGGTTCTGTCTGGTCTTGAGCCTTCTTTCCGCCTGGTCACTGCAGTCGCCCGTACGCCCGCGTGGACGGGCTGTGTAGGATGGCAGCCGTGGACGACTTGCGGGCTTCGGAGTAGCAGCGACCTCCGTCTGCGATCGGCTTGCTCCATCCCTGCACAGCGAAGCGAACTTCCGAGGGCCAGCAGCTCCGTTTATGTCCGCAGACGCGTCTTGCCAGGCAGGAAGGAAGGCGTGGTGTCAGATAAACCAGCCTGGTTGGGTCGGGCAAGCCGTGTGTTTATCATTAACGATAATTTGCCATATGGATGGAGCTGCTCCTCCTTTTCCTTTTTCCTTTCTCATCTATTCGGAATCGGATTAATCAAGAGTCTGGTAAGATCAGTGAGACCAGCTGAGCTACTTTTGTGCATTCATATCTCAAAACCACGCTGCTCCCAGAGAGATGACTCCCTTTGAGCAACCAAGCCGGGCATTGCACACTGCAGTACCCTACAGCTAGGCAAAGCATATTGGAAAAAGAAAATACATGTGGCCCTGTCCAGGTGTTTCAAGCAAAAGGGCTACATAGGATAATCAATGCTCCAGCGCGAGTGCGTGCTTGATACTGTTGCCTTTTAAAGCTGGGGGCATGCTGCATGGGGACTACGCAAACCTTGTCCGATCGATCCCTTCTCGACCCGGAACACGTCCTGCATTCCTGCCCGCCAGCCTGTCAGCCGTCCAGCTCGTCTTTCCTTCTTCCCCGTCAAAGCCTTCTTGCGCGCAACCCTGCTTCTCTCGACCTCGGTCAGCAATCTCAGCCTGGCTCAGAAGCACAGCAGAACACACTTTCTTTCACATGTCAGGCAGCGAGCCATCGACAGCAGTTCCCATGTCCAAGTCCCAAAGACGGCGACCGTCCTCGATGGCGGACATCGCCTTGAACGAGCTGGGCAAACCCAAAAAGGTCATCAAGCGTAACCGCAAAATCACCTCGTGCTTCCAATGCCGTGAGAAGAAGCAAAAGGTGAGCTCAAAGTCAATTTGGTCTGGTGTCCTTCAGGCGATGCTGAGCCTGTTCTTCCTCGGCAGTGTGACCGTGTACATCCGATCTGTGGCGAGTGCAAGGCGATCAATGGAAAGTGTACATATGTCTCTACCATTGAGGAAGTTGAAGCCCTGAGATTGTAGGTTTCCTCTCGTGGCGCGCGCCAACCTTCTCCCATCTCGCATTCACGCGCTCACATGTTCGTGTACATCATGCAGAAAACGTCATTTGAATAGTTCGGACTCGAGCGATCTCTCGCCCACCGCCTCGGAAGATGAAGACGACGATCCGCGCAGGCGCTTCGATGTCGAACTTGTTCGGCGAAAATGCGGCACCGTCGTCTTTGGAGGTCGCGTCACCCAGTACAGAGCAAACGAACCCGACTCAGACCTCTTCACGGCCGGACCTTCGACCTCGGCCGCACTGCTCCAGACCGCACTGCTCAATCACAACACCAGCTTTGTCTCTGAGCAGAACGTGCGCCAGGCTAGGGCGGAAGCAGTGACCGAGGTGCTCTCAGCTGTCAAGATTAGCATCCCGCCCATCGACTCGGTGCGCGAGCTCTTGGGGATCTACCACACCCGCCTGGGCTGCTTCTGCGATGCGGCTCAACCAGACATCTTGTGGCCACGCATCGAGGCTTTGCTCCAGTGGTGGTACGGGGGTCAGCAAGGCCCAATGCCCGATCCAGTACTGCTGCCTTTGCTCCTCGTCATGCTTGCCCTGGGATTGCAGGCCAAACGGACATCCGATCCTCGGATACCTTCAGACTGGGGGCCCAAGCATCTTCTCGTCGAGAACTGCTCCAGTGAGAGTAGCCTCATACTCGCAGCTGGTATGGTCACCGTCACCTTACAGGTAAGCTTTCCCTCTTCCGATTATGTGCCTTCTGCCTCATTTTGCAATCGAGCCTGCATGGACTGACTTGAGCATTCATTCCCGCTCTGTGTCATGTCTGATCCAGATGTCCTGTCAGGCCGACTGGGCGGTCGCATATTCGGCCCCGCTGGACATGGTACGGACAGAGTTGCTGCGCGCCGTCTGGCATCTTGCAGAACACAACCTACAATATTCCTGCACACTCGTCGCATCAGCCGTCAAGCTGGCACAGTCGGCAGGGCTGCATCGCGAACCGTCGCATTGGCAGCACATATCAGCTGAAGAAGCATATCTTCGCCAATGTCTTTGGCAAAATGTCGTCTTCTTCGAGACGTGAGTCCACCGTCATCCATACCTCATCTGATCATGACGCAACTGAACCAATCTTTTGCTTGGGCTGTTGGTCTCCTCAGCTTCATCTCCAACCGTATCGGCCAGCCGCCAGGTCTCTCTGCTGATCGATCAGACTCAAGGATACCAAATGATTACGAGGCAGTCCGACAGCTATACAACCGACTCCCTGTCGAATTAGCGACTGGCTTGGCACCCCCGCCTCCGTCATTGACAACATTTCAGTTCAATACCGCTCGATTCCAGGCTTCCGAAATGCTACTCGAGCAGAACGCACACTACTTCGGAGTCGAGCCTCCGAGACGGCAGATCATCAACCACCTGCGCGAGAAGTACGAACGCTGGCGAGAGTCTCTGCCACCACTACTCAGATTCAGAAGCTTGAATGAAGAGGACTCGCCAACAGACGATCAGACCACCTCCGACCAACTGCTATTCCAGCGCAAGATGCTCGAGCTGATGTACATTCAGTCGCAGATGACGATTCACCGACCGTTCTTGGAAGTAAATCCGTCTCCCTCCCGAAGCGAGATTGCCCGTCAGAGTATGGAACGATGTCTGAGGGCGAGCGAGCGCATGGTTTGGCTGGTGTCGCGCCTCATGAGCCGTCGGCCACCTTTTGTTGTGCTGAACATCTTCGGCTATCACCTCTTCAATTCGGCT
Source organism: Tilletia setariae (assembly GCA_023634365.1). Classification (NCBI taxonomy): domain Eukaryota; kingdom Fungi; phylum Basidiomycota; class Exobasidiomycetes; order Tilletiales; family Tilletiaceae; genus Tilletia; species Tilletia setariae. The sequence goes on from JAMJXE010000003.1 coordinate 1,517,928, forward strand.
TGCATCCTAGCGGTGTATGCGCCCGTCGCCGGAGCAGCTTCGCAAGGTCTGTCGGCAACACTGGACATGGCCATCCAATGCCTTCGGGCCCTAGCTACCACTCAGCGGCTGCACCAAGTGGCACGCCAAGCGGCAACGTACGTAGAGATCGTAGAACAGCTGATCGCTGCACAGCACGCCTATCCCCAGCGATCTCGGAACGGACTTTCCAGACCGGCTCGGACAGTTCCTGAAGGCGGAGTCAAAGCCGAGGTTCTCGATTCTGACCACGACCTGCTGGCCACAGGGAGCGACGTTTCTCTACCAGCATTTGGATCTGCCGCGCTCGACCCTAATGGTCTGCCCCTCATGTCCTCGTACCAGTACACTCCCACACCTGGAAGTTTCAGTGGTCTCGCTGACATTTACGGGTCCTCGACACATCCAGAACCACATCCTTTCATAGGGTGGGCGGTCAATGCGAACGCGAATTATGCACCCTTTGTGGGTGGCCAGCACCAGGGCCAAGGCTTCGAAGCATCGCCAAAGAGCCGAGCCCTCGGCCCTGGCGAGGTCGATCCCACCATGAGTCGCAATACCTACTCCAGTCTGCCAAGCAACGGCGGCAGCTCTTCCACACCAGCAGGCGCAAGCGGCTACCCTTCTCAACGGACTGGACTTACTGAGCTCTCAACGCAATGGTTTGATCTTCTACATGGCCCCAGCGTCCCGGTCCCGACTGGATTCACGATCACATCATCGGTGGATCAACACACCCCGGATCACTCCCGAATGTCCGAGTTCGTGCCGCCTCCTTCAGACCAGATCGGCCAGCCACTGAGCATGGATTCGACGTCGATGGGTCAACAGAGAGACTATCTGCAATCATCGCTACCGGGTCCGGTCTCGGCTCGAGCAAACTCAATGTTTGCGTTAGGACGAACAGCATCGTCACACTCAATGGGCGGTGGTTCAGAGGCGACGTCGCCAGGCAGCAGCAACTTTAACTCCCACGCGCAAGATTCCACCACACATCCGGTCGTGTTCCGTTCCGGGTGGTCATCTAACTCCAGGCCGTCTGAACCAGGTGCTTCATCGCTGAACCCGGTCCAGAACCAACACAGCAATCGAGGCTCGGGATCTGATTTCGACTTGAGCCAGATGCGCTTGCAACCTCCGGCGGCGGCGGCGGCGGCGCCAAACGACAGTGCGAGCGCGGACAGGCCACAGCCACGCATGATGGAGTTTTACGCTAGCAGATAACTCGGCCCCCTCAGGCTCAATAAGCGCCTTCACGCTCGCTATCCAGGCAAGGAACATCTCAATGTTTCTCGAGCGTTTCAGCGATCTCTACTCCATAATCAAACCCCCACCACCCCCCAGCTCCCGGACATTTGTACCTAATAGACAGTGCTTCGCTCTTGCTCTCAGGAAATCGCATTTCTGCTTAGACGAAGAGAATAGAGGGTCATAGCTCCTCATGTAATTGCTGGACATGCTCTGGTTGTGAATCCACCGTTGGCTCGCCTTCGTGCTGCTCAGGAAGTGGGTGTTCCTCTACCAAGATGGACTGCACGTCTTCTGGAATCAGAGGCGGTACCGCCGGTGGGGTGGTCTCAGCCCTTGTGATGGAGTCAGAAGCTTTGGTGGCAGCAGATGCAGCGGCAGCAGCCGCAGCTGCAGCTGCTGATAACGAGGCCGAGGCAACCGAGCTGGCGGACGCCGCTTTCGACGAGGCAACAGCTGCCAGTGACGAGGATGATGCCGAAGCGACTGCCGCAGCCGCATTCTTGCTCGCTTTTGCCTCCTTCATAGCCTTCGCTGCTCCTCTCCATCCTTTGCCCATCATTGAGCCTGCGCCCGAGAGCACGACTCCGGCCGTGTTGTCGTATATCCGCTTCTTGAGAATGTAGAGCACACAGCCAAGGAAGAAGGCCATACTGGCAAAGACCATCAAGGCATTGTACCAATCCTCGCGCTCCATGCTCTTGATCAGCGTCACGCTGTTCTTGAGAATGTTGGAAAAGGAGGTGTACTCGGAATTGAGGAGCTGGATCGTTGCTGAGGACTCTTCGAGAAGCTGGGCGGAAAAGGTCGAGCGCTCAACCTCGTTGGAGAGGAGTTGGACGGATCTTTGGAGCGCTGAAGTCACGTCTGCTGATGCTGTCTGTACCTTATCGCCCTCCGCCGAGCTAGCAGATGGGAAGAATGAACGGAATGCGGAGACAATCTTCAGCAAAAGATGCAGTCATCTGTTTCAAACTGAGCCAGCTATGGGCATGCCGTTCTCACTTGGCGCTGTTCAATCCAGACCCGAACGCGCCCGTCGTTGACGATGAGGTGAGAAGGGAGAGCTCCTGTCGTGCCGCCTGAGCCGCTGCATTCTTCGCTCGAGTATGCGCCGACGATCTCGCTGACCTCGCACTGATCCGTAGTCGATTTAGCTGCCGGCCTTGCTCATCGAGCACAGTCTCAATGTCGTCCCGTTCTTGGTCAGTCTCGGCGTCGTCGAGACAGAGCCGTAGGCGGCGGAACAGGTCTGAGGCGGCGTCGAGGTCGAATCCGAGTTGTGCATCGGCCTGCTCGATGGTTGGCTTGTCGGTGGCTTCTTGGAGCGCCGGCAGCGAGAGAGTCTGGATCGCCTGGATATGTCTGCTCAGGGACGACGCTATGCTTGATGGGTGCGCCATGCCTGCTCTCTGCAACTTCCACCCTAGTCGTGCGTTCTTGCTTGGTGTGAGGTCGGAAGGAAGGTGGGGAGCGATGACGCGCTTGCTCTGCTCTTTCCTCCACACGACCCTCTGCTGATGAAACTTACACTACAACATCATCACGATCTCCAACCTCGATCAATCCAAGATCGTGTTGGACCCCGAAACCTTTTGGACTGGCGGCATCCCGCTTGGACGGTGGGCGATGGCCGCTGACCCTGGACTCTCCTCGTCCGGCGGTCTGCTGACGCCCTTGGTGTCTTCATCAGGATCCACGGTCTCTCTCTCTGAAGTCCTCAAAAGCGCAAACCCTGACCCCACTGGAAGCTGACACTTCTACTCCCACCTTACTGACCTCCTGCCATCGTCTTCACATTGGCCTGCGGATCTCTTCTTTCCCAGCACGCATCCTCTTCCAGATCATGAACCCCAATTCTGCCAAACCCTCGGTGTGGGCCCACTACCGACGCGATTGCTTTCTGGGTGCGCATCAAGGCTCCGGCCATCTTCCACCCTTCAACACCCATCCTTCCGAATTGGAGCGGCTCGCCAAGGAGCGACTCTCCGCGGGCGGCTGGCTGTATGCGTCCAGCAATGCCGGTCTATCCGAGACAGATGCTGCCAATCGGAACGCATTCAAACAATGGGAGATTGTGCCACGTATGCTCGTGCGCGAATCGACCCATCAGACGCGGGACACATCCACCACCATCTTGGGCAAGAGGGTTTCAGCTCCCATCGGCTTTGCTCCCATCGGACTGAATGCGATCTACAATCAAGGGGCAGAGCGTCCTGTGGCCCGAGTGGCTGGAGAACTAGGACTACCATATTCACTGTCAACCGCTGGATCTACGAGCATTGAGGAAGTGGCAAAGGAGAACATTGCGGGGGCTCGCAATGGCGTCACCAATGACCTCGGGGCGACTGATCCGGAAGGCATCCGCTTCTTTCAGCTCTACCTTCCTCACAACCGCAAGATTGCCAAGTCGCTGCTCAAACGCGCCGCTGAGTCCGGCTACGATGCCGTCCTGCTGACAACAGACACCTGGCAGTTGGCCTGGCGACACGGCGATGTGGCAAACTCAAACTATGCGCCGTACCGCGGTGTGGGAGTCGATCTGGGTCTCTCTGATCCTGCTTTTCAGGAATATTGCCGGGAATCACTTGGCTTTGAGGTTTCGCAGGATCCTGTCCGAGCGAGCACGGTCTGGATCGATGAATGCGTCTGGCATGGCCAGTCTTTCGGATGGGATGACGCTGCGTGGGCGCGGGACTTGTGGAAGGAGCTGAGTGGCGGTAAGCCTTTTGGAATCAAAGGTAAGCTGGAACACGGCCTCGGGCGCGGAACAAGTGCTGCAACAGGCCTTGCTGACGACACATGCGGTCAAAATTAAAGGTATCCAGAGTGTGTCAGATGCACAGAAATGTGCCGAGTACGGCTTTGAGGCCGTCGTCGTCTCCAATCATGCTGGACGCCAGGTCGATGGCGCCATCGGATCACTCACCGCCCTTCCAGACATTGTCGATGCTGTTGGGGATAAGCTCACAGTCATGTTCGACTCTGGAGTGCGAGGAGGAGCCGATGTGTTCAAGGCTCTAGCACTGGGTGCCAAGCTGGTCTTCGTGGGCCGACTGTGGGTATATGGTCTTTCCATTCAGGGTGAGACGGGTGTCCGGCACGTCATCCGGAGTCTCTTGGCAGATTTTGACATACTGGTGAGTTCAGCGATGGCGCGCGAAGCACGGCTGAGGCCGACTGACAAGGACGTTCAATGTTTCTGTAGATGAACGTCGCTGGCTTCCCGAACATCCAGTCCATCGACAGGGGTGCACTCCAGCCAGCTGGGCAGAACAAAGCTCTGGCTGCGGCTCTGTCCGCGTCGGGCTCGAAATTGTAACAGGCTTGCTGGACAAGGCCACAGCATGTATGCTGTCGCAATTTTGATCCTCACATGATCTGACAACCCCCGCGCAAGCTCCTGGTGACTCACCACTAGTCTACGCTTCCATCTTCGTTGTGCAGTGCATTGACTCGGAGCGACATGTTAGAAAATGCCATGTACCATGCGTTCAGTGTGCAGGTGATCTCTGCATAGCAACAGCACAACAGCTTTGTCCCACGCTGTTGTATGGATTCCACTCTTGGGCAGGCGAAAGAAGGCACAATCCTCCATCAACTCCGCATACTCGTCGAACCTTTCCTCATCTGTGCCCCATCTCGAATGCCCAGCTGTGTTCCTATGCTCTAGGAGCCCAACACAAGCTGCCCAGCCATCTGCTACGTTGACCTCAATGAACGTCAACTCCTTCAACGCCTCTTTGGCTGGACTTGACCTTGGCGCATTCGCTTCGCCCTCGGCTTCGTCGCCTCTGGTTCCCTCCAATCTCAGCAGAGACGGCCACGGGACAGGTAATGGCAACGGAGCTCCTGGATCGGGCGGTGGTCGCACCCCAGGACTAGGTGGTCCCTCGCCTTACGCTCAGCATTACTCTCAGTATCCATACCAACAGCAGCATCAACAGCAGCAGCAGCAGCAGCAATTACAGCAGCACCAACCGCAGCACTACGCATCACAGCAGCATCTCAGTGGGGCTTCGCTTCAGCAGCAGCGCCAGCAGCAACAGCACCTTCTCTCGCTTGGCGGAGGTCCTCAGTCGCTGAAGAATCCCAGCCTCGCTTTGGGACCTGGGAGCAGTGGACTTCAGCATGGCCACAATGGACCTGCCTCAACCACTGGACCAAGCACATCGGGTGGGGCTCCCTCAACCTCGAATCCCAACACGGCGCTCAGCGTCTACCATCTCATCAGTCAACTCTCCCAGCGTCCTGATGGGGCAGGTGGCAGGGGTACCGGGGCCACCGGAAGATCCAGTACCAATGCGATCAACACTCCTGCTTCGACACATGCATCTGCTTTGGGCAATCTGGATTCAAATGGTTCGATTGCCTCACCTGCTACTACGCATGCTACCACGACCAACAAGTCGAGTACAAACACCAGCATCACCACCGCAACTGTGACTTCAGCCAACAACGGCAACGGTGAAGTCAACGAGAACATCAACCCGGCCACAGGTCTTCCATATGGCGAGCCGGGCGCTTCTCCTCTGCGCGAACACGCCCTGCTTGAGCTCTCCAAGAAGCGAGAACAGTACGAAGATTTGGCGTTGGTGCTCTGGCACAGCTTCGGAGTCATGTCGACTCTCCTGCAGGAGATAATCGCCGTCTACCCCATGCTCAGCCCGCCTACGCTGACAGCTCATGCCAGCAATCGGGTCTGCAACGCTCTGGCATTGCTGCAATGTGTGGCTAGCCATGCGGAGACCAGAAGTCTCTTTTTGCAGGGTGAGCATCTGAATACGCGCGCTCGTCCTCATGCGCTGTTGGAGATCGTGTCGCTAAACTTCCTGTTTCCTCTTTCTTGCCTATGCACAGCACACATCCCCCTCTTTCTGTATCCATTCCTCAACACCACCTCCAAGACTCGTCCGTTTGAATACCTCCGTCTCACCTCCCTTGGCGTGATCGGAGCCCTCGTCAAGCAGAACGACAATTCGGACGTCATCACCTTCCTTCTTTCCACGGAAATCATTCCGCTCTGCCTCCGCATCATGGAGACCGGCCTCGAGCTCAGTAAGACGGTAGCCATTTTCATCGTCCAGAAGATACTACTCGATGACATGGGTCTGAGCTACGTGTGCCAGACGTACGAGCGATTCTATGCTGTCGGCACCGTCTTGGCCAATATGGTGGCTCAGATTGTGGAGACGCAGGCGGTCCGACTCCTGAAGCATGTGGTGAGGTGCTACCTTCGCCTTTCAGACAATCCTAGAGCGCGCGAGGCTCTGCGTGCATGCCTTCCCGGACCACTCCGCGATGCTACCTTTTCTCATCTGCTCAAGAATGACCACGTGAGTTGCGCTCCATAGAATCTTGGCGGAACGAGGTGGCTCACTCCAATATATGTTCTGCCTCACAGATCACCAAGCGGTGTCTGGCCACTCTGCTCCTGAATCTTTCCGATCGCGTCGAGTGAAGGCATATACCATCCATTTCCCACCATCTATGGTGATCTCATCGGTTCGTCTTCGTGTCATCGCATCTCCTCAAAGGAGATTCTTGTGAAACATTGCCGCTTTTCTGCAACCGCAAGTTCTCGTCACCGATCCACATATCTATCGACGCTCACACTCACACACACACATCAAAAGGACAAAGGATGAACCCTCTTCCACATCCTGCAAGACAGCAACATCCGAAGGAGTCACTCCGCAGCAATCCACGACTATTCAGACGCGACACCCGCAGCCTCCTCCCTTCAAGAAGCAAAGAAAGTCCCTTTAGAAGCGTGAAGACTCGAGTCGGTTTGAGGAAGAAGAAAAACCAAGCTATCCTCGCAAACCTGTATCAACATGTTCTTACATTCACACACCACCTTTTCTCGCCAATTATCCATCGAACTGTCTGTCCCGAGCACTGTTTCGAGCCCAGTAGGTTCCAAAGCTGCCTCTCGCTCCCATGCGAGGTGGTCTTTTCTTGAACCGACAGTTTTGCTCATTCCAGAGCCAGATGTTCGGATTCTCATCGCAGACTGTCCTGCAGCCCTCTCTTGCCTTCCTCCAACAATTTCTTGGTCTGGTCGCCGGCCCTGCGTCAATGCAAGATGACCTGGCGCATGACTCGGATCTGGTCTTGATTGGCTCTGGATACCCATCTTTCCCTGCTGTCATTGCCAAAGCACCCACGAGAGGAAGACGCATAACCCTTTGCTCTGGTTCAGCTCAACCCCGGATTCCTCTTCCGTTTTAGTTGTTCGTGTTTTGAGCCTGACTGTACTTGTGCCCGGTCGCAGTAATCTGAATCTTTCTTACATCCACACATTTGAGAGCACCGCAGCTCCCTTTGCGCAATTGATTCTATGCAGTGATAATGGTTTTGGTGGTGGTGATCCTTTGCATGCGGACAAAGCTATTGTTTGGTCGGGGAAGGGGACCAGGCCATGGGACAAAGCTGGAAGAAGCGTTCTCGAGGGAAGAGGACGAGCGCTGAGCGTTTGTGTGGCAGGTCAATCAGCTTCTCGACGTGTCCTCCGTTCAGGCACTCGTACTGGACCATTTTGGCGTTGGACGCCCTCGGCTCGGAGACGGCGCGGTCGGTGCGGGGATCGAGCAGGAAGATCAGCTGCCCGCGGATGGAGAGGTCATTAACATGTGGCGAGTAGTTCAGCAAAGGCATCTGGGGGGTTTGCAAATTGACAAAACGAAACCGCACAAAACTCACATGAAGGACGCTGCTCATCCACGCTCGGACGCGGTGCTCGCCCCGAAATTTCTGTTCGCCAACGAGGGCATGGAAACCGCGGTCGAAGGGCCGGACATCGTACAGGTCCGCAATGTTGCTCTCTTTTGCCCAATAGATCTCAATGTAGCCCCAGGGCTCGCCGTCCCAGTATCCGATGAGGCCCCACGTGTTGAGATCAGACTCCTGCTTGAGCAGATAGTTGAGATGCTCTTTTGGGTCAGCTCCGCGTTGTCGCCACCCGTCATTGACTCGATCTGAGTCCTGCCATTTGCCAAAGATGGCGACATCCTCGGGGTTGTGTGGGTCGACAAGGCGGAAGGAGAGCGTCTGTTGAAGATGCGGGATGTAGCGGACGTAGACGGGGCCTTCGATGTCGTATTTTGGCTTGGGCAGGGTGGATCGAGCGGGTGAGAGGCCGGGAATGAGGGCGGGTGTGTGAGATCGGGTGAGCGAATCTCGGAAGGCGAGAGGCAGGATCCAAGGCGCAAAGGCGGAGCCCTCGAGAGCTCCCTGTCCGGCACCTTGCCAGAATGCTGATCGTAGCAAGATGATGGAAGGGTTGTCAGCGTCGTTGGGACCGGATGACTCGATGCCCATTCCCGAGGTCAGAATTCTTCTGCGAAGGGAAGTCAGACCGGCTTGTTTGATGACTTCAGGGGTGAGGACGATGAGTTCCTGCTCTGGCCAGAGCGAGAGAAGGGCATATTGCAATGCCCAGAGATCGGACTCGGTGGCTGATTCGGTCCAATGCTCGGTGGGACCGAGTTCGAGAATCTGAAGAGCGCGAGAAGCTCGGAAGGCCAGCGAGTTGTCGTTGGGCTCCTCTGTGGGCGAGGTGTACTCTGGAGCGGGATCTTGTACGGAGAGAGTGTAGAGGATGTCGGTTCTGTCAGCGTACTCGGACACGATCTCGATGTTGGTCCTGTCCTTGGCTCCCGAGGCGGCGATCTTCTTGATGATGAGCGTCTGATCATCGGGCAGCTGGACCTTGGAGCCGATCTCCCATGAGGACGGGGCGGGAGTCCGACTGGAAGGTGGTGTATGCACACACGACTGGCTGAAGCGCGAGGCCAACATGGTTCTGACCGCTGTCTCAATGTTGCTGACCTGTTCAACTGGAAATGGTGGTCCGCTTCCTTCCGGCAGCCTGACTGATGGACCTTGATCTCATCGCCAGTCCATCTGATGTCGTCATGCACAATTTGATTATCATCCACCTCCCGTCTTCACGCCCTCTGACGGGAAACGAAAGCTGCCGCAGACAGCTTGCAGAGAGGAGGTCGGGACACTGGATGATAGCTTGCTGTCCCTGAGAGGATGCTGTTGTTACATACAGACAGAGATCTCCCCAGCAGGCGCCGCTCGCCGTGCCGTGCCGTGCCGTCTGTGACCCGCGCTCTTCGCCCACCCAGACGGCGACCACCAACACCTTTGCCTGTCCAATTTGATTCTGATCCTGGGCGAGCTACAGTCTGCACTGCATCTCGCGCTCGACGGCCTTCCGTCTCGCCTGGGTCGTCGTCAGGTGCAAGCTTCTCGCCGTCTTGCCTTGACGTCACTCCTCCGTGGATGAAGCTTATCGAGCGGCACCCTGAGGGAACCAACAAATGTCCCTTCCGTCTGACCAGGTGACCTTCCCCGTCTCATTCCAACACACAGAGCGGAGCCCCACTCTTCTGAATCCATTCCTGATCTCATTTGCAGCGAGTATCCCTCCACAGGGGTCCTGTTTCCCCCGCTCAGGCGATCGATGCCCGTCTCTACATACAGGCGCGTGGGCGAGCGCGGACTCGTATAAAGAAGACCGCTCATGCAGTTGATCAACGTCCTTTCCTCTCTCTACACCCCCTCCAGCTCTGTCATCCGTACCGATAGCTTTCCAACTCTACCAACATGAAGGTCCTGGCCGTACTCTACGATGGTGGCAAGCACGCCGCCGAAGAACCCCGCCTGCTCGGCTCCGTCCAAAATGCGCTCGGCCTCCGGCAGTGGCTCGAGTCACAAGGTCACACCTACGTCGTCACCTCCTCCAAGGAGGGTCCCGACTCCGACTTCGCCAAAGAGATCAAGGACAGCGATGTTGTGATTTCCACCCCGTTTCATCCAATCTACTTGACCAAAGAGCTGCTCGCCACCGCACCTAAGCTCAAGCTTGCTCTCACCGCTGGCGTCGGCAGCGACCACGTCGATCTTGACGCGGCTAACGAGCATCGCCTCACCGTTGCGTGCGTGTGTTCCCTGCGACGTGGTTGATATTAGTCGCATTCATTATTGATCGTCCTGTTCCCTTCTCAACAACGCTCAGCGAGGTCACTGGTTCCAATGTGGTGTCCGTCGCCGAGCACGTCATACTCACCATTCTCGCCCTCGTACGCAATTACAATGCAGGACATGCCGAATATTTGTCCGGCGGTTGGGACATTGCCAAGGTTGCGCGCGACTCTTTCGACCTCGAAGGCAAAGTCGTCGGTACCCTCGGGGCCGGCCGAATCGGTTTCCGCGTCTTGCAGCGGCTCAAGCCTTTCGACTGTAAAGAGTTGCTGTACTACGACTACACACCTCTTCCCGAACACGCTGCCAAGGAGGTCGGCGCGCGTCGCGTCGAAGATCTCAAGGAATTCGTCAGCCAACTCGACGTGTTGACGGTCAACGCTCCGCTCCACGATGGAACTCGGGGCCTCGTCAACAAGGACCTGATTGAGCACATGAAGCCTGGAGCTTGGATTGTGAATACGGCTCGAGGCGCGATCTGTGTCGCCGAAGACATCAAAGAAGCCGTTCGCTCAGGACGCATTCGAGGCTACGGAGGTGAGAAAAAGCGGGTCCAAGCTTTCAAAGTCGTCTCACACCGCTAACCAAGTTGAGATATCAAAAGGCGATGTCTCTTACCCCCAGCCTGCGCCCTCGGACCATCCTTGGCGATCCATGGAAGGCGTCCGGCCTCACATGGGAAACGCTATGACCGTGCATTACTCCGGCACCACCCTTGACGCGCAAGAGCGTTACGCATCCGGAACCCGTCAAAACCTGGAGAGGTGGTTCAAGGGCGAGGCGATGGAACCTGCCAATGTTATCGTCGCCGATGGCGACTACGTCACCAAGGCTTGTGAGTGTTCAAACCCGCCAGCACCCTGGCACGTAACCCGGACATTGACTCTCTTTACTTCGCGATGCATTCAGATGGCCAGCGCACCAAGAAGTAAGACACCCATTCAAATTCAGAGAGTCAGCGCTGTGCAGTCCAAATGCTTGGTGGGTTGTCGAAGGCCAAAGCGTCAAGAACTCGCCGAAGTCTGTACTACTTTTCCTCATGATGAATGCAAATTTGTACTCTTCAGATCCCAACAAAGAGCAACACCTGCTGCGACCGCCTGGACACGATTTGTATTTTCAGACCAGAAATTCCTGCTTTCTCGTGAATTTGTCACGGCCGCGGCTGCTGCAGGATGTCAGAGATGTCGCTGGACACCTCACAGCCTGCTTTCGTCACAAATTCATCATTGTGGAACTTGGAAAGGTGTCGCGCTCCTCCATCGCAGCTGCAGTCCATCACAAAATTCAATGAGAGCGTAGGGTCGACCGAACGGCGGAAAGGTCCAGACTCACAGGATTGTTACTACGACAGGACGCCGACCAGGTCGAGCCGTCTTCTTGAGCTTCAGCGCTGTACGCACAGCTGCAACGCAGTTCACAGCCGAGGAAGAGCCCAAGAAGAGACCATCACTGCAGAGGTTTTTGGAAATGAAGCGTAAGAGTCATAGACGGTGCACATATTTGCAGGGGCGAAACTTACTTCAGGACCAGCCACCTGCTCATTCTAACCGCCTCATCGTCCGTGACTCGCTCCGCATCATCGACGCAGTCCAGACCCAATTCGAAGTTGTGTGTCAGCCGGTTCAGGCCGATGCCCTCGACCATAGTGTCCACCTGGTACCGTCTCCTTGTACCCTCAGCTTCCGTCTCGGAGTACATGACTCCATGCTTGACTTTGTTGTAAAGACCGCTACCTTGAGGATCCGCGAGCACAATCTGTACCCCACTTCCCGCTCCGGGCAAGTACGAGTCCGAGCCAGAGATGGCGGCAGAAATCGATTGGAGAGGGTTGAGGAACATGGACGAAAGCGTACTGCCCGCATCATCTTGGAGATTCGAATAGCTTCCGCTCTGTTCGTGGTAGTGGTGTTGGCTGTAGTCAGACTGCCGGAAAAGATTTTCTGCATAGATCCGTTTCAGGAAGGCTCCTACGCCTGCCAAGGTTCCGCCTGTCCCCGCACCGGCGACGAAGGCATCGATTCGCCCTCCAGTTTGCTCCCAAATCTCGGGCCCAGTTCCGTTGAAATGCGCTGCGAAATTGGAGTCGTTCTCAAACTGTAATGTTCAACAGCTGAGAATTCAGTCAACCCATCGCCTCTAGACGCGTGTTGGATCTGAAGTCACGGACCTGATCTGCGAAAAAGCCTCTAGAAGCTTTCTCGAGCGCGTCTGGGTCGTAGTCATTCCCGGACGAGCCCTCGCGGATGGCTTTGGACGAGACCTGTGTGCTCACAACGAGATCTTCTCTCTCCGTAGTGTGGTCATCCGCATCGAAACGCTGTGCATGCGGTCCCACGAGCTCGGTGCTGCCAAAGGCTTGAGCTTGGGCCCGCGCCTCGTTGACAAACTGCAAGTACTCCAAAAAGGTCAGCCTGAGCTAGGCCCCATGGTTGGCGTAGAATACAAGAGCGCCTACATGTTTGGGATCCACAATGCCCCGAGGTCGGACAGAAAGGACATCGGCGCCAAGCTTCTTGAGAAGCTCTACCTTCTCAGATGCTACATCGTCGGGAATGACCTGACAATTCAAAGAGAAACATTCAGTCTCACTTTGCCAGCATCGGAGGGCAATATTTAGGGAAGATGACTCACAATCGAGCAGCCGTAGCCTTTTGCTCTGGCAAGTGTCGTCAATGAGATACCTGTGGATCTGTATGGAGAAGCGAGTTATCGCAGTGTCTCGCTGATCGGCCGTCTGAGTAAATGCCTGTTTGCTCACCCCACAGTTCCCTCAAAGATCCGCGATCCGGTGTGTGGATGGAGCAGTCCAGCAGCTTCAGCGTCATTAAGGACTGAGAGTACAAATTCGTCAGTATTTGATTGGTCTCGCACGATTTCCGGAAAGCTCACTCTGCAAAGCGACCCGATCTTTTGGACTTCCTGCTGGATTCAAGAACTATAGCTCAAGAATGATGAGTGAGGACGTTCTGATTGTGCGCTTGCAGTACATGCGCTCACCTCTGCTTTTCCCTACACCGAAAGTGCGCAGAGTTGAGACCACGACATCAGCTGGTAACATTCTGCAACGGAAAAGCGAGCTCTGTCACTCACAAGAATTTCACAGCCAGTGGCATCAGACAAGCTGTTGATCCTCATCAGTGGTGTATTACCTAGAGTTCAAACCCAGATATGTGAGACCAGGTTGCCGACAGAAGGAACATGAGTTTTCAGCGCCTTCTGACTTGAGATCCGTCCGCAGATCCAATGACATGACTTACCGATCAAGCCCTCGACTCCTTTCACGATTTCGGCACTCTTCATTTGGATCCTTTTCCTGCTTCTCCTCAATGACTTCAGATTGTCCGTTTTTCCCCTCAGAGTCTCTTCTTGATCCTCCTCCGTTCCACTGGCGTTGCCCTCCCTTTTCAGCGATGAGCGAGACTGGAACCGACGCAGTTGGCGGTTCATGCGCCGACGTTGGCGTTGGTTTACAAAGAAAATTACCGAGGACATGCTGGACAGGGAGACGAACGCACCGCAGGCGAAGCCGAGTAGGAACGTCGTCTTGTGGTGGCGATGGAAGAATCCATGTATCGAATCGCTCACAGAGTCGAACATTACTCCTGCCGTGGAGAGGGATGACCTCTTCCTTCGAGTCTTCTAAAACCTGATTTTGCCCTGTCACTGTTCGCCATCGGGGAGTGGAGGAGCAGGTCATGATGGATAAGATTAGATAGCATCGGGCATTTCCCACGCCTCAATTCCGAGTTTCGAGAAGGACACAAAGGGACATGAGGAAAGGAAAGAAGGCCGAAGGTTCGCCTCATTCCTGCAACCAATCTCGAGCACTGCGCAGGTCGACGTGGGCAAGACGCTCAGCATCAGGAATGAATCTTCTGAAGAAGATATTCCCTCCTCGGCCTGGAGTCGGACAATATGGCAGCGAAAACGAGAGCGACAGCAGCGAACATCCTGCAAGTCCGGCCTTACCCAAAGATGACCCTGACGCTGATGTGACGATGGCTGATGCATCGAGTTCAAGCAGAGCAACTCGTAGAAGTACAAGGGGAGACGCAAGCTCTTTGTCGAGGTCTTCGTCCCTGTCTTTACCATCAGCCGCTGGTCCTCAACTGCACCTGGATGGAGAGCGACCTCTCCCACCAGGTCCGCCTCCGCGTCCGCCTGCCTCAATAGCGCCCAGGCCAGAGCATGCATCCTTTTTGCCCAACGCGCCGATTGCATTCGGCTCCGATCTTCAGCTGAACACAGATGTCAGAGCTCGACCCAGGCTAAAAGGATTCAAAGTGATATTTACGGACGAGGATCCTGATCTGGGCAAGCAGGCTGCTGGGAAAAGTTCTTCTTCCGACGGTCAAATTCGGAAGCTGAGACCCAGAAAGTACCAAGTGAGCATTCAGGTCCATTCCTCCAAGCATAGTATAATACGTCATTGAATCACATTATCTCTCGATACTCAGTCCGCTTTGTACGAGGCGGCCAAACATCACAATATCATTGCTTGCTTGGACACAGGCGCAGGAAAGACACTCGTGGCAGTCATGCTGCTCCAATATCTGAACGACATCGAGGTCTCCAGAAGCTCTCAAGCAGTCAAAGATGCTACGGCCCAAAAATTTGGGCAACCTGCTACACCGCTGCGGAGGATCGGGCTCTTCCTTGTTACCAAGGTTCCTCTGGTCGATCAACAAGCAAAAGGTATTTGAGTCCGTTTGTCACTCACTTCGTGCGCTGTTCCGCTGATGCTGAGCTCCGTATACCATCTCGCTTCAGTCATCGCCGCCAATTCTAATCTGGAAGTCGCCCGGAGCTCCAGCAGCGTGAGTATGGGAAAAGGTCGTAAGCCTAGTCCTTAGCTAACGCCCTGAGTTTTCGCCGACAGGATGCTCATCAACGCGGCACCAAAGACATGTGGGATAGAACACGCAAGCGAATAGACGTCGTCGTCGTCACCGCACAGATCGTTCTCAACGCCCTCACACATGGCTACCTGCGCATGCAAGATCTTTACGCCATCGTTTTTGACGAAGCTCATAATGCTTTCGGTGGGGCCCCGTATGCCGGCATCATGAAGTTCTACGAGGACTACTGCAAAAAGCTTACGCCTGAGAACAGCCCGCCTCCGCCTCGGATCTTCGGGATGACCGCTAGTCCCCTGAAGAAGCTGGGAACGGACGAAGCGAAGACGAGCGAGCGCCTGGAATCGATTCTCAAGAGCCACATCCTCACCGCTCCCGTGATTCATCGGGCCGAGCTAGCTTTGGCAGTCAACAAGCCGATTGAGTGCATAGTGGAATACGACCGCCCATCATACTTCGAAGAAAGTGTGTTGACCCGATCGATCAAGGAGAGATTGGTCGAAGCAGAAGACCTCAAGCCGGTATTCGACCGGATTCAATATCAGTAAGTCTGACCGCTGCCTCTCGAATTCTCATTCCCGTTGCCTATTAACCTTGTTGCGCAATTTCTTGCACCACGCTCACAGCACCATCCATCACGGGCCACTTTTTGCTGATATCGTGTGGTCGAGCTCTGTTCAAGAAATCAAGAAGCAGACGGCAGCCCACACAGCCATCAGTATGATCAATGAAGATTGGTTGATGGAAAAGGCGAATGCGGCTCCTTCCCGACGGGGTCGATTGACCACAAACTCGGCAGGTGCACGCATGATCAATGACGAAGTGCGGCGGACTTTCGAGCTGCCGCCAGTGCTGAATCTAACGCTTGAGCAAGTCTCGCCGAAAATACTCAAGCTCATCGATATCCTCGTCTGCTTTGCCGTCACATCACAAGCGCGCGAAAATCTCAGAGGGATTGTGAGTATTCTGATCTTCTGCAAAGGCATCAAAGTTGACAGCGAAAGCCCAGCTGAGTGCCGTTTTTGTCGTGGTTCCTGATTTTTCCATATGCTAGATCTTTGTGGAGAGGAGAGACACGGCCTTTGCTTTGCACGAGCTGATCTCTCGCGAACAGAGACTGAGCTGGATCAAATCTTCTTGGCTGATTGTAAGTGCCCCAGTACCAGGACTGAGGCTCGGATCTTGCCCTGCTGACTGTCAAGTGTTGCCCAGGGTCACGGAGACGGTCACGACTCCGTTGGTCTGCAGCAGAACCATCAGGACCAAGAAGCTGTACTGGCAAGGTTCCGGAGCGGACACTTCAACCTCCTGGTTGCGACCAGCGTCATCGAGGAAGGACTCGATGTCTCACCTTGTAACCTCATCATTCGCTTCGATCTGTTCGCCAACCACGTCAGCTTCATCCAGAGCAAGGGTCGAGCTCGTCACAAGAGAAGTCGATTCATCATGATGACCGAAAGCGGGAAAGAGGAGCATTACCGTCTGATCAAGGAGGTAGCCGAGACAGATCGTGCTCTTCGGGAATGGCTGACTGATCTGCCTGCCGATCGGATTCACGACCTGAACTTTGCTGAAGAACTTGAGGACCCTGACAGGGACCTGGTTTTGGAGGTTCCCGAAACCGGCGCAAAGCTATACGTACAGCAGGCAAACAGGGTGAGGTCCTAGGCATAGTGCACACATCGCCCCAAGAAGTACAGTTCGACGTTGCAATACTAACAAATATTCTGTTTGCAGCTCCTGGCTGATGTCCACGCAAGTCTGATCGGCCCCGACCTTGAGCACTCAAACACTAAATATGAGTCAGAGCAGCTTGACGGCACTGGAGAGTTCCGGTGCACCATCCGAATGCCCCCGGAGTGGGAAGTACGTACTTTGATGAGAGGCAGTATTTGAGCTTGTCGGGTGTTCCTGACTTCTTCGTTCGATTCAATCCAAACTTCAGCTTCCCGACGTCGTCTCAGAACCACGGATGAGCAAAAAGCTGGCAAAACGGCTAGCTGCCTTTCGCGCGTGCGAGGCTTTGGTGAGTACGGGCATCATTCAGCATGTGCTATGATGAGGACTGAACAGTGCATTTGTCAATCTGATGCATTTGCTGCAGTACAAAGCCGGGAAACTCAGTTCCAGTAAGTGATTCTACAGAATTTGTCTGGTAGCCACCCTGCTGACAAGCTCGTATACACAATTCTTAGCTCTGAGGCCCAAATTCAACAGCAAACGGAGACGCGCTGGCATGGCCCCTCTCGCGCCAACTCGCTTGGAAGAGGGCGTCCGTGTCAAAACCTTCCAACTGCAGTCATTCAAGGGCCTTGAAGCTGGTCGCGACAAACCTGCTGGACAGTGGAAGTTGCATGCTACTTTTCTGTCTTTCGAGGAGCTCCCGCCTACAGCCCTGAACGGACCCTGTCGACCTGTGAGTTGACTACTGCGGTGCGCTCAGATCCAAAATTAGCTGTCGAGACTCATCTCGAACCTGTGAATTTCAGATGATCATTGTCACAGCAGATCCGGTGCCACGATCCGAAGCCTTCAGAATGCGCTTCACCAGCATTGACCACGTATATCCTGGTTTCTCCAATTCAGTACCTGTCGACATTGACGACGAAATGATGGAGCATTACAGACGGTACACTATGCGGATTCTCCGGTGGATCGGTCGCAAAGGACAATGGACCTGTCCAGATGACAATCTGCCGTATCTCACCCTGCCCGCAACACTGAACGCCGACAAAGCTCGCGTCTTCGACTTCAACAAGCACGTCGACAAGGAAGAAATTCTGAGACTGGCGGACGGATCAACAAAGGCGGTCCTCAAGTGCGGGATGGACGTATCAATCGGCAATTTCTGGGATCGGGTGTTACTCGAGAAGGAATACGAGATCGGTGCGGTGGCCTACGGGGTCACCGGAGTGACCCCGTGCAGAGAGCAGTACATCGAGCTCGAACATCAGAGACGAGAAAGACGCCTACAGTCGACTCAGTCGCAGAATATATGGCGCGCAGATATTCCCAGCGTACCGGACGAAGCGCGGGACATGAGTTGGTTCACAGTGGCTCGCATTGACAGAATGCAAAACTTCTTGACCGGACTTATTGACGATCGTTCGGCGGATCCGAAACATTATCATGCGGTAGCCCTCCCTCCCACAAATGTCTGGGGTGAGTATTGTCCCAATCAACCATGCAAAGCTGCCTTTGGCTAATTCATCCCTTCCGAGTAGTCCATGCAATTTCAGCCTCGGCATACCGTAGCGCAATCATTCTTCCCTCTATCCTGGACCGCATCCACCAGCTGCTCTGTGCGGAGAGATGCAATGCTGAGCTTTTCGAGGGCAAGATTGCTGCTTCGCATCTAGTAGAGGCTCTGACGTTCCCAAGCGTTGGCTACAGCTACAACTACGAGCGGCTTGTAAGTCTTCCAATACCTTCGTTTCCTTATTGTTTGCCCAATGACGATTGCTGATTTCCGCGACACATAAACAGGAGTTCATTGGGGACACTTTCCTCAAATTCTTGGCTACTGCATACGTGTTCTCAGAGCACATCACGAGCCAAGAAGGAGAGGTAAGCAACCCCATGACGATGACTTGCTAGTTTTCACTGCTAACAAAGCGCATGCGACATTGATAGCTTCACACACAGCGACGAGAGATCATCATGAATCGCACGTTGCTCAAACACTGCGTTCGACTTTCTCTTTCCGATTTCCTCTGTGAGTTCTTTGTATGACCTTGCTGAATATTTGATGATCGACGATCGAAGTGGCCGCAAGGTGTTGATGCTCATTATTCCTCTGCTCCATCTGCAGTATTGGCAACTTTCAGCTCAAGAACCTGGGTACCACCGAATTTTGTCAACCCTAACGGCGGCAGAGCGACAACGAGACCTATGGAAGGTCCTCGGTTTGAAGGCTACCTTCCGACTGCCATCCATGACACTCCAAGCGTTGAGCAAAAGGCACTCGCCGATCTGGTAGAATCCACTATGGGCGCGGGACTAATGACTGCGGGACTGGAAGGAGCAATGCACGCAGCACGCTGCCTCGGGATTACTGACCGCCCAGTCCATACGCTGAGAGAAGTCACGTACGTATCCTTCCTCTATCTGTCCAAATGAGCATGTGTGCTGACCAGACAGTACATTCTGTCTTGAAGAGATGTCTATCACGAAAAGACGAAGAAGGATGTAGCTAAGAACAGGTTGGACGAAGCGATAAAGGCTGAGGCCTTACAAGAGCTCGAAGCATTCCTGGGATACAAATTGTAGGTCAGCAGCAGCGCTTGATCAGACGAGATACTAATAACGCCTTCCTGCTGCTCCCAGTAAATCTCCACACATCGCTTTGCAGGCGACCACCCACCAACCTCTGCTGGGATCCGGCATTCTAGCATCTTATGAAGTGAGTAGACACTAGTGCAGATAGATGCATGCTCCTATTCACCTATTTTCTTCCATGCATGCTCAACATCAGAGACTCGAGTTCCTTGGGGATGCTGTGCTGGACTATCTCGCAGTTACAGATGTGTACTGGCGCTATCCAGACTTCGACCAGGGCGAGCTGACCGAGTACAAGGACATTCTCTGTCAGAACCGGACTCTTGGCGCTCTTGCAGAAGCCACTCAAATGCATCGAGTAAGTTTATGCACACTTGCCTATGTGGTCTTGTCATTGTGGTTCAACGTGACTGATCAGGTGGAACATGCAGTTCTTGTTCTCAACCACGAGTGTGGTGCAGAGCTCCGTCGCCGACGCGAACGCAGAGCTAAAAGTGCGTCGGGTTGAGGAAGAACGCAAGCCGGTCAACAAGCGCGGCGTGTATTGGAGGGACGTCAAAGTTCCGAAGACGGTTGCCGATGTGAGTACCAGAGAAATGAAGTTACCTGAACAATAGGCCAGTTCGCCTGACAACTCCGTGATCTTGCGATCCCAGATCGTTGAAAGTCTGATCGGAGTGAGTATCACACATCGCTAGGCGCCATACCCACATGCTTACAGACCTTGGTATCCACAGGCCGTCGCGCTCGACTCTGGCTTCGACATGGAAGCATTGCAAGCTCTCTATAACAAGATGTGAGCAAAGGTTGTTTGGATCCCCGAGTCATATTTGAGGGATGGAGCCCTGACACTGTTGATTGTATGATGTCAGCTTCAAACCATTCTACGATCAATACTGCCGTCCGACAGAGGAAGTTGATGACGATGTGCGACGCTTTGAAAACCTCATCAAACACGAACAAGGCTGTGAGTGGAATCTCGACTCAACATCATTCCGAAAAGGTGATCCTCAGCTCTGACTGGATTCTGTCCCTTTCGATGCAGGTCGTCAATGGAGCTACCAGCACGAATCAACGTACCGCGCCGATCAGAAGATGTACACCACTTCAATCTATGCTCACGGTGACGAGTGGATGCGTAGTCGTCCTTGCAAAAGTAAGTTCGACTTGTTTCGCAGCGGGCCTGCATCTGGCATGAGGACTGACACAGCTCCACCCGTTCTGCTCTCCGCTGCTTTGTCTAAAGCTCGGCGCCGTTCTCAGATCGAAGCCTGCCGAGCGCTGCTGGAGGAATTCAGATTCCCAGATAGTTGTAAGCAGAAGTGCCGCCAGAAGATCTGCAATCAGAGGACAGTGAAGCTGACACTTCGAATCATGTTGCATCCAATCACTAGACGAGGCCTTCCAAGCGAAGTGCTTCTGTCGAGGCGCTGGCGCGCCCCGGGTCAATTGGGGAGCGACAAAGCGCAAAGAGCGCGGTGTGAGTCGGCTCGATCTGTTCCCTTCAGGATCTTCGACGTTGGACCGACTCTGACTCTGACCGCTCTCTCTTCATTTTGCGCTGGCAGCATTGAGATCCAATCAATCTACACTTCCTCGTCATCAATTCTTGTGTAACAACAGCATCACGCAGCACGTCACACCATACACCACACCACAGCAGTGTCAGGCACACACCGCAGTCAATTTATCCTTTCTTACTTCAAGGTTTTTTCCGACGTGGGAACCAAGTCTTTGCGAGAAGAGAAAGGCGCCCGCACTGCTGCTTTGCCGAATTCTGATCGAGAAAGAGTGTCCATGTTGCGAGGAAAGAGAGGGATATGGTACAGAGGCATCAGACATTCAGGGCAGCAAGTGAAGCAGGGACAGCCAATTGCAGGGACGAGAAAATTCGGCCCGCGTTGCGCGATTAGTGGCGGCCGTGTTTGCCTTCTTGGAAGTGCTTGAACACTTTGCTACCGACTTCGGCCAGGATGGCACCACCGATAGCAGATGCAGCGCCGTGGTGACCGCCCGAGGCTTTGTTAGCACCCCAGCCTGCAGCTAATGTCGTGCGGGACGGGATTCAGAGAAAGGGAATCAAGATCAAAATCTGGCATGGGGTGTCCCGATGAACGCAACGAGGAGAACAAGAACGTACCTGCGCCGAGAGCCATAGTGCCTAGACCGCGCTCTCCATCTTGGATGGGTTGTCCGTTGGCATCATATTGGACTTGCGTTTGACCGCCCTGAGGAGGTTGGTAGCCTTGGTTGGGAGGCTGGTATCCACGGTTTTCAGAAGGAGGCTGGTAGCCCTGGTAGTTTTGGCTGTCTTGACCGGGATACGATGAAGATGGCCCGCCAGGATATGAGGAAGTGGGACCACCGGGGTACGAGGAAGCGGGACCACCGGGATAGCTGGACTGCTGAGGAGGTTGAGAGTAGTCGGGGCCGCCGGGGTAGGAAGATTGTTGGTAAGACATGGCTTGGGATTGAGGTGGTCTGCTGGTCGACTGAGAGGTACTCGTGGTGCAGAAGTGGGAGATGAAGGAGACGAAGGAGATTGATGATGGACGTGCCCGCTTTATATAGACTTCGTGAGTCCTTGGCCGTATTTCTTGGGAGAACAACGTGCGCAACGCTCGGCAGGAGCTCCACGATATCACATCACAGGGTTCCAGCCTGAGCGGCTTCCAAAGCGGTGCACACGCTGCGCTCCTCTTCACAGCCGGAACCCGCGACCCTGCTGCTGCCGCAAATGGAAACGGCAGGTTGCTCTCATCAGACCCGCTTTGGGCTGTGCACCCACTGCTTTCACCGTTGCCACAGCCACAGACCAGAAGTGTGCCCCGTGCACAGCTTTAATTTGCGCCGCCCAAAATCAGCCAAAACTTTTCTCGGCATAATCAGCTCTTTCGGCCGAGCTTTCCGCCGCTTCGGTCTTGATCCTTCCCAATTCCACGCTGCACAAGCTAGCTTGGATCCGCTCCGGCTCCTGGTTCGGGCTCTGGTTCGGGTGATTTCCTGGTGCAGATGGCAGTGGTTCAGCAGCTGTGCTCTTGAAAATGTGCCCAGGCGACTAAGCTCACCCTTGTCTCAATCTCAATGAGCTTTTGAGGATGTACTCGCCTCTGTGCTCCAGCTCCGGTATGCTACCTCCCAAAATTTCAACCTGACCGGGTCGAAGAAGCAGCTGCGGATACATGCGAGTGGACTCAGCCGACGTGGCAGCGGCATGTTGAGCACGCGAATGAGCTTACCTGCCCCCTTCGGATCTCTGCTCCTTTCACGAGCACTTTGCACCCTAACAGCGTCCGCCGTTTGTCTTCCTCCTCTTTGCCTCCCATGGACAGACCCTCGATTCGGGTGTGTTCGAAGGCAGGCAACAGAAGCTGGTCGTTGTGGCCATCCGACAGATGTAGCCGAAGAAGAGAGCGAGGGTAGACTGTTGGATTCGCTGCCAGGGATGCCTCTGATGCCTGGAATGCGGCCATGTGATCCTCTCCATCAAAGTCGCCATTGACTCCTTGGGTTAAATCAGTCTGTGATGGCAGCGGTGCTGCGATTCTGCTGGGACCTGTCGCAGGCATAATTCGAGCCTCTTGTCTGGCGGCCAGAACCTCGAGCTGGGTGTGAGCGGATACTCCTACGTCTGGATGCCAGATCACAGCGAGAAAGCAATGGCATGAGCATGCATACAAATGCGATTCCGCTTGCCAGAGAGTAATAGGGACTCACCCATTATTCCGACTATCTGCAAAAGTACACCCTTGTTTTTCTCACCGAGCTGCTTCTTGTGAGCCTCGAGTATGTCGGCAGGCAGGACTCCTGCTTCAGCCGAGTCGGCCAAGTCAGAGTGTAGGAGTTGCAGATTAGCCTGCTTGATCAGCTCTCGATCCGATGGTCTTGCTTTCCCGGAGGCAACTGCGTCCGAGAGAATATAATCCACGCAACCTTCGCTGAGCGCAACAAAAAGAGTCCTCAGCGAGTGTCAACCCGCAAGAATAAAGAAACAAACATAACACACTCACAGCCATTGTCTCCTTACGGGCAAGGTTGGGTAGCGCGACCTCAGCCATGATAGCAATACTGGAGGTGTTGCAGACTGTGAGCTCATGTTAGATGGCTGATTACAAGCGCGTGATAAGCCAGGTGTTGATCTCTCGAGGAAAAAAAAAAGTGTTGGTCTCTGCCGCGTCGTGCGATTTGGACGCGTTTCGTTGCGCAACGTCATGCTGGGACTAGAACAACACTTGCCGACGACGTCCACATCTCACCTCCACGAGCGCAGGCTGTCAGCATATGTTATACTGTCAGCGATGAAGTTTCACATTGAGCACATTCCGCCTGCTGACATCCATGACGACGCGGATGATGGCGCCTCATCGTCGTCTCTGGAGGCAGTGGCCACTCCACCTATAGTCAGCTGGCGAGAGAATGCCTCGCACGAGTCCCTGGACGACTTTCTGGAGAGCAATCCGCCTTCCAAGGTCAAAGACTCGCTCGATGGCTGGGTATGGATACGCAGCGCAAGAAATCCTCACGCAGATATCGGGGACAAAGAGCGGGACGAATTCGAAGATAAGATAACAGAAGCCATGGAGCTCGAGGCGCAGGTGCGACAGAAGGCCCAAAGCATTCTCGTAAGCACCTTAAATGCGCTGGAAAAGGGTGGAAGCTGTACAGGCTGAGCAGAGAGCGCTCATTTGCGCCTTGTCATGCGTGTTTAACAGGACGACGACACCCTACCTGCACGGACGTCGAAGAAGGGGCTGGGCCGAAAGGACCTCGTGCGTCAACAGGAAGAGGTGCTTCTGAAAGGCTTGAAGAAGATTGGTGCGTTGAATGCCTTCCAAAAATATCCTCAAATAAGGCTGAACAAGTCTTTCTATTATTGGGTTGACCGCATACAGGCAGGTCCACCCCTTTGCTAGCGACCGGTAAATGGATGTGGTTTGAGCATCCAGACAAAGTCGACATGATCTTCTCCATCTTGGCGCGGAGCTTGATCGACGGCCCTCTGGCACGTCTTGGACACAACACGGAGACGAATCGTCCCCTTGTGCATACACTCAAGGCGGCTACATCAGGCTCTGCTAAAGCTGGCCAGGACAGTAGAGGGCCGATTCATTTGGTTTGCTTATACTTCGACAGCATATGGTGCGAAAGTGATGCTCGCCAGGTAAGCCAGGTCAAAGCCTAGGGAGTCTGGGTCGAGGGCGCTCTGATAAGTCGATCATGCTGATTCCCCTCCAACACTTGCTCCAGGTTCTGCATACGCTGTTTTCTTATCACGGGCTGACCGCTCCCAGCGCCGCGAAGGCAGATTTGTACACCTATGTCAACTTGACCTCGACGCATCCGACACGAGCAAGATCTTCGAATTGGAGACCGATAGAGCTGATCATGACAGACGAGCAACAGGAGCTGAAGGATCTGTACTGGAACACGAGAAAGGGAAAGAAGGCGTGGGAGGACGGAGAGAGGGCTGAACGGGAGAAGTGGAGAAACGAGGTCGGAGGACGAGGAAGTTTAGGCGTCGGAGTTTCCGAAAAATACGTGGCGGGTCCAAGTGACAAGGGCAAGAGGAAAGCGCAAGCACCGGTCAAGATCGAAGAAGAGGCATTGGGCTCCTCTGTTAAGCCTGAGCGGCAGAACGGAGTCAAGGTCAAGAGGGAGCCGTTTGACAGCATTCATGTTGCATCCAGCACCTCCAACAGCGCAGCCAGAGTCAAGAAGGAAGACATCAGCGACTCAGAGATGGAAGACGTCAAGCCAAGCAATCGGCCGGATACCGACTCGTCCCAAAGTACGGCGGCAGACGAGGGCATGTCTCAGACGACCTCGCAACTGGAAGAACGCAGTACAGGCTTCCGATTTCCTCGACCTAAATCCTCGCCTCCACCACTGAACAGGGTCTCGCCGCTCGAACAGCCGCTTCAGCGACTGAAGGTGGTACCATCGGCTCGAAATGCGTCCATGTTCACTCGCGAACGGATTCTGGACGACTCTTCCGATGACGATGCCGAAGCAAAGCCAAAGGAGGTCAAGTCGGCCCGGAAGAAAGAGGTCTATGTGAAGCGAGAAAGAGGAGTCGATAGAAGCGGGCCGGATGATGCTTCATCTGCGGCAAAGCGGGTGCGGACGAGGTGACGGGATGCTCATCCCACCTGTACTCTGTTAAATGCACACGTGCAACACACGCGCCTTGATGAGAAATGTCCGGCGGGCCTCGTCGTTTTTGAGACCGGCACAAACTCAAAAAAGTCAGGAACAAACAAAGCTGGCCTCCGATCTGCATAGATTTTTAGCTTCATTCACCCTGAACGCGCGCGAAGTGTCAGGTTTGACGGGAAACACGCATTCGCTCTCCTCTTCCAGCCAGCCTCAGCTCACCTTAGTTATTTGCCTGCAGCCGTGCCGAAGGACGCGCTCCTTCCTCCACTTTCCTTCGTCACATTTGCGTCCCTTCTCGGCCGCACCATCACCATCACCATCACCATCACCATCACCACCACCACGAGCCCGCCTCCTTCGCGTCCACTTCTGGATTGCTCCAGTCTACCCTCTCCCGCTGTCCTCGTCACCAGTCCCTGACTTCTAGATCAAATACCGATGGCAGAAGCTTCACACAGCGCTACCTCTTTCTGCCATGGCTGCCCTTCCTTCCCTTCCCAGTACCTCACTCTCACCAACCACAGACCTCGAGGCACAGCGCCAGCACGTCCAGGAGGAAGAGGAGCTCAGTCAGCAGCATCAACGAGAACAGCAGCAGCACCTCCATCACCACAATCATCAGCAGCAACAACAGCAACAGCAGCCCCAGACGCTTTCCAGTATTTTGATTCACTCACCAGGCCGCTCGTATGCTCAAGATGAGGACACCGGCGACTCCTTCTCTCCGTCGGTGGCTGTGCCCCTTGCCAGAGTCAGCACCAGAGTCAGCACAGTCCAGGAACACAGCCAGTACCCGCCTTCCATCTCCTCCGTCCTTGCCGAGCCCCAGAATCATCCCCCTCCATCCTCCTCAAATGCTCCCTGGCTTCCAGGCTGGCTCCCGTCCCTTCCCGGCTTCCTTCAACAACAGCAGTCCAAGGACAAAGGCAAAGCCTTCATCCGTCAAATGTCAAGAGACGCGCCCAGCGTCGCTGCAGGATCCGATCGAGGCTCATTCTCCAGAAGAAAGAAGAAGTTGTCGGATAAGAAGGGTGCTCTCGCCGCTCGCCTTAGCCGCAAGTCCAAGTCCAAGAGCAAGCGCAAGAGCAAAAAGCGAAGATCGTCCCGCTCCTCCAAGAACAGTGCGTCGTCTTCCTCCTCGGACGATTCCGACAGTCTGATCACCATCGAAGATCCTGCCGATTATCAAGCTCCGCAGCCGCCCGCAGCTCTACAACAGCCACAGCCATCTGCCGCTTCCACCTCCGCGGCTTCTGCTCAGGAGCGCCGAGCCAGACCCCAACTACCCACCTCAGGAAGCTCGCTCCTGTTCCGCGGTAGACCACGACTCCGTCCCATCGTCGGCAGCCTCACACCTGCGCCTTCCCCCTCCGGCTCCTTGACTCGTGCGAGGCGTCACGTGGGTGCGCCTCCTGCCGCCCCTGAGGCTCACGCAAGCGGCAGCTCTACTCCTCAAGACGCCCTTACCCGTACAAATACCCCAACCGGTACCGAAAAGGGAGGCCTCACACCAGGACTGGCAGGCCGAGCGACCAGAGCACTCGGTCTCGGGTCCCTGCTCCGCTCGCAGCTCGGCACCGCGCCTGCGTCCGGCCGTTTTGGTACAGATGCGAGCCGGTTCCCCTCTGGGGCAGACGGGGATGAAGAAGCAGGCGATCAGGATAACATTGAGCTGGCTTCCGTTCAGGAGGAGATCGGAAGACCAGCAGGTCGAGATGGAATGGAGGATGCTGACATCGAGCTCAACGACATGTATCGTCCAGCTACCGGCGATGCACGGGCTAGACTGGCAAAGTCATTCGGTAACGAAGCCCTATCCGCCCCTACATCTCCCGACAGCTTCACCCGCGCACGCGCACAGATCGCTCCCCCCATCGATCCTCAGACCGGAGAGCCCGCGCTCGAGTCGGACGCTGCTGCGGGCGAACTTGGGCTGCCCTCGCTCATTGCTCCTGAGCCTACCGAGGCCACCGCGCGAGTTCTAGAAGCGGCGCGCGCAGCACAGCGACCGGGCAAGGCACCTCTGCGAGGCACGCGCGCTGCTGCCGCCAGAGCTGTAGCTGAAGCAGCCCAGATATCGTATCAAGCTGCGGCCCAGTCCGGACACATGCCCGCCTCGAGCACACTCTCGGCGTGGGAATGGCCCGTGCCGCCGGCTTTGCAAGTCTCTACTCAAACGCTGCCATCGACCTCAGCAATGTTGGCATCCCCACTCACTGTGCTCTCACCTACTGCTACATTGGCGAATCCTCAGATCGGGCTTACCTCCGTCTTGCGCACAC
Organism: Tilletia setariae; assembly: GCA_023634365.1. Classification (NCBI taxonomy): domain Eukaryota; kingdom Fungi; phylum Basidiomycota; class Exobasidiomycetes; order Tilletiales; family Tilletiaceae; genus Tilletia; species Tilletia setariae. The sequence continues at coordinate 1,545,766 of JAMJXE010000003.1, forward strand.
CCTCCCGCTTTGGAGGCCAGAATGCGCGGCTGCCGTCGCCAGTCTTTGCTGCAGATGTAGATAATCCACCGGTATCGGCAGCGCCAGGCGGGGTCGCCCGTCTCACTTTCGCTCCCGAGCAGCGGAGAGTGCGACGAAAGGACTTGCCGCCCAGCTTCGAGGTCGGAGACACCTATCGCGGCCTAGACAGCTACGTGCTAGAATCGAGAGAGCGCAGAAGGGCAGACCGTGAAGATAAGAGCAAGCGGCGCAAACGCAGAAGGGGCAGCGCCAGTGGTGGGAGTAGCTTCAAAGGCTCCAGGAGCAGGAGCTCCAGCATTGGAGATGCAGCGAGCACTGCCAGCGGTTACAGCAGCTCTAGTAGCTCGTCATCCTCCAATTCGACCGACAGCACGAGCTCCGGTGAAGGCCACGGCCTCACCATCGCGCGCCTGCGAGCCTTTTTTGGTGACGCCTCCTCATCCTCATCTTCATCGTCGAGTTCGAGCTCCTCTGACTCTGACACGACCAGCAGCGATACCGGCGATGATGTTTCAGGTACTATGACATCGCGGTTGACGGATGGCGCGAGTTCGACCTCATCCAGCTCCAGCACAAGTTCTTCCAGCTCGGGAAGATCAGGAAGAAGCGGGTTCTCGCTTTCGCTTGCCAGGGTCCGCTCAAATATTTCCGGAAGGCGTCGAAGGATCAGCATGAGCGGTCGTCCAAATCTTGGACTGCATCCCGGAAACTCAAGTGCCAGCATCTTGTCTGGCGCTGCGGGAAGTAGGGGCGATGCTGCCGGTCGGACTCCGCGCCTTCAGCCATCGAACACTGATGCATCTCGCCATCAGCGCATGCAAGTCCGGGAGAAGGAGAGCCGGCGTCACAGAAGACACAGACGCCAACAGCGCCAGAAGCGCGAGGTACAACGACGTCGACGACGAGCAGCTCGGAAGCAGATGACCAAGTTTGAGAGCTCGGCCCGTAAAGCTGGACTGTTGCCTCCCAAGCCAAGCAAAAGTGCGCGCAACAAGGCGCGCCTGGCCAAGCAACTCGCAGGAGGTGTCACGGAGTGGACTTTGTACACTCCCGTACCACTCCCTGTCAGCACGACGCGCAAGGGACTCCGGCGACGGGAGGGAGACAGCCAGTGGAACCACGAAGACTCGGACGTGTCTCGCATTCGAGTAGGGGGAGTTCAGAGCGACGATGGTCATCAATCAGGCGCAGCTACGACACGTCAATTTCCAGCTCGGCCCGTTCTTAAACATGCGGCAACAGCGCAGGCAGTTCTTCATCAAGCAGAGACCCCACCTGGCCGAGGAATTGGGACATCCCCATATCATCACCATCACCACCACCATCGTCAACGACGTGGCAGCAACAAGAACCTCGCTGCTGGCACAGAGCCGGACCCCACTGAGCCGAAAGAGCAGGTCTTGCACACCATTTCCTTCCTGGCCGTTAAGGATAGGCTGTATGCACTGCGACACCACATTCGGCAAAGAGAGCATATGAGTGGCGATCTCGGGATGATGAGCTCTAGTATGCTTCTGGAAGATCCGAACCGACCTAGAGCGAAAGACGAGACCGTCGCCGGAACTGCTCAAGAAGACCAGATTGCAGAGGTGGACACGACAGTGAGGGCCGAAACCACAGTGAGGATCCTAGAACCAGGGAGCTCGGAGATCAGAGCTAGCTCTTCGAGCGTACATCCGAAGAAGGCAGCACACCCTGCGCTTCGCGTCGTCACTCAGCGTGACCCGACTCCTGTGTCTCTGCCTCGCGATCCCTCTTTTCCAAGTACTTTTAGCGCGGCTTTGACAGAAGAGGTCATTGAGGATCCAATACTCGATCCAGTCGAGAGTAGTGTCATGGATATCGGCGGTGCTGGAGTGCTCCTGGATCCTTCCCCAGTTCCCCCCATCTCGAGTACAGGCCTACGTCGACGGGCTGCATCAAGCGCTCGATCTGAACTCATGGATTTAGAAGACGGAGACCTCGCTCTTCCGCCACCTGCACTCGAGCTCGAAGAGAGTGATGCTGGATCGCGAGCCGCGGACGGCTCAAGGTATGGCGGAAGCAAGCCCTCTTCTTCCCCTCAGGCGGGGAGGAGTCGAGCCTTGTCCACCGCCTCTAGGAGCTTTCCCCGGTCTCGGACTCATTCGATTGCCTACCTCCCCGGCAGTGATGAGATCGACGACATTGGCTACGACCCGGTTGCGGACGAGAAGCGAACAGGTTGGCATATGAGTGATGTGCCCTTGACTCCACTTATCTGGCGACGGCAGTCGGTGAAGTTTTGGTCCGCGTTTGAACGGGCTCAACGCGAGCGACAGCGATCCAATGAGCCCAGTGGTGAGGCCGATGTCAGCAACAGCAGTAGTCTTGCAGTTCGGAAGCGGAGCGAGACGGTTGCCATGGGATACTCTGGAAATGAACGCGACCGACTACGTTCTCGATTGGGCATCAGTATGAACCCGCCGATGAGTGCGTTGGAAGAGCTCCGACACCGCCGCCTGGCGCCAATGGGCCTGGAGGAGCGCCTCCGTGCGGGGGTCGAGATGGGGCGACAAGGGAGTCAAGATGCTACTCGGCAAGATTCGCTCCGACCAGGCGTGGCACTCGGCGTCGGTACACCTCTTCGCTCACCTCTAGCACACCCCCCTTTTCCGGAGCCATTCAGTGATTCGCCCATGGAGATGAAGTCTGCAACTTCCGAACAGGTACCAATCTCGACCATCCCTGGCACCAGCAAGACTTTCTTTGATGATCCCGAGCCATCAGCAGGACCTTCGAATCTTGACGCGCTCAAATCAGACGCCACAGCGCATGACGATGCAGACGCTCGATCGGAGGCCTCTCAGGCTTATCATGCGGCTACGCCACCTTCGAGTGGTGAGGAGACCCGTAGCAGCACACGACCCACAGGAGCATGGTGGCTGGACGTCAAATGTCCAACATACAGTGATATGAAGGACCTCAGCAAAGTGAGTAAACATGGCTTCGTTGCGAACATCTCTGGTCTAGGACTAAAGTTGTCACACGCTCAACTCTCTCCAGATGTTCCCATTGCATCCGCTGACTGTGGAGGACATTCTGCAGCAAGACCCACGTGAGAAGGTCGAAGTTTTCGAGAAGCTCGGCTACTACTTTGTCACTGTTCGCGCCATCGATGAAACCTACTTCCGGATCGGGAACGGAGATGTGGGACCAGACGGTGACCCCAAAGGACCACGAATCGACTTGCTGTCTGGTGTTCCAGGCAAAGACGGTATCGAGGGTGTCAGTGTTGGTGCGATTAATCTATACCTCGTGGTGTTCTCCCACGGCTTGATCACTGTGAGCAAAATCCTTGAGCGCGGACTGCTCGAGTGCAGCCGAGGCTCATCCATCTTGAATCTATGCAGTTTCACTTCGAAGATCTGTCAAAGCACACGACCAGAGTTCTGAAGAGGTTGACGGATCTATCTCAATCTTTCGACTTCACTGCAGGTACGTCGCAGTCTTCTCGCACGCAGCGCTTACTGAGGTATCGAGGAGCTGATTTTACTGGCATTGATTTACAGATTGGATCGCGCACGGCCTGATGGACTCGCTTGTCGACGCCTTCTTTCCACTGATGAATCTTGTCGAGTCTGAGGTCGCCGAGTTCGAAGACCATCTGCATCCATCGGCCGAACATGCTGATCGACGGACGCGAGCCTGGGGAAATTTGTTTAGTGGGAGGCGGCATCATCAACCGACTGTAAAGACCAAACGGCCCGGTCTTGCCCTTACGACTGGTGATTCCACTACTGCAGAAGCGGCGGTCCAGAGCGCTCTACTGAAGCGAATGGCGACGGTTCGCAAGATTGTGACTGGCTTGATGCGGCTGCTGTCGCCGAAGAACGAAGGCGTGGTCAGCCTGCGGAAGCGGTACATGGAGTTGAGCGCCATGAAGTCTGAAATGAATCGGACGGAAGTGTCGATCCATATGGGCGATTTGCACGACCACATCATCACTCTGATCACGGGCCTGCACCACTGCGATGATCGACTGACCGACACGCACGCGGACTATCTCTCGGTGGTTCAGATCAGGAACAGAGAAAGCCGACAGCGAGCGGATCGGACGTTGGTCGGGTTGGTGACGGTGACGCTGACGGCGGTGCTGTGCACGTTTTTCACCTCGTTCTGGAGTTTCAACGTGCAGATACCCATGAATGTCCACGGCTCGCCGGATCATCTACTGTTTTTGATCATCATCGCGGTGATGGGTGTCATTACAGTGGCACTACAGGTCTACGTCAAGTGGGCCTGGAGAAACGCGAAACAGAAACGACTTGTCCGGACGGCTTATCGGTGATTACCTGAATTTTCTTGGAGCGGACTGCATCTGCACGCCCACGACCTGCTCGCTCGCGGCACATCTTCAAAAACTACGGCCACCGAGCGTGCTGCTCAACACCGCCGGCCGAAGTGGCAATTCCTAACGGAAGTCGTTGCTCTTTGATTTCCCATCATTTTCTAACACTTGCACAATACGGGGAGGGCTGTGCCCTTGCTCGTGTTGAATTCACGTCTTCGGACCCATCAAGCAATCTCTCCCACATCATAGAAGAAGCATTTTCCCTCCCTTCACATCCATCATCGCCATGTTCGACCTATTTCTCCAACCTATTCTTGTCCGTCTCCCTCTCGTACATCTTGCACGTCACCCAAGAAATATACCAGACTGATTGCATCCACGCCGCTGGGTGGGGTGGTGGAGAACTGTAGGAGAGGAACAGCAGCGAGTTTCGGATAATCTACGTGCTTTAAGAACCCGGGCACGAGAGCAGTGTCGAGCTCCAAATGCCTCAAGCTCCACGTGTGGGATGAGCCGTGGAACTGGGGACGACATCACTACCTCACGGATTCGAGGCAATCGTGATTTGGCGTGGTGCGAGAGACAGCACAGGTTGCGACCGTCCTTTGACATGTACACGACCGGTGTGGACGTGGGAAGCATGGCTGGGCAGCGCAGAGCGAAGGGCTGGCGAGGGGGCAGTCCACCTTACTCGGCAGACTGGCCCCCGCGACGGCCAGTCAGAAGAATTCCGTCTGGACGTAGGTGCTGTGCAGAACGTGTGAGATGATCAGAAACATGGACGGATGAAGGAAAGATGAGCGTGGTAATCTGCGCGATCGTCAATGTTCTGGCTGCCACGCTCAGGAAGATCTTCCGTGGAGCCCAAGTGAGTGTACCTGAGTGCCTGGATTGTCTATCACGTTTGTGAGCTGTGTGGTTGTTTGAGGGAGGTGGAGAAACAGGGGATCCCGGCGAGACAGAGTCCGGTGCCTGGGAGCAGGTGTCATGCACATTATGATGCTGCTTCTACTGAATCTGCTGAACCGATTGACCATGGACCGGTGCTGTATGGATTGATGACCATGCTGCTGCTGCTGCTGCTGCTGCTGCTGCTTCCACATGGACTGCTGCCTCGTGGTTGGCCGGTGCGTTGACAAGCGATGGACATGTGCAACCTCGGTGCTGTCGCCACGAGGCTGTCATCGTCGGCCGCGTGGGCGTCGTTCGAAAGAGAGAGAGAGCATGTTGTGGTAAAAGCGTTTTCGACGGTTTATTTGCTGAGCCTGGCAGAGGCAGCTCTAATTAAAGCCCTCTGCAGATGACTCACTGCACCCCACGCTCAAGGAAAAAAAAAAGAGAATAAGGTTCCGAGGGAGAAGAAGAAATGGAGCCAGGCGGCCAGCTTGCCTCGTCATCCGGCCACTCAGCCAAACACGGAAGCCAACACCTCGCCCACGTTCCTGCCTCCTCCTCCTCCATCAGCAACGCCGAGAGGGCTGAAGGTGAGCAGGCCCCTCCGACTGCTGCCCAGTCTCGGGGACCGAATATAAACAGACTCATCACTGACTCGTCTCCATCCTGGATTCCCGGCTCCTCCTTCCACCACATCGATCGCTCCGACCCCGACTCAAATCTTCCGCTTGCTTTGCTGTCTCGTTGATCGCGGCGCTCATCTCTCATCTTGCCTCATCTGCGTCCTGCTGTTCTCATCAGAAACAACAAACCACCTCGCTCCTCCTCCTCACTCCGGACTGGCTTCTGGATCACAGACGAATCCCATACCCACCCGCTTTCCACACTCCCTCCCACGCCCCTCCTTCTCCCCCTGTTCACATATATACAGGTAGCTACCATGAACGGGTAAGTTCTCCCTCCTCTGTCTCCACCCAGCTGCTGCTGCTACTGCCATCGACCCTGTCTCACAATACCAATGCGCAACATCATGTTCATCATCAAACGCAGATCCCCCAACATTGGCCCCACCTTCCGCTTCAGCGAAGCTCTCTCCGAACTCGATGACAAGCGCATCAAGAAGGTCAAGCCCCGTGAGTGCTCCGAGCCGCTCCGTCACGTGCGCTGAGCAAGGCCTGCGTGAATGCTCACTCCCAAACACCGCGTGCGTTCCAAGAATTGACATTCCTTCCTTCCTCCTCTCCCCCTCCTCTCCATCTCGATGGTCCTGACGACGACGACGACGACGATGACGCTACCAAAATCGATCCCGATGAACTCTCCGCATACTTCCTCAACTCTGCTTCTTACAAACCAGTCATCCCTCCTCAGATCATAGTCGAGGAGTACCCCCTCTCCATCTCCGCCGCCCAGACTGTGCTCGTCGGCCGTGTCACCACAGACAACATCGTCAAGGGCACCGACGACCGACTCCTCGTCATCGTCGGCCCTTGCTCCGTACACGATGTTCACTCCGCGCTCGAATATGCTGCCCGCTTGAAGGCCTATGCCGACGAGGCTGCCGAGGATCTCCACATCGTCATGCGCGTCTACTTTGAGAAGCCACGAACCACCGTAGGCTGGAAGGGCCTCATCAATGACCCCGACTTGAACGGAAGCTTCAACATCAACAAGGGTCTCAAGCTTGCCCGTGGTCTCTTGCTCGAGATCAACAACATGGGCTTGCCCGCCGGCACCGAGTTCCTCGACTCCATCTCGCCCCAGTTTACCGCCGATCTGATCTCCTGGGGTGCCATCGGCGCTCGAACGACTGAGTCTCAGGTGCACCGAGAGCTTGCTTCCGGTCTCTCATGTGCCATCGGCTTCAAGAACGGCACTGACGGCTCCATCAGCAGTGAGTTTGCCATAGCATGTATCCATCCTTTCCCGCTCGATTTATCTGACAAACGACGCGTCTTCGGTCTGCACTTCAGTCGCCGTCGATGCCATCCGGTCTGCCTCCTCCCCACACGCCTTCATGGGTGTCACCAAACAGGGCATTTCCGCCATCGTACAGACGGAAGGTAACGATACGTGCCACGTCATTCTCCGCGGCGCGAACAAGGGACCCAACTACCACCCCGAGGACGTCGCCGAGGTCATCAGCAAGCTCACCGCCGCCAAGCTCGCACCCAAGATCATGATTGACGCGTCCCACGGCAACTCGGAGAAAAAGCACCAGAATCAGATGAAAGTCGTCGACTCAATCGCCGAACAGCTCAGTGGATCGGCTGGACCTGACAACGCGCGTGCCATCATGGGTGTCATGCTCGAGAGCAACTTGGTCGAGGGCAAGCAGAGCATTCCTCCCGAGGGTCCCGTCGGCCTCACCTACGGCCAATCAGTCACAGATGGTGAGCTACACACTTGGTTCCTGAGACAGCCTTCTGAGACACTCGCGCTCAACTGACGCGTCGTACTCCGGCCTGTTTTCACAGCTTGCATTGACTGGGATACCACACTCGTCGCGCTCAACAAGCTACGGGCTGGTGTCCAGGAGCGCCGAAAGACAAACCCGCTCGGAACAACTGCAGTCGTCAATGGGGTCAGCACGCCCAGCTCGCGGCGAGGCAGCATCAAGGGTCCCAACGACGACATGCTCTCAGTCCTCGGCAAGGGTGTCATCGTGTCGAGAGACGGTGCCATCACCACCAATGGTCACTAATCGTGATCCTTCCATTCGCCCTGATGACGCCTTCTGGCCTCGCGCTCTTACAGTTGCAGCCGCCTCTGTCTCTCCCACACACATGTGTTCATGGTCGTTATCCACAACTTTCTGTTTCCGTGTACAATGCCTTCCACTATCCAAAAGCACACAGACTCTGCGCCGTTCAAATTTGTGATCTCGTGTGCAAATGCCGAAACTTGGAAGATGGATGAGACCAGCTGGTCCACCACCACCCTACCACCTTGCTGTCAAGATGAACTCCAGAGACGGCACTGGCTACCGCAGCGAAGAGATCTAGTAATACAGTAGTGCATCTATGAGATCAGTAGATTGTCAAATCAGCGGTAGAGGAAATGCTGAAGGAAATTTTGACCGGATACGTTGCGGTCAACGCGCGGAAACGGCAGCGCGACGGGCTGGCCGTATCCTAGTGGAACCCGAGTTGTTGTAGAGCAAAGAGCCATTGCCAATCGCCAGCAAGGACCCACCGCCGTTCCCGTTGCTCGCCGACCCGGGACTACTACCCCCACCGAGCTCGATCAGCTTTCGCGCACCTTTCAGCTCCGCATTCTCCTTCCTCAAGCTGTCCATTTCTACTCTCATCTGATCGTTGACTCCCTTCAGTCGCTTCACCTCCGCCATGAGCGCCCGGAGCTGCATCTCCCGTGTTGTCACCGCACCGCTTTGGTCAGCCAAGGATGATGGCGAAAGTGGCTCGAGCTCGGACCCGACGACGAACCACTTCTCCACGACTTTGGCTCCTACCGGTGTGATCGCCGTGCTGAAGTGAGTGGTCGTGCCTTTCGATGTAGATGCAGCTGGGGTTTGGATCACGATTGGGGCCGGAGTGGGAGCCGTGGGAGGCGGCAGCGCGCTAGGCGCTTCGGTCGGTAGGCGCCTGCCCCTCACATATGCACTTTCGCCACTCTCCCCTGGGTCAATACCAGCGGCCAGCAATTGGGCCCGGTACCGATCCGTCTCATCCTTTTTGCGCGCCCGCGAGCGCTGAGCGGACAGCCGATTTCGATCTCGCTTCCGCTGTTGGCGCTCAGCAGCGGTGTACTTCGATTTGCGCACACTTTTCCGTTTTGCCGTAGATGTGGACGACTTTGCTTTCCCCTTGGCGGCTGAAGCCGCAGTCGTCGCTGAGGGTGGAGGCGACGAAGGCGTTTCCTCCGTCGCTTCATTCTTTGAAGTGAATGAAGTGGACGGGGCCCCAGAGCACGCCCCGGGACTGTGTGACTCTTCTGCCACAGTGCTTTGGCGCGCATTTGCAACTATCCGAGTTTGCCTGTCTGAGGTCCTTGTATCTCTTCGAGCTCGATCGGAGGTTGTCGTGGGTTCGAGTCGCTGAGTCGCCGGTGGAGTCCGGCTGCTGGACGCTTCTGGCTCTGACCGTAGGGTTGGGGCAGCTGATCTGCTTGCCTGAGACAGTTCGATGAATGAGGTATTTGGCGTGGGGTGAGAGACTGGAATCATGCTCTGCGCCATTGGAGCCGCGGCTGATCCTTGGTAGGAAGACGGCCCGTCAGCAACCTGGTGCATCAGGCTCTGAAGTAGTGTGACCATCTCTTGTTCCCCGACAGGGCCCGTCACGGATGTGCCGGTCAAGCGGGAGGTGATAGCAGCAATGATCGGCTGGTTTGAGGCAACAGGTGAGTTTGTCAGAGAAGAGGAATTAGTCACAGTACCTCGACAAGAGACTCACTTGTAGATCTGATATACCGCTCGCGGGTTGCTGAGGCACATGTATCTGTGGGGCCACTGCGGTTTGACCATGTTGCTGATGACTGAAATGCTCGCTGACTTCTGTGCCAGTACCTAGGATGTGGGTCAGGACTTGGATGGCGTACTTGTAGAACGCGTCGGTATCGACTTGTTGCGAGGGTGGGTGAGGTTGAGGAGGTATTGTTGGAGCTGGAAGTAGGTTCTGCATCGAAGGTGCAGGAGTCTGAGGGTAGGAAGCTTGCACTGCTGCTGGCTGATTGGAATAGAATGGGTCCGGCGCTGGCGGTGGGACAGGCGGAGTTTGTGTGGACATGGTAGAAAAGGCGGATTGCGCTGGAGCCTGAAGCGGCTGCTGCGCTTGAGGCTGATGATAGTCACCCAGCAGAGTGTTCCAATCAGTTGTCAAGTCTGTGGTTGTGCTTGGTCCAGGATGTGATGTTTCCAAGGTCGATGATTCGAGCAATTGACGGAAGAAGTCCTCGGCATCGCCTAGTTGGAAGTTGGCGTCTAATGTGTCGTCGAGGAAGTCATCATCATCGACTTCAAGATCTTCTTCATCCTGATCCTCGTCTTCTTCCTCGTCTTCATCGGCCAAATCTTCTTCTTCTTCTTCGTCATCATCATCATCTTCATCGTCATCATCGTCGTCGTCTTCGTCTCCATCCTGAACATGATCATCGTTGCTGAGGGCACCTTCTTCGTCTCCATCCTGATCATCGTCATCCTCCTCATCCTCGTCCGAGTCGGTGGCAGATTGGCTTTGATCCCTCATAAAGTCGTCCTCATCATCGTCGAATTCATCGGCCTCGTCCTCATCGTCGCTCGCTGCCTTGATCCAGTTTGCTACCGTCAACCGCCTGACTTCTTCTGAGGCTGTATCGCCTTGTGTAGGGTTAGACATTGCGCAGAGTTCCCCCAAAAACCGAGATGCAGAACGGTGTCGAGGGCCTGGCAGTGATGGGAGACTCCTGGTGGTGAGCTTGTCGATTCCAAGCTGCTGCACTCGAGCTCGCGTCTGTTGGTCTCGCGCCTCGCGACGCGTGCCAAAAAGTCTAAATTGTTGTCATGCAGAGGGCCTGATTTCCCCGATTCGGCCGAATGAACAGCTTTCCATCCACCTTCAACCCCCCTTCCTCCTTCCCTGTGGCAAAGGTGGTATGCAGGAGGAAGTGGTCGAAGAACGGGTTGCATGAGCGTCAACGATTCGGCAGAGCTCGCGGCGCTCGCCGTTGAGTTTGTGCAGTCGCTGGACAATGTGCCTCACCAGGTCTCTCATATGCTCAAAGAAATCGAGCACAAGGACGTCAAGTGTCAAGAACTGTTGCCGAGGATTGCAGAACGCGAGCTGCAGTACCGCAAGCTGATCAACTCTTTGCCACCTGGACCATGGAACATCAACGGCAGCGGCGGTGCCAGCACGAATAGCGAGTCACAGCAGACGATCACAGATACCTTGGAACGCGCCGACAAAGTAGCGGAAAAGATTTCAGTCGATTATTCCCGGCTTGAAGAGTGGTCGGCACAAAAAGCGAGTCTGAGCCAAAAGCTCTGGAGCGTGTTGCATGCCCATCACACTCGTCTCCAATCCGAGCTTGCAAGGGTCGATCCGAAGGTGATCGCCAATGTTCCGGTCCCTCAACCAATTCCCGGGCTTCTGCCACCCCCATCGCTTGCAGCTCTGTCTTCGAGTACAGCGACCAGTACTGCCGCAGCGGCGGTGGCCGCTGCAACTGCTGCTTCAATCCCGACCGCCCGTCCGAGTACGAACAAAGGAGGGTCATCAGGTGTCAGACATTCAACCCCGGTCACGTCCGCATTGGCTAGCCTGTCAAATAGTGCGCTGAGTTCTAGTGCTCCGATGGAGAGAGGAGACGGCGAGGAGAAGGATGAGACGTTGTATTGCTTCTGTCGTCAAGTATCCTTCGGAGAGGTGAGCTGTGATCGATGCATCGGCGGCAGCAGCATAATTGGCCCTCCTGTATGGTCGCTAATCGCTGATTTGGTCTGGCAGATGATTGGATGCGACTCAGAGACATGCAAGTACGAATGGGTATGTTCTCTATCCAGAAGATGTTCTGCTGCCAGAAACTATCTTGACTTTAAGACTGACGGTTGCGTCTTTGACATGTCCATCTCTCAGTTCCACATTGGCTGCGTCGGAGTCTCGAAGCCCCTGCCAGTCACGTGGTATTGCGAGGACTGCCTCAAGCAAATGGGGAACAACAGCCAGAACAAGAAGCGGAAGCGCCAGTGATTCGCCCAAGCATTATGCCACCCTCAGTTCCTTGGTCCACGGGCGCAGTGCAAGATTTTTTTGTCCCCATACCGACAGCGCTTGGAACCAGGTGGCTTTGGATACACCGATCAAGACGCGCAACCGGCGGGGTCAGCCAGGCGGCCGATACATACCGAGCTCCACTCTGCGCTCTCCTACGATGCATACTGTGCCGACTGGACGCTGCAATCCGTTGAAGGGGAAAAGTTGGCAAAATATGCGTGGCTGTCGATGATTTGGATACCACGGCTGTTTGACGCCTGCATCCACTCGCTCCTTCGGCACGGCAGCCTAGATCTGTCTGACCGTGGGGCTGTATACTACATTGTTCTCGCCTGGGTCATGCTGCGATCCTAATCTGTGTACAATAATACATACGTTGACGCGCTGTTGCCTGTGTCACTGCGCTGAGAGAGGACCAGTGGACCAAGGTGGTCGCAGTGATCCCGTAGCATTTGTTTGTTAAGCCAAATCAATTTGTTTCGGGATGAGATTTTTTGAGGAAGGCTCCGCGGCTGACTGCAATCGCTGCTGCCATCAACCTCGTCCAACCCTCGTCGTTCCTCGCCCTCATCGTCATCATCGTCATCGTCATCATCGAGGGGAGACCACACCCCGACTGGGAGAGCGCGCGCGTGTGAGCGGAGGAGACAAGCAATGGAGGCCCACTTCGACGCCGTGGCTGCCTATGCGGAGCCAGCGCAGGGCCCGATTCCAGCCTATGCCAAGCTCGAGTTTCCCGGCTTCAGCTACTACATCCAGACACTCAATGTCACCATCGGCAGGAGACCCGTCGCCTCGACAGCAGGAGCCCCAACAGCAGAGCTACCCGAGCAGCAGTACCTGCACACTACAGACGGAGACGACCTGCCCGTGCCCGCCTTCGCGGCACCACCCGATGGTCACGTCGACGTCGATCTTGGCCCTCTCAAATCCATTTCGAGATTACACGCTCGCATCTTCTATCTAGCACCCGGACAACCCTTAATACCATCCATATCACCGGAAATTGACGAGGAGCTGCTCGAAGCCGTCCAATCCCTTGCATCTTCTCAACAAGCGGACATCGACGCTGACGCTCATGCCCATCACATCCCTGAAGCAGCCGCGGCTTCAACGTCCTCGTCCTCCAACAGCATCCCTGCCCTGGCCTCCTTCTCTCAGAGGAATGGCACTCTCATCACCCCGATGTCACCATCGCTCAGTAATCAAGGTGCCAATGGCGGCACTGGAGGCGGCGGATGGGATTCAGCCGCTGGTCTCTTAAATGCTGCCCGAGGCGGATTGCCAATCGTCAATTGGTCAGAACAGCAAGATCAGCAGCAGGTAGGACGATTCATATTGCATGTCCTAGGCCGGAACGGCGCCTTCGTGGATGACGTGTGGGCAGAAAAGGACTGTTGCATCGCCTTGGGCAAAAGGTGAGTGCGCCCACGTTTGAGACTTTGCGTTCATTTTGACGATGCGCTGAGTTGCCAGCTGCGTTCGTCTATTTTGCTCTGCAGAACCAAGATCCAGATTGCAGAGCGTGTCTTCTACTTTGTTCTGCCGAGGGACGTACAAGACGACGAGGATGATGTTGCTACTCAATTTAGCGGGCCCTCTTCACACAACTTGCTCCTCGACCCCTTTTTCGCCCAAGACTCTGACGCGGACTCCTCAGGCAGCGATGATGAAACATCTGATTCTGATCTCAGCGACATCTCAGGCTCGGCGGATCTTGACAGCAGCGACGAAGAAGACGATAGCGAGCAGGAAAACGACGCCAGTGACGAGTCAGAAGAAGGGTCCGACGACGATGAGGACTTGTCTGATGAGTCCTCACAGGCGGGAGACAACAGTGATGACGGGAGCGACAATGACTTCGTTGAGCTACCACCACCCCCACCACTGAGCAGTCGACTTCCGAGCGGTGGAAGCAAAGTATCTAGCTCGACAAATGGGAAGGGCAAGGGCAAAGGGGGCGACTATGCCCGCAAGAATCCAGCCAATCCGCCACCAATGTCAAAGCTCAACAAGGGAAAGGCGAAAGCAAACAAAGCTCTCAACGGTATTGCGTCAACACCGACTCTCACCTCGCCTCAATCAGCCGCAAAGAATGGCAGTGCAGGCGTGGGCAGCCCGAGTCAAAACAAGATTCCGGCCTGGATGTATGCTGGAATCGCCGGTCGGAAACGGAAGCGCGGAGAGGCTGGCTCGGATGATGAGCCGATGAAAGTCGGCACGCCCATCGGCATCGAAGCGCTGGAGGCTGCTCAAAGGAGAGCGAAAGCCAACAAGTCTGCGTCGTCAAAGACACCGGCAATTGCGGCACCCCCCAGTCCGGTAAAGGACGCTCAGTTGAGCCCCCGAGAGCCTGTTGCTGGAACCAGTGCTTCTGCTGCCACCATCTCGCCTATGGCAACAGCAACAGCACCATCTGTTGCAAAGGCAGAACCGAAATCCGCCTTGCCACAGCCTCAGCCTGCGGCACCGCTCACTTCCGCATCTTCGCCAATGAAAGCACCTTCCATACCCATCGCGTCACCACCCGTGCCTGCACAGTCACCGACAAAACAAGAAGCGACACCAGCCAGATTGCCTCCTGCCAATCCTACCCAGCCATCAACACCTCATCCCAAGCCAAGCATTCCAGCTCAAATATCTACTACCCGGCCCACGGCAGCCCCACCAAAAAGTATCACGACCCATTCGAATTCCTCTGTCCCCCCTACATCGATTGCTCCAAAGCCGCCGGCAACAAGCTCTACACTACCTACGCAGCCAATCAGAACGCCCATTCCTTCCTCGGCTGTACCAGCGCAGCGTCCCCTCGGAACAGCTCCGACGTCAGCGACGTCGGCTGCACCCTCTTCAAATACCACGACAGCTGTGTCTGCATCGACCACGACTCCTGTCACTCCCATTAGGCCTACAACAGGAGCACCTCCCACGCCTCGACGAATTCCTATCGTGGTAGGCGAGATCCCCGCAGCAGCATTGCCTCCTCCAGGCAGCAAACCCAAGCCGGTACCGGGCTCTGTAGAAGCTCTACTCGAGAGTCCGCCAATCGTGCACCACGAGGGCAAGCTCTACCTCAGTCCTCCTGTCTTCGGTCACCTCGCCGCGGCAGAGTTAGAGAGGATCGAGTCGATGGGCGCACAAGCTGCCTTGAAAGTTCTACAAGGGTATCTTGTCGACCATCTAAAGGAGAAAATCAGACTTCAAAATGCTGCCAAGAATGCACAAGCGCAGGCTCAGAGGGCGGCGGCAGCTGCAGCTGCAGGAAGCTCTCATGTGCCACCGCCAGGCGGTGCTGGCCCTGGTCCGAGGAGTGCAGCAACCTTGCCATCCACGGCCCGGCCTAACGGAGCTGTGCCCAACACAGCCGGCAAAGGTATTGTCGCTGCACCCGGAGCGGGGCCACGACCGACCGTAGTGCCGTCCGGTGTCGGTGCAGGAAGGCCGCCCGTCCCACTCCGACCACCTGCGCCTGGAGCCGCCCCTCCCGGAGCGCGACCAGCGACATCTCAGCCAATGCAGCAGCAGCCTCTGCGAGCGCTGCCACCGACACCAAGTGGAGCGGCCGTATCTGCAAATTTGTCAAGACCCGCAGCTGCTCCTGCGGCTGTAACGGCGTCTACAATACCGCCTGCAGGTCCAAGTTCGTCTCGAACGGCTGGCAGTCCATCGACTCCGGATGCCGACCCATTGGCCGCTCTCGACGCGCTTGCTGCCCATCCGGAAGCCGCCGTCTTGATTCAGCTTCTCAAACAACAACGTGCTGAAGGGGGTGGCATCAATCAGCTCACGCCGGAGCAAATGGAGCTCTTGCAGATGGCCAACAAGCTTGCGGCCCAGCAAGCAAGCAAACAGAAGAAGAAAAAGAAAAAGAAGTCAAAAGACGGTGGAGCGGCCGTAGCCACGGCGGCAGGGGATGCAAGCGAGAGTGGCGCGGTCCCAGCCATACAACAGCAGGTCGCATCTCTGCCTCCACCTACACCGCGAGTTCCAGCAGATGGTCATGCCGGCGTTTCCACGCACACATCTGCCGCCCAGAGCACCACCGTTGCCTTGCCTGTCGCGCCAGCAGTACTACCCCCACCGCGGCCGGACACAACGCAGCAGCCAACTGCGAGTAGCGTGCAACCCGCAGGATGATAGGCAGCTTCTTCTGCTTGACAGCGACTGTGGAGGAGCACCACTCGATCTTGGGTCACAACGCAGTTTGCGGTTGCGAGACTTCAGACAGGCTTCCCGAGTACTTTTTTGTTGTTGTAGAACCTCTTCCTCCCAGCTTGTATCAGTATGACAGCATATTACATTGCGATTGCAAACCATCTGCTCCCCTATGTACGGAGGGCAAAAAGAGTCGATTCAACAGTTGTCAATGGTACGGGAGATGGGAAGGCAGGAATGATAGCATTGGTGCCTTTTTCTGAACCTCCGGTTCAGATCTTGATGGTGGTTGTGATTGAAGTTGGTGGTCAAGAAGAACAAGATACATCGGCAGGCAAAACATGTGTATGCTCAAACACTGAAAAGGGTCGGAGAGCATAAGTCTCTGTGCGTGAACGTAGAAGGATTACAGAGACAGCGTTGAACATGTAGATGGTGGTAGTTGATCAGAATCATTGTTCCGACAAGTACAGGTAGTGGCCAAAAAGATTCGTCACCTTTGTACTTAGCACACCACCTCAGAAATCCATCCACTTGATCAACACTCGGAATTCACACTCAGCATGCCCTACAAACGACTTTCAGAGGGGAACAGGGCTTCAGTGCTGGCTCTGAGCAAGTCTGGGCTCAATGTAACTGAAATTGCGCGTCAGATGGACTTTCCCGTACAACTATCTCTTCTGCTCTCAAGCGCCTGACGGCGGAACCGTCCCCAGGACCAGGTCCCAAGCGGGGCCGGCCCCCCAAAACGACTGAGAGGGATGCTAGGGTCCTAGTGCAGCACATCAAAGCAAACAGACGCGTCACTTGGCTCTCCCTGTACTACAAATTCGGTGCGCGCCTCAATGTCTCGGCTCGCACTATGAGGCGGATGCTACGAAATCTACATTACAAAAAGTGTATTGCGGCCCAGAAGCCGGCAGTTACCCCGCCTGTGGCTGAAACCCGCTTGTCGTTTGCCCGGGCACATCGCCACTGGACGGTTGCGGATTGGATGAAGGTCATATGGACGGACGAATCATCAATTAAAAAATCAAGCTCACAAGTCTCCCGCTGGGTCATCCGACTCCCCAACGAGCGGTATCACAAGGACTGCGTCCATGGCACCAAGAGGGGAGCATCCGTCAGCCTGATGGTTGGGGGGGCTTTCTATGGGACGGTCAGGGGTCCGCTACTGCGGATGGATGAGGGTACCATTACAGGGGAGCGATACAAAAACATGCTGCTGGAGGAGGCGTTCCCCTGGATCAGAGACCAGCCCGATGCAGGAACGGGCTAACGTTCATGCATGATAACGCCCCCGTCCATACGGCTGGGGTTGTGAACACTGTTCTGGTGCAGGAGGAGCTCGACGTCATGGATTGGCCGCCTCAGTCCCCCGACCTTAACCCTATCGAAAATCTCTGGTTCATTCTAAAACACAGACTACACTCCCGCTTTCCCAATCTCGAGGCACTGAGGGGTGGTCCTGCCGCTGTACGCCATGTTGGAATGAAAGGGGAGGATGTGGCTAGCCCTCAAGCCCTTGTCACTTCTCTGGAAGGTGTGCAAGCAACAACTTGTGCGTTCAGATTGGCCTGATGCTCGTACTGTGGTCGTTGTTGTCTCTAAGTACATGCGGGTGAAAACTTGGGAGAAAAAGCGGGAAGAGAAATTGAAACTCCGACGGACTCGTGGGAGCAAAGTGAAGTTAGGAGTTACGGCCGAGAGAACAAGTGTGTGGCGTCCAGTCGTTCGACCAGACGACGAACGAGTGGACGACACCGAAGGGGTTAGGGTTAGGCTATGCGGATTTAAGATGTCAAGAAAGAAAGCTACTGAACAGAAATACATAGCACATAGCACAGGAACCCCGAACAGCAGCCGTCTTCCAGGACACCCCATACGAGTTACAGAACTCCAGAGTGATGCTGCCCGTGAGAGCCCCCCGTTGGCCCCCAGTCCCTGTCGCCGTCCCATGCCTCTTCCGCTCGGCCACCATCGCCTCACATCAGGGCTACAACACCAGCGGTCGATCACCACCTGCGCACGTAGGACGCAGAGGCCGGTTCCCGCCAGACCCAAAGCACGTCCAAGTGCCCAGCACGACGGAAAAAGGTAACGTCGAGCTCCCCCCTCGGCCATCCACTCAGAGAGTCCCCAGCGCCCGCTTTGGCTCCTACCTCAGCGGACCATACCCCCACTCCGGTTCACCGGATTTGGCGAGGCGCGCTAAGACCCACTACCGCGGAGTCAGAGGCCTCGTGCCAGGCGGGATGCGGGTGCACGTCGTGCGCAGGCGCTCCAGGGGTAGTCAGCACATCGGCAGCAAGCAGCTTCCAGAGGAGGCCACCGCGTACCCTACGGCCCCCACAGGAGTCTCGACCCGCCCACGTCCCCACACCTGCCCCATCCTCCCAGCGGCTCCCCTCCCCCTTGCAGGCCGTCAACCGCACACCCCTTTGGCCGAGGCAAGGGCGCGCAAACCGGTCACTTATTACACGCGACGTTGTGCCCCAGCCCCACGCGTGTGGTAGACTAACCCCGTCCTCGGTCTACCAGCGAGAGCCTTCTGGCCCGGGCCTCCACCCACCGTCTGTTGCATCCGGCTTCTGAGCACCCACCCCTCCCCTCATCGCCACTGAGCGCGTTGAAGCCCCCCGCAGCGTCCGTGCCGAAACACCCCATGCCACCAGGAGCCCACCCCCTGGCAGCCCCCCGCACCACCCGTTGAAGGCAGCACTCACAGCCCCCGCACCAGTTGAGTGCCACAAGGGCCCAGAACTCTTCATGGTGACAATCTTGCTACCATGAAGAGCTTTCCCCATCCCACCCGTTGAGCGCAGGACTCACAGCCCCCGAGGCAGTTGAACGCCCCGAAGGCGTACCCAGAACTCTTCATGGTAACAATCTTGCTACCATGAAGAGCTTTCCCCGCACCACTCGTTGAACGCATGATTCACTGCCCGAGGCAGTTGAACACGAGTGCGCACCCAGAACTCTTCATGGTGACAACCTTGCTACCATGAAGAGCTTTCCCCTCCCCATGGATGAGACGGGTCATACCGTCGAACTCCGCCCGCGTGGTGAAATCCATGGCCTTGCCCACGCGCACGTCGGTCCAGCTCCTCCACGATCGCCCGTCGCTGTATCACAGTCGGAACCGCCAGGCCGCGGCGGTCATATTCAGGCCACAGGTCCGACTTGAGCTTGGGGTTCAGCGCCCCCTCCGGCAGCATCGAATACTGCTCCACCGTGTTCCACAGGCGGGGACACTCCGGGAGCTCGTAGGTGAAGGTCAAACACCCCGCCGGGTGAGGTGCGCTCTTGTACTTCGCCGATCGAGGCTCAATCGGCCGCATGGGGGCCCAGTCAGGCGCGGTGCTCCAGTCGATCGTCTCGATCCCATGTCGCTCGTTGAGTTCGTGCTGGTGCTCGGCCGCCGCAGTCACGTCCGGCTGCTGAGGTCCAAGCAGCTTAGCCGCTGTGCCCGTCTGGCGAAGCAGCCGATCGACGGCCACAAACAGCTTTCGAAACCGCTTGTAGCGCCGGTGGTTGAGCAGCGCATCGCCTAGCCCGTACCGAGTAGTTGCCAGCGCTGGGTAACGCGCCAGGTCTTAGGGTTAGGGTTAGGGTTAGGGTTAGGCTATGCGGATTTAAGATGTCAAGAAAGAAAGCTACTGAACAGAAATACATAGCACATAGCACAGGAACCCCGAACAGCAGCCGTCTTCCAGGACACCCCATACGAGTTACAGAACTCCAGAGTGATGCTGCCCGTGAGAGCCCCCCGTTGGCCCCCAGTCCCTGTCGCCGTCCCATGCCTCTTCCGCTCGGCCACCATCGCCTCACATCAGGGCTACAACACCAGCGGTCGATCACCACCTGCGCACGTAGGACGCAGAGGCCGGTTCCCGCCAGACCCAAAGCACGTCCAAGTGCCCAGCACGACGGAAAAAGGTAACGTCGAGCTCCCCCCTCGGCCATCCACTCAGAGAGTCCCCAGCGCCCGCTTTGGCTCCTACCTCAGCGGACCATACCCCCACTCCGGTTCACCGGATTTGGCGAGGCGCGCTAAGACCCACTACCGCGGAGTCAGAGGCCTCGTGCCAGGCGGGATGCGGGTGCACGTCGTGCGCAGGCGCTCCAGGGGTAGTCAGCACATCGGCAGCAAGCAGCTTCCAGAGGAGGCCACCGCGTACCCTACGGCCCCCACAGGAGTCTCGACCCGCCCACGTCCCCACACCTGCCCCATCCTCCCAGCGGCTCCCCTCCCCCTTGCAGGCCGTCAACCGCACACCCCTTTGGCCGAGGCAAGGGCGCGCAAACCGGTCACTTATTACACGCGACGTTGTGCCCCAGCCCCACGCGTGTGGTAGACTAACCCCGTCCTCGGTCTACCAGCGAGAGCCTTCTGGCCCGGGCCTCCACCCACCGTCTGTTGCATCCGGCTTCTGAGCACCCACCCCTCCCCTCATCGCCACTGAGCGCGTTGAAGCCCCCCGCAGCGTCCGTGCCGAAACACCCCATGCCACCAGGAGCCCACCCCCTGGCAGCCCCCCGCACCACCCGTTGAAGGCAGCACTCACAGCCCCCGCACCAGTTGAGTGCCACAAGGGCCCAGAACTCTTCATGGTGACAATCTTGCTACCATGAAGAGCTTTCCCCATCCCACCCGTTGAGCGCAGGACTCACAGCCCCCGAGGCAGTTGAACGCCCCGAAGGCGTACCCAGAACTCTTCATGGTAACAATCTTGCTACCATGAAGAGCTTTCCCCGCACCACTCGTTGAACGCATGATTCACTGCCCGAGGCAGTTGAACACGAGTGCGCACCCAGAACTCTTCATGGTGACAACCTTGCTACCATGAAGAGCTTTCCCCTCCCCATGGATGAGACGGGTCATACCGTCGAACTCCGCCCGCGTGGTGAAATCCATGGCCTTGCCCACGCGCACGTCGGTCCAGCTCCTCCACGATCGCCCGTCGCTGTATCACAGTCGGAACCGCCAGGCCGCGGCGGTCATATTCAGGCCACAGGTCCGACTTGAGCTTGGGGTTCAGCGCCCCCTCCGGCAGCATCGAATACTGCTCCACCGTGTTCCACAGGCGGGGACACTCCGGGAGCTCGTAGGTGAAGGTCAAACACCCCGCCGGGTGAGGTGCGCTCTTGTACTTCGCCGATCGAGGCTCAATCGGCCGCATGGGGGCCCAGTCAGGCGCGGTGCTCCAGTCGATCGTCTCGATCCCATGTCGCTCGTTGAGTTCGTGCTGGTGCTCGGCCGCCGCAGTCACGTCCGGCTGCTGAGGTCCAAGCAGCTTAGCCGCTGTGCCCGTCTGGCGAAGCAGCCGATCGACGGCCACAAACAGCTTTCGAAACCGCTTGTAGCGCCGGTGGTTGAGCAGCGCATCGCCTAGCCCGTACCGAGTAGTTGCCAGCGCTGGGTAACGCGCCAGGTCTTAGGGTTAGGGTTAGGGTTAGGGTTAGGCTATGCGGATTTAAGATGTCAAGAAAGAAAGCTACTGAACAGAAATACATAGCACATAGCACAGGAACCCCGAACAGCAGCCGTCTTCCAGGACACCCCATACGAGTTACAGAACTCCAGAGTGATGCTGCCCGTGAGAGCCCCCCGTTGGCCCCCAGTCTTTGGGTTAGGGTTAAGGGTTAGGGTTAGGGTTAGGGTTAGGGTTAGGGTTAGGGTTAGGGTTAGGGTTAGGGTTAGGGTTACAAGGAAGTTCCCCTTAAGGTTATTTTTTTTGGATCCAGGTCTCTTCGGTCATTTGTAGCCCTCCTCCCGGCGCATATATTGGCAAAGTTCCATTGGCCCTTGAGAATCTAGGTTGTGCGCAGTTGCCCGTCAAAGTGGTCGGGGTCACTTTTCTCATTTCAGGGGCTCCAGTCTGAAAGTTGTCAGACTAACTCTTGAGCAGTGTCTGAGCACACTGGGCATCTAGCCGTGTCCAGGGAGAGTATGTATACATAGACGCTTAGACTTTAAGTCTGCTGACGGCTGAGATATGGACGATTCCGCGGAGGGTGTACTTTTGGGAGCGTAATTTAGGGCTGTTTATCAATTAAGGTTAAGTTTTTGGTTCTCACATGGGTTGCCGATGTTATGGGCTTGTTGTAACCGCATTCCAAGGGCGCATCTACCATCGCAATATGACCGGCCCAGGTCGACTATATGAGGTGACCTACCTTGAGATGGATGGTGCCAGAACCCAAAACGCGTTCGACCACTATGATGCTGTATAGAAGGCATGTCCAATGACTGTCTTAGGAGTGTTTAGGGAGCTCCCTCGACGCTTTGCAACTGATGTAACTGAAGGTCATATTGCGACTCCATGACCGACTCCATATCAGCCGGGGGTCTCAAAACAGTCTTTCTCAATGAAGGTCCGTCAATTCTTATCCGATCGGGCAAGTAAGCATATTGATAGACTTAGAATGACGAGATCTATCATCTGAGAGCATAACATCCGGCATTATCATCGGCATTCGGAACTCGGTCCGGATCTCCCCCAAAATCCTGACTTTTTCCCCAAGCTCGGACAAAGGGCCCATATCTCGGCCGAATCTGATCTGACGACCAAGACCCAAGTGAGGAACTGGTAGATCTTGAAAAGATAGACTAGTAATGTACCATTTTCACCTCACCTTTACATTGGTCATCGGGTCCAGATCCGGGGTCTCCCGAAAATCAGATCCTCTCAAGTGAGGTCTCCGGCATCCGGCCCGAAGCTAACCCAGCGTATGCAGAATGTACGGTCTCACCCATATCTATCATCGGCCCAAGTATCATTTTATCCGGATCCGAACTCATCCGACAACAACCCTCCGAAGGTCCCCGAAATCCGATTTTGAACATTTTGCCTTGCTCCCCCCCTTGCCGATCTGACCGGTTCTGGGACTTGGATGGATCATTCCAGTGTCTCTACATGATTGATAGAGACCCTCTAGATCATCAGTCCTGCCAAGTCTAAGCCTGATCCGATCACTCCTCACTCCGTAATCTCCGACCAAAGTTCCAAAATGTGACGTGACCAACACTTCCTCTCAATGAAGGTCCGTCAATTCTTATCCGATCGGGCAAGTAAGCATATTGATAGACTTAGAATGACGAGATCTATCATCTGAGAGCATAACATCCGGCATTATCATCGGCATTCGGAACTCGGTCCGGATCTCCCCCAAAATCCTGACTTTTTCCCCAAGCTCGGACAAAGGGCCCATATCTCGGCCGAATCTGATCTGACGACCAAGACCCAAGTGAGGAACTGGTAGATCTTGAAAAGATAGACTAGTAATGTACCATTTTCACCTCACCTTTACATTGGTCATCGGGTCCAGATCCGGGGTCTCCCGAAAATCAGATCCTCTCAAGTGAGGTCTCCGGCATCCGGCCCGAAGCTAACCCAGTGTATGCAGAATGTACGGTCTCACCCATATCTATCATCGGCCCAAGTATCATTTTATCCGGATCCGAACTCATCCGACAACAACCCTCCGAAGGTCCCCGAAATCCGATTTTGAACATTTTGCCTTGCTCCCCCCTTGCCGATCTGACCGGTTCTGGGACTTGGATGGATCATTCCAGTGTCTCTACATGATTGATAGAGACCCTCTAGATCATCAATCCTGCCAAGTCTAAGCCTGATCCGATCACTCCTCACTCCGCAATCTGAGCCCAAAGTCCTAAATTCCTCGCGTGGTCGGTGGTTGATACTGATGATCCTCCTTCAACTGTCGTCCGATCATGCAAGTGTGATCATGATCCACCTAAACATGATATGATACATCACCTCCAGGTGTCAGAAACATCATTTTCTCCAGCGTTGAGACCGGTGTCTGGGCCCGGCTATGTAGTTTGGCCTAGCCATCCGACCTTTCAAAATCTCATTTCACGGAGCTGGCGATGGACGGAATGGATAGCCGAGCCTCTAAAACGACGATTCCCGAAAGTCTTAGGCTGATCGGTTCAGTATTGAGTTCAGGAGACCACTTTGAAGATCCGAGGTCGAGCCACTCCAGCTCCCGGACTGATCTTGGTGTCAGATGTCATGTACCCCACCAAATGGCTTGAATGAGGGCTCTATCGACTTCCCAGGAGTAGATCTATCACCTCCAGGTGTCAGAAACATCATTTTCTCCAGCGTTGAGACCGGTGTCTGGGCCCGGCTATGTAGTTTGGCCTAGCCATCCGACCTTTCAAAATCTCATTTCACGGAGCTGGCGATGGACGGAATGGATAGCCGAGCCTCTAAAACGACGATTCCCGAAAGTCTTAGGCTGATCGGTTCAGTATTGAGTTCAGGAGACCACTTTGAAGATCCGAGGTCGAGCCACTCCAGCTCCCGGACTGATCTTGGTGTCAGATGTCATGTACCCCACCAAATGGCTTGAATGAGGGCTCTATCGACTTCCCAGGAGCAGATCTATCACCTCCAGGTGTCAGAAACATCATTTTCTCCAGCGTTGAGACCGGTGTCTGGGCCCGGCTATGTAGTTTGGCCTAGCCATCCGACCTTTCAAAATCTTAGGGTTAGGGTTAGGGTTACAAGGAAGTTCCCCTTAAGGTTAGGGTTAGGGTTAGGGTTAGGGTTACAAGGAAGTTCCCCTTAAGGTTATTTTTTTTGGATCCAGGTCTCTTCGGTCATTTGTAGCCCTCCTCCCGGCGCATATATTGGCAAAGTTCCATTGGCCCTTGAGAATCTAGGTTGTGCGCAGTTGCCCGTCAAAGTGGTCGGGGTCACTTTTCTCATTTCAGGGGCTCCAGTCTGAAAGTTGTCAGACTAACTCTTGAGCAGTGTCTGAGCACACTGGGCATCTAGCCGTGTCCAGGGAGAGTATGTATACATAGACGCTTAGACTTTAAGTCTGCTGACGGCTGAGATATGGACGATTCCGCGGAGGGTGTACTTTTGGGAGCGTAATTTAGGGCTGTTTATCAATTAAGGTTAAGTTTTTGGTTCTCACATGGGTTGCCGATGTTATGGGCTTGTTGTAACCGCATTCCAAGGGCGCATCTACCATCGCAATATGACCGGCCCAGGTCGACTATATGAGGTGACCTACCTTGAGATGGATGGTGCCAGAACCCAAAACGCGTTCGACCACCATGATGCTGTATAGAAGGCATGTCCAATGACTGTCTTAGGAGTGTTTAGGGAGCTCCCTCGACGCTTTGCAACTGATGTAACTGAAGGTCATATTGCGACTCCATGACCGACTCCATATCAGCCGGGGGTCTCAAAACAGTCTTTCTCAATGAAGGTCCGTCAATTCTTATCCGATCGGGCAAGTAAGCATATTGATAGACTTAGAATGACGAGATCTATCATCTGAGAGCATAACATCCGGCATTATCATCGGCATTCGGAACTCGGTCCGGATCTCCCCCAAAATCCTGACTTTTTCCCCAAGCTCGGACAAAGGGCCCATATCTCGGCCGAATCTGATCTGACGACCAAGACCCAAGTGAGGAACTGGTAGATCTTGAAAAGATAGACTAGTAATGTACCATTTTCACCTCACCTTTACATTGGTCATCGGGTCCAGATCCGGGGTCTCCCGAAAATCAGATCCTCTCAAGTGAGGTCTCCGGCATCCGGCCCGAAGCTAACCCAGCGTATGCAGAATGTACGGTCTCACCCATATCTATCATCTTAGGGTTAGGGTTAGGGTTAGGGTTAGGGTTAGGGTTAGGGTTAGGGTTAGGGTTAGGGTTAGGGTTAGGGTTAGGGTTAGGGTTAGGGTTAGGGTTACAAGGAAGTTCCCCTTAAGGTTATTTTTTTTGGATCCAGGTCTCTTCGGTCATTTGTAGCCCTCCTCCCGGCGCATATATTGGCAAAGTTCCATTGGCCCTTGAGAATCTAGGTTGTGCGCAGTTGCCCGTCAAAGTGGTCGGGGTCACTTTTCTCATTTCAGGGGCTCCAGTCTGAAAGTTGTCAGACTAACTCTTGAGCAGTGTCTGAGCACACTGGGCATCTAGCCGTGTCCAGGGAGAGTATGTATACATAGACGCTTAGACTTTAAGTCTGCTGACGGCTGAGATATGGACGATTCCGCGGAGGGTGTACTTTTGGGAGCGTAATTTAGGGCTGTTTATCAATTAAGGTTAAGTTTTTGGTTCTCACATGGGTTGCCGATGTTATGGGCTTGTTGTAACCGCATTCCAAGGGCGCATCTACCATCGCAATATGACCGGCCCAGGTCGACTATATGAGGTGACCTACCTTGAGATGGATGGTGCCAGAACCCAAAACGCGTTCGACCACTATGATGCTGTATAGAAGGCATGTCCAATGACTGTCTTAGGAGTGTTTAGGGAGCTCCCTCGACGCTTTGCAACTGATGTAACTGAAGGTCATATTGCGACTCCATGACCGACTCCATATCAGCCGGGGGTCTCAAAACAGTCTTTCTCAATGAAGGTCCGTCAATTCTTATCCGATCGGGCAAGTAA
Source organism: Tilletia setariae (assembly GCA_023634365.1). Classification (NCBI taxonomy): domain Eukaryota; kingdom Fungi; phylum Basidiomycota; class Exobasidiomycetes; order Tilletiales; family Tilletiaceae; genus Tilletia; species Tilletia setariae. Next base: position 1,572,308 of record JAMJXE010000003.1, read on the forward strand.
GCATATTGATAGACTTAGAATGACGAGATCTATCATCTGAGAGCATAACATCCGGCATTATCATCGGCATTCGGAACTCGGTCCGGATCTCCCCCAAAATCCTGACTTTTTCCCCAAGCTCGGACAAAGGGCCCATATCTCGGCCGAATCTGATCTGACGACCAAGACCCAAGTGAGGAACTGGTAGATCTTGAAAAGATAGACTAGTAATGTACCATTTTCACCTCACCTTTACATTGGTCATCGGGTCCAGATCCGGGGTCTCCCGAAAATCAGATCCTCTCAAGTGAGGTCTCCGGCATCCGGCCCGAAGCTAACCCAGCGTATGCAGAATGTACGGTCTCACCCATATCTATCATCGGCCCAAGTATCATTTTATCCGGATCCGAACTCATCCGACAACAACCCTCCGAAGGTCCCCGAAATCCGATTTTGAACATTTTGCCTTGCTCCCCCCCTTGCCGATCTGACCGGTTCTGGGACTTGGATGGATCATTCCAGTGTCTCTACATGATTGATAGAGACCCTCTAGATCATCAGTCCTGCCAAGTCTAAGCCTGATCCGATCACTCCTCACTCCGTAATCTCCGACCAAAGTTCCAAAATGTGACGTGACCAACACTTCCTCTCAATGAAGGTCCGTCAATTCTTATCCGATCGGGCAAGTAAGCATATTGATAGACTTAGAATGACGAGATCTATCATCTGAGAGCATAACATCCGGCATTATCATCGGCATTCGGAACTCGGTCCGGATCTCCCCCAAAATCCTGACTTTTTCCCCAAGCTCGGACAAAGGGCCCATATCTCGGCCGAATCTGATCTGACGACCAAGACCCAAGTGAGGAACTGGTAGATCTTGAAAAGATAGACTAGTAATGTACCATTTTCACCTCACCTTTACATTGGTCATCGGGTCCAGATCCGGGGTCTCCCGAAAATCAGATCCTCTCAAGTGAGGTCTCCGGCATCCGGCCCGAAGCTAACCCAGTGTATGCAGAATGTACGGTCTCACCCATATCTATCATCGGCCCAAGTATCATTTTATCCGGATCCGAACTCATCCGACAACAACCCTCCGAAGGTCCCCGAAATCCGATTTTGAACATTTTGCCTTGCTCCCCCCCTTGCCGATCTGACCGGTTCTGGGACTTGGATGGATCATTCCAGTGTCTCTACATGATTGATAGAGACCCTCTAGATCATCAGTCCTGCCAAGTCTAAGCCTGATCCGATCACTCCTCACTCCGCAATCTGAGCCCAAAGTCCTAAATTCCTCGCGTGGTCGGTGGTTGATACTGATGATCCTCCTTCAACTGTCGTCCGATCATGCAAGTGTGATCATGATCCACCTAAACATGATATGATACATCACCTCCAGGTGTCAGAAACATCATTTTCTCCAGCGTTGAGACCGGTGTCTGGGCCCGGCTATGTAGTTTGGCCTAGCCATCCGACCTTTCAAAATCTCATTTCACGGAGCTGGCGATGGACGGAATGGATAGCCGAGCCTCTAAAACGACGATTCCCGAAAGTCTTAGGCTGATCGGTTCAGTATTGAGTTCAGGAGACCACTTTGAAGATCCGAGGTCGAGCCACTCCAGCTCCCGGACTGATCTTGGTGTCAGATGTCATGTACCCCACCAAATGGCTTGAATGAGGGCTCTATCGACTTCCCAGGAGTAGATCTATCACCTCCAGGTGTCAGAAACATCATTTTCTCCAGCGTTGAGACCGGTGTCTGGGCCCGGCTATGTAGTTTGGCCTAGCCATCCGACCTTTCAAAATCTCATTTCACGGAGCTGGCGATGGACGGAATGGATAGCCGAGCCTCTAAAACGACGATTCCCGAAAGTCTTAGGCTGATCGGTTCAGTATTGAGTTCAGGAGACCACTTTGAAGATCCGAGGTCGAGCCACTCCAGCTCCCGGACTGATCTTGGTGTCAGATGTCATGTACCCCACCAAATGGCTTGAATGAGGGCTCTATCGACTTCCCAGGAGCAGATCTATCACCTCCAGGTGTCAGAAACATCATTTTCTCCAGCGTTGAGACCGGTGTCTGGGCCCGGCTATGTAGTTTGGCCTAGCCATCCGACCTTTCAAAATCTTAGGGTTAGGGTTAGGGTTACAAGGAAGTTCCCCTTAAGGTTAGGGTTAGGGTTAGGGTTAGGGTTACAAGGAAGTTCCCCTTAAGGTTATTTTTTTTGGATCCAGGTCTCTTCGGTCATTTGTAGCCCTCCTCCCGGCGCATATATTGGCAAAGTTCCATTGGCCCTTGAGAATCTAGGTTGTGCGCAGTTGCCCGTCAAAGTGGTCGGGGTCACTTTTCTCATTTCAGGGGCTCCAGTCTGAAAGTTGTCAGACTAACTCTTGAGCAGTGTCTGAGCACACTGGGCATCTAGCCGTGTCCAGGGAGAGTATGTATACATAGACGCTTAGACTTTAAGTCTGCTGACGGCTGAGATATGGACGATTCCGCGGAGGGTGTACTTTTGGGAGCGTAATTTAGGGCTGTTTATCAATTAAGGTTAAGTTTTTGGTTCTCACATGGGTTGCCGATGTTATGGGCTTGTTGTAACCGCATTCCAAGGGCGCATCTACCATCGCAATATGACCGGCCCAGGTCGACTATATGAGGTGACCTACCTTGAGATGGATGGTGCCAGAACCCAAAACGCGTTCGACCACTATGATGCTGTATAGAAGGCATGTCCAATGACTGTCTTAGGAGTGTTTAGGGAGCTCCCTCGACGCTTTGCAACTGATGTAACTGAAGGTCATATTGCGACTCCATGACCGACTCCATATCAGCCGGGGGTCTCAAAACAGTCTTTCTCAATGAAGGTCCGTCAATTCTTATCCGATCGGGCAAGTAAGCATATTGATAGACTTAGAATGACGAGATCTATCATCTGAGAGCATAACATCCGGCATTATCATCGGCATTCGGAACTCGGTCCGGATCTCCCCCAAAATCCTGACTTTTTCCCCAAGCTCGGACAAAGGGCCCATATCTCGGCCGAATCTGATCTGACGACCAAGACCCAAGTGAGGAACTGGTAGATCTTGAAAAGATAGACTAGTAATGTACCATTTTCACCTCACCTTTACATTGGTCATCGGGTCCAGATCCGGGGTCTCCCGAAAATCAGATCCTCTCAAGTGAGGTCTCCGGCATCCGGCCCGAAGCTAACCCAGCGTATGCAGAATGTACGGTCTCACCCATATCTATCATCGGCCCAAGTATCATTTTATCCGGATCCGAACTCATCCGACAACAACCCTCCGAAGGTCCCCGAAATCCGATTTTGAACATTTTGCCTTGCTCCCCCCTTGCCGATCTGACCGGTTCTGGGTTAGGGTTAGGGTTAGGGTTAGGGTTAGGGTTAGGGTTAGGGTTAGGGTTAGGGTTAGGGTTAGGGTTAGGGTTAGGGTTAGGGTTAGGGTTAGGGTTAGGGTTAGGGTTAGGGTTAGGGTTAGGGTTAGGGTTAGGGTTAGGGTTGGGTTAGGGTTAGGGTTAGGGTTAGGGTTAGGTTAGGGTTAGGGTTAGGGTTAGGGTTAGGGTTAGGGTTAGGGTCTAGGGTTAGGGTTAGGGTTAGGGTTAGGGTTGGGTTAGGGTTAGGGTTAGGGTTAGGGTTAGGGTTAGGGTTAGG